>JAODUP010000177.1:295000-432500 GCA_025642065.1 Paralvinella palmiformis
GCTTTACAGTATTATTATCCCTGACTCAGACGTGTTTCGACCCAGCACACATCTCAACTCCCATGGGAGCATACAACCCATGCTGCCATTATGGGTGAAAAGCTTACTCAAACACAGCCATCGTCCATCCTGTATGTGGCTTGATCAACAGCAGTCTACAAGACGCAGTGTTGAGAACACACACACAAATACACACACACACATATTTATCATACAATTTATGAGAACCCTGATCTACTCAAAAATAAATGTTTTCTTATCCTATTTTAGCACTGCTGTACTGATCCATTAATAACAATAAAATATTCTATCAAATACTAACATAATTATAGATAGATAAAGAAGATTTCATGATGGAATATGTTTATTTCCGCAGAAGAAGGACTGTCATAGAAATAACTTCAAGAAGACTAAAACAGTTGACGATGTTGCCAATGAATTGAAATATTTCACTGAAAAGAATTCTGAAGTAATTGTAAGTAGACTTGGATACGAGTACATGATAAATGCGTTTTATGTTTATAGTGACATAGATGTATCTGTTGCGTGTTGTTTACTATGTGGTGGTGATTCTGTGTCATCATAGATGTTGTTAATTTTTAATTTGCATGCTTTAAATGAACATAGACTACTTAATGATCACATGTTTATGACGTAAATAGTATGTCCCATGACAGACGTATATGATATTTTATGCTGGTTTGTATTGATCAACAGAACAAGTACATCAGGAGACTGAAGGCGATACGGGCTACATTAGAAAGTTCTACATTTTTCAGATCACATGAAGTAAGTAGTGCTCGTGTTATTTCATTCACTTTGTTGTCGACAGTCTTCAAATTTGGTTCGTTTTTATCGCGACTAAAAACTTCGGTTGAAGTATGTTTCTGAATACCAGTTGCACATAATAATATATATCTGGTGTTTGGTAGTCGATATCAAGTTGTTAATTTTATCATACTGATAAAAATAAGAATATCATCAACATCACCAAGCTGAATATAGTGGTATCAAGTGGATTATCCCCCCCCCCTCCCCCAGCATATGAACTACCTCTATCATGTCAGCTCTGATGTGTTTAGAAGAAATGTGTTACTGTGTGAGCTGAGATTTGATAGAATAATGCAGTGGTCCCCGTCTTTAATACATAAATCATTCCTGTGCATTCCAGCAAATGTTTGCACCAGATTTTGATTATAACATGTAGTCACTGCTTAGGGGGGAGGGTGCCATTGTTAATGAAGCAATTAATTACACCGATGTATCATCTATTGCATTTATTGCCAATGTTATTGTGACGATATTCCATCAGAATTTTCCAAGCACAGGGAGACAGGCTCATAATAAATAAATGTATAAAACTATATTTCTATAGAAACGAGGCTAGTTACACTCTTGTTTTCTGTGTTACAGGGAAACTGTAACAGGTTAAGTGTAAGATAGCCACTAGTATGATGTATTGGTAGTCATATTGTTTCAAATTTTTCAGTCTTCAGCCAACTGGGTTATATGTTTTGATTTCGTTCCTACTCTAGTACGTAAAACAGAACTGAAATTATCCAATTCTTTACAAGGGAACCATTTTTTTAAATAGGGTTTCAAATAAGCATGGGTTTAGATGTACAGGAATGTATGAGTATATCTAGCTATGTCTGGATGTTGAATTGTTACTTCAGTAACCCAAATATTTATTTGGGAAATCAAATCTTTTTATCATATTGTAGTAGCCTTTTATCTCAAACCACATTAACACTCTTTATAAACGAATTTTTTTATAGTTAATCTGTGATACTGCGTATTTTCTTAGAAACGGGATTTCTAATGTATGTTTTATTTCTTCAGGTAATTGGAAGTTCTCTACTGTTTGTACACGACCACACAGGAGCAGCTAGTGTGTGGCTTATAGACTTTGGCAAGACCACACCACTACCAACAGGTGAAACACTGAACCATCGTACAAAATGGGTCGAAGGGAACAGGGAAGATGGCTATTTGTTTGGCCTAGACAACCTGATAAAGATATTTTCTGAACTGAACAGTGTCTCGTGAGCATGAGATATCTTCACTGTCAGGGATTAGCAAGCAGTAGTTTTCCTTATGCCATCGTCAGTTTGTTGTTCATCGTAACATCATCGTATACGCGATGTTCAGTATGTGGACAAGAATGATCTTTTTGCAGTCAGACTCATCATATTGTTATTTAGAACCCACGCTGAACCTGTAGATGTCACCAGCATCCAGACACTGCCACCATGTTAAATACAGTTGAATCTTGTTTACTTTGTTATTTTTACACTGTATTATCTTTCCTTAGAATTTCTGTTTTCTCTTCTATTCGGTTTTGTTGAACAATTTCGGTAGAATTGTTTGTATAACAATCGGTGTAAATTCAGTTTTCGGCAAGTTTTTTAATCATCCTACACTGCTAGAAAGCAGACAGCAAAACACTTGGATAATTTCAGTTCTGCCTTATCATATCTTTACATTTTTGTTTATCTAAAGTCGAATTGATTTGGGTCCCCGATCCGGAAATGAGGTATTTTATGATGTTAGTGGTATATTGCGTGATCATTATTTTGCCAATCTGTTTGGTTACATAAGGTATACACTATGATGGAATGATGGAAGCTCTGTTTGAACCTAAGGCTGTGTATTAATACTCTAGTCCAAACTTGTATTATGTAATCCTTCAATACTCATAATACATTGGTTTTACACTTGTGTAATGTTTGCAATGCAAAATGATGTGGAACACCTGGAATCAAAATTGGTTGATAAATAAGTGTCCACATATATTACCTAAAATATTAAGAATCTCTTATTAAATTAACATATTTATCAGTAAACAAGTTATAAAGATGTGCCACATTATTTAAACAATGTAAAATGTATATTCTTTGTATAATGTAACGTAAACAGCTGTTTTACCAGATATTGTTACCATTAAATGTCATGATGTTAATTTACAAGAGTCCGATTTTTATGAAGGTCTGTTTAAAATGGTGACCACATTCAAGTTACCAGTAAACACCATTCTAAATGGTAGCACAAACTATTTATATTAATCTTGCTAGCTTGTATAGGATCATTCTTACTAGTATATGTCAGGAAAATGTAATGTATTAACATAAATCAACAATGATCCGCTTACAAAACAAATCAAACCTACATATCACAGCAATTCTCTAGAACAAATGTTTTTATTAAAATTTTAACCCTTTGAACTGAGTCTATGACTATAAGTATTGGTATGAAAGTCCATAAGATTCAATAGAATTTCCTCGAAACTGGGAAAAAATATTTTGGTGTGAAAGGTTGAAAAAATATTTCGTATTATTTAAGTATACATAGAGCTTTGGTTTTAACTTGAGTACATTATGATTTGATATTATTTTGTGGCTGTTCTCTGTGTGTGTTGATGCATATTCTGAACTGGAATGGTAAAAGACAACTGAGAACAATCGATAAAAATCATGACAGCTACAGTATCTATAACATGCCAAAGTATTCATTGTATACACAACGTAGACATGAGGTAATATGTTGTGTTGGGTTACCTAGGGATATTCAACATCTATTAGTTACACCATTTCATAAACTTTAAACATTACACATGCTTTAAATAGGACTGATTATATTGAAGACTTGATAAATAATAATGGAAATAAACCCAAACATAATATACATATATATATATATATATATATATAGAGAGAGAGAGAGAGAGAGAGAGAGAGTGAGATCTATATCCAAGTAAACCTTATCACATTCAAAATAGAAATAAAACACTTACAAAATGTATGTTCACACTTAGAGTGGATAGCACACAGTGCCAGAACATATGGAATAGCATATACAATATGTTCTCTTTTGTGTTCAATTTGTTTTGAATTGCTGAAGGATTAAGATGAGAATTGCATTTTAAAGATGTTAAGACACTAATCTGTAAAACAATATTTATGGGATGTTTATTTCATATTTATACTACCTGTAGTGTTTATTCATTACAACATAAGATAAAGGCTGTAAAACAACAACATCTTGAATTAATAGGTAAATAATTACAAGTGAATATTTCTGTGAAATTTGCTACCACGAAATGCATTTACTGCCTGATGGAGATTAGTTAAGAACGTCTTCTGGTTTCCTATGTTAATTTCTGTTTAAGTATAAATATTGCATTCATTGACAAGATGCCTATTTTGCTGCTTCAAATGGATTATGCCATCCAATATTAAACAAACTTTTGAACTTTTTTTTAATTTTTCCTAGCCCCATATACCTAAAGAGCTAGATTTTAATAATCTAATATGACATATTTATAATATGCATAGCTCTATTTATATAATAAATAAATACAATTACATTGCTGCATTTAATTTTCACTTAGTATTTCCAAACATAGTTTAATATCTAACCATTCCTGTATAACAAACTCATGGTGATAATGACTGAATAATATGAACAAAAACATGTAGATCTAATAATGGCTCGAGTTTTTGTAATTATTTTCGTCACTTAAGCTAACAATAACATATGGTCAACTACTGAACTGACATTGGATAATCTACAGGTAACTATGAAGAATAGATATTCTTACATTTCATTTCGATATGAGGATTAGGTGACACATTTATCAACCTTAATTCAATGGATTTGTTTACCTCTACCCGACGTATGCAGTGAACTAGTTGAAATTCCTTGATCCCTAGTTAGTGACCATTCAGATTCTTTCTAATTTCCATTGACCAAACTACCAGGATCTGATGTTAGAATATCTTTCATTGGTTAAGAACTTGGAACACGGGCTGAACAGCCAATGAGTTTGCATATTGAATGAAGCGCCCATGCTATGGTTGGTATATTTTTACAATCATATGTCAAATTGACACCTGTGACCCGTATCAAGATTTCATCGGATATACCTGTATCTCAAGAATGATTTGTGGCCAAGGGGAAACAACAGGTCTGTAAGCAATAATCTTCCTTATATTTATTAGTATTTGAAATGTCCCCAAACGGCATTGTCATAGGAAGGGTGTATGCAAATAGTTGTGTAGTGTAATGAGGAAAAAGGTTTTTAGATTGGGGATATAATTTTACAAAATCTGAATGCTGATCAATCAATATTGGCACATCTGAAATGACTAAAACAACTTTTCCTCATCCGTACCATTGACCAACAGCCAGGAAAATTTGGCTTCCAATGAGGGGACTGTTTTCGCTTCAGTGTCATCATACAGTTTAAATACACGGTGGTTAACCTTTACGTTCTTCCTGATGAATTCAAGCCCCAAATATCAATGTAGCATCGTGCTGTCAGATAGACATGTGTCAGGTGGACTCGTGCAGGTAAATACAAGAGCTATTTCTGTAGATATCGTAGTTTAGTTTTAAGGGGGAGATTCCATTGACATTTAGCAGACGTTTTGGCCAATCACCACTGTCTTACAAGTAGCTTTTGATGTCTGTCAACAAGAGCATGCGTAAGAACAGACATTTCCTAAAAACACCAATTGGTTCCATGGATCGTGTTGGCCAATTTTATACTCATAAAACGCGACCACAACCAACTTGTATGCACCCTTGATGAGGTTGTTTCATCTTCATTTGCAACAAAGAGACAGGTAATGTATCCAGTATTTCCAATGCAAAATGTACCGTAGAATGTCATGACTAGCAGGAGTAACACACCGGTAACTTTAGAAAGATACATGACCCAAATTATGTTACACACACACACATATTGTTTATAAGGGTATATCAAGCCACAGATTACTTGATTATTGTCAGAAAAGATTCAGTAATCCATGTCTTTATACCAAAGACACCAGTTAATGCTGAAGCTTAACCAAAATAGAGCAGCTACTAGAATCCAATTAGCTAACTTCTCTATCTAAATATTGAAAAGAGAGAACTTTCATATGATATATTGTTAATACAATATATATATATATATATATATATATATATATACACACATATATATATAATTAAGTAAATAACTTTAAGTATGTTTTGCATTATATTTTTTAAATTATACCAATACACATTGTAAATGTATATCTGAATACATAACTAGATAGACATCTATACCCAACCATTATTGCTAAAATGCTAAACCTGGTCAATTGTATGCAGCCTTTTCAAATTGAAAGCAAAATTAAAACATGTTCTGGCTTATATAACAAATTGTATGCATAAATACACTGGTTTCTAAAGATATAGGCTAATTTAAATAATGGCTTTTAAGAACCTTAAAAAATATTTCTTTACTTGCTTCAAATTTAATGTGATTGGGCAACTTATAGCCTGGGAGCTGATATGATATGTAACATACAGGAAGCCAGTGCAGCTGGAACCAAACTGGTATTATATATTCTCTTTTGTGACAGATGATTGATGTTTTACAGCTACCTTTGTGCACATGGTAAGCTAAATGGGCCGAGCGACCTCTAAAGGTAATGAAGCGAAGTCAAATAGGAAACACCCTCCAGATATGTCCACGCCAAGATTCAAACTCAGGTGGTAGTGATCTATGGTCCAATGCACTACTAACTAGACCACAGAGAGGCCCCTCTTTTGTGACTGTGTCTCACCAGACTTGCAGCACAGTTATGTACTCACTTGTAGGTGATTTGTCAAAGAGAGAAAAGAAAAAAAGCAAAGAATTATTTAATTTATAACAATGCAGTATTTAAGAATTTCAAATTGATTCAAG
Organism: Paralvinella palmiformis; assembly: GCA_025642065.1. Taxonomy (NCBI): domain Eukaryota; kingdom Metazoa; phylum Annelida; class Polychaeta; order Terebellida; family Alvinellidae; genus Paralvinella; species Paralvinella palmiformis. The sequence continues at coordinate 301,722 of JAODUP010000177.1, forward strand.
TCCACAAAAGATTTACCAGTTAACTTTTCCTTAACTAAAAACATAAGCAATAACATTGCTTGTTTCTAAAACTTTAGCCCTAATAGTATTTTCCCTTTGGGGATTTTTTTTGCCTTCAGATATGTACTCCTACTCTTGTTCCATAATTGGGCCAGGGAATTCAATTGTGGAACTTGATGTTCAATTTCAGAATTGGAATTGATAAATTTGTTTATATAATTGAAATTGACCCCATGTCTGTAACAATGCATTACCAGGGTCCAGTTGAGAAATCCTGCATGTCTCATCATTTACGTTACTTACAAATAAGCCCCAAGTTTCTTATTTTATTATAATGGGACTTGTATATAGAATTCATCTGCTTCTCCATTCCTAGAATATTATCCAACATAAGCCCTAGACTTCCCACAGACATGGATACAGACATGGATGCAAAAATTCCCAGATGTTGCTTGGATGAAAAAACAGAGTTCCATCATAAGATATTGAATTTCAATATGTTGCTTAATTGATGGTTAACTGAAGAAATATATTTGTAGTAAGAGATTAAAACCCCAATAAAGGGATTCTTCAAGCAGGACAAATTTCTTGATATTATATATAAATATATTTTTAAACCAAACACTAAATAATTCATATCACCTGACAGATTCACCTGAAGATGACACTGTGATTGTCTACCAAATCTATTTCAATAATTTATGATTTAGATTAATAGTTTCCATTGTTATGAAACTTATTTTTATTCATATGATCACCCATTGATTAAAAGTGTATAGAATCTTTGTTTATTAACTTTTAGCATTTTCTGTTCATAATGAAGTTGCCTGAAAAGGGGATATTACATTTACATTTATTTGAATGTGCAACCTTTTTGATAAAACATATTAGTTATAACTGCTGTATTTACAGGGTTCCCACCATAAACCTGAGGCAAAAGGGTTACAAGATAAATTACAAAATTCCCTGGCAATTTTCAATATATTATTGTATTTAGGTTTATACATCTAAATTTCATCTATGACAATTTAATGTTCCCACCAGAGAGAAAAAATAAGAAAATCACATGTTACTTAACATCACATGTTGCTTAAACATAGCATGTAGACTTAATAGTTTGACTCTGGGAATATAGCTTTGCTGCCTTACGTTGTTTTAGAGGCATCACTAATATATTATATTCTAACTCCAAAGTTTAAAGCTGGAACTAAACAAATATTAATAACCAACCATCAACAAGTATTTCACTGCCAACTGCTAATTATTCATATTTATATACTTTGCAATATAATCAGATTGTGAATACTTTATGAAAATCTCTATAAATGTTACATAAATATAGATACCACCATAAAAATCAGCTAATAAATTTACACATTACTATATTGATTATTGATTATTACTGTACATCATGATGACTAATAATGATGTAGTAGTGAAACATGCTGTAATATTTAATGTAATTTGTTGCACTTGGATGCAAGCAGTGCTTATCATGGAAATCCAGAAGTGTCAGCGAACATTTTCATAATATATAGACCCTATGTGACCCACATCAGACTTATATCAAATATAAAAAGACCCTCTATATATATATATGTATATATTGACGTCTAGCAGCAAATGTTGGAATTTTTACATGGCCACTTTCAGTCACTAATTGTTTTTTGGTTGTGTATTGTCATATTGTTCCCAAAAGTAAACACAAAACAATTATTCAGTGATATATTATGTTCCAGCTTAAAACTATTATGCATAATAAATAATGAATAAATCTCCCCACTTCTCCGCTATATACCTATAAGTAAAAAAAAAATCAAACTGAACCATTCCCAATTTAGTTGGTATCATTGGAAAGGTCCTGAAAAGCCCTTTCCAATTCTCTTCCATTCTAGATGGTCTTCTCTATTTCATCCACATCAAACCAGACCTGACAAAGGTCCCTATCAACAATGGCATCTGTCAAAATATCTTCAATATCACCGAGAGACTTCATTTTGCTCTAATTCAGGGAACTGAGCCTGATATTCTACTAGCTTAAGTGTCTTGAGTTTTCTGTCAAATTGTTTTCTTTCCTTACCTCCCTGTTTTTTTTTTTTCGTTTCTGTGCTGCCTTCTTTGAGGGTTCTTGCTGCAGTTTGACTTTTTTCTCTATTTAAACGCCTCTTGTTCATTGCTGCACCAATTGCCCACGTAATGACTTCATTCCTCTTTGTAGGTGGCATCATATTGATGTATTCCACAACATGATTCTTCTTGGCAAGCATTCGATATGACAGAAAACACATGGCTGCATGTTTTGCACGTTGTTTGGAGGAAGAGAACATGTCTATTATTACCTGTTCATCGATATTATGTGAGCTACATGACTCTGTCATGACTCTCCCTCCTCAGCTGCTCAAAGATATTCATCTCAAAATAACGCTTCTACTATCTTTCAAGCACCATGACTATGGCAGATATACATGCATCTCATAAGAGGTTTTTGTTCGATGGCTGGACCAACAAAATTTCAAGAGTATTGTCCTGCTCACTTAACTCCTCTCCAAAGAAATTCTTCTTTCAAGATAGTATGCTGGCTGGGTCTTCACAACAGTGTTTCAATTTTCAGCAAAGACCAAACCTATTCATTCTTATGATCCACCTATGATTCTGCTCTGAAGTATAAAATTTTTCATCCAGGGACCAGATAACATTTTACCCAGAAGTCAAAGCACCTGCATCTCCAGCTGCAATGTTTCCTTCTTGAGATCTGACAGTACGATACTGTTTCAGTTGTGAAGAATTCTTTGAACGCATCATGAAACTCCACTAATTTCCTGCAGATGTGAAAAGGTATATGTAACCTGTTACCTCAGTAACGTGGAATGATGCCTCTTGGTAATTTACAGTTGTCGAAGAAGGAAGTGTTTCTACTTTTTATAGTAGGCCCATACAAAGACTTATGAGAATAAAACCAGCCGAAGACCTTTCCAATTTCGATCTCCTCAAAATTGTATCCCCCTATATAAATCATTAGTACGTAGCCATCTGGATTATGCCAGCTCAGTCTGGAACACCTATAAACAGAAACATATTGATGCCTGGGACGAGCGACCAGACAATTACCCACATTATCAAAATTGTCATATGAAGCACGATTAATTAAACTACAAAACAAATTCTAGTAGAATAATTAACATATGGAACAGTCTGCCTCGGGATGTGGCTCAGAAGCCACCAGCATTAATTCATTCAAGAATCATCTAGACAAATACTGGAGCGACCAGGATATTGTCTTCAATTACAAAGCCAAGCTTAACATCAACAGAAAGAGAGTGCCGACAGCCGTATTTATGAAGACCTGGAAAAAGTGGCAGCCAAGTAACAGCCAGCTCCAGAAACATCCTTAAGACTTAAGTATCCTTAAGTAAGTATTATATAAATTTGTACACATTAAAATATTATTTCAAGACGATATTACCTTATGTAGTTGAAATAATCTCAGAATTTAATAAACACAAGACTCTTCATACTATACACAAGGAACAACTAAAGACAAAAGTAGTTGATGGAATTTAATGAACGTTCCAAACTATTATGGGCGAAAATAGAAGAAATATATATATATATATATATATATCGACAGCTGTCTGTGCTCTAAAGTATCCTAATTCGTAGAACATTACCACTGGCACAATTATATCACGTGTATTATTAATTTAGGCTAACAGTGAATGAGTGATTTCAGTAATTATATATATATATATATATATATATATATATTATAGATGATTATTGGCGTACAGTAGATATATATTAACGAATGTTGGGATTATAGACGCGTGTTTTCCTCTGACACACACAGAATACCTGAACTTGTCTATTGTTTGAATATGTGAATTGTTCAAAATAAACTTACTTACTTCCTTAGACCAACTTGTAACCGCAGCTCAATTATACATACACATGATAATGACAATGGTGATCATGAAATGTATTTTGGCGAAATAAACTTTAGGCGGCAAAATCCCGCTAATTTCCGAAAGGCAAGGCAAGAGAAGATCTAGATCTGTTATATTTTAATTCAAAGCTTTTCTGAAATTACAAAATTCTACTGGAGCTCTTAATTATCTAATCATTATGTTACATAATTCCATGTACGTTTAGTTGGGATTGGGGGGGGGGGGCATTTGGTGTATATTACAGCTCAAGACTGTGATAAAACGATTATTAATGAGAACGTAGTTCTAAACGTTATCGGATATATAAGCTAAAATGCCAAGATACTGTATCATATAGAATAAACCATTTTCTAGTAATAGGATATGATGAGTTTGATTATTATTATAGACAAGAACATATATTAAATAACTTGATTAAACCAAGGACACCCAACTAATGTTAAACTGTAAATCATCTATATAATTGGGTAATTATTCGATCATTACCCTTTTTCAAAGTAACATGAAGTTATGTTTGATTATAACAAGTTTAATCAATACAGATACTTAACCACTAACACTTTTTCTATCTTAGACTCGCACACACATAACTTATACAATATTTACTGTCATCTGTCTGCAGTGTTTCTAGTTTAACTTCGCTGGAGAATATCATAGGAGCGAGGGATAATTCCAAGTACAGTCGGAAACGAAGTGAGCGTTTTAGATAAAGTTAATTGTATTTCTAGTGATTCAGTTTTAAATAATTAATCTTATTAGCGAAATGTATTATATGAACTGATTTATTGATTTGATGGAGCATTTATGAGCTGGTCTTCAAAAATTAATTATCTGAATTGGACATGACGTCATCCCGAAGTTTATTTGATTTCAAAATTAGATGAATACCATTTTTCGTTAGAACACGAAAAGGTATCAGGGTAAGTGTCCTTGGTATACTCATCGTCATTTCTAGTAGTCGATATTTCATCATAACGCACGCGCTAAAATAAAACTCTACCGTGGCATAATGTAATTATATAAACTATCGTGATATATGATAGAAAACAAAATCAAACAAAAGTGAGTCGGTTATTATCTTAAATTAAGATAGTAAACGATTGAAAAATATAGACTAATGACACAGAGTTCTTTAAATTTAAATTTCCCAAGAGGTATCATCTAGACTATGACTTTATCCTGAAGTCTAACTATTTAAAGCGAATATTCGAGGTATGAAATCCTGTCTGTTGTGTGATTAAAATCTAAAAAGATTACCAGATTGGGTATCATCATTCACCAAGGATAGTCCAGACCTGAATAAATAACAAGACACTGCCTCTATAATCCCTATATTGGGTTTCAAGGATGCTCACCCGACACGTGGAAACTGTCAACAAATTCCATGCCATACACTAGATACATTGCGCTTGTTAATTGACTAATTTGATGTAATCCCAGCTGTCAAAACATTTGTCCCGTGAATAATCTATCATACATGTGTACTTACATCACAGGTAAAGTGTGGTAACGTTTCGATGTTTTATTTATTTTTGTACGATCTGGTGGTGTCTTGGTAATAATCCACAACCACACAAATCTGTAATAACATCATCTGAGAAATGTGTCCCTCAACAAATATATGAGGCGACAAGTCGTAAGAGAAAGTTTAATTTATCGCGCAAATATGGACGACAAGGGTTCAAAGTGCACACGAAAACAGACGGAGCAGGCCTTCGTCGTATACATCGCGTGTCTTATAGAAGCCTCAGTGGATGATATCACCAAATTGAGTCGCAATATATTCGCAAACGGAAGCCAACACGTTGAAACTTTAATAAACTAAACTGGACAAAATAAGAAATAACCATTTGAAGGTGAAAGAGGAGATCAATCTCCAAAATGGAGTAGGAATCAGGCCAGCACAGAAAATGATCATTTGTCTCAAGCAGACGATAAAATTATCAGGAAATATTAAGGATGACTGGTCGGATGTTGCCTCTATGTACATTAATTGGTTTAGAGCGCGCTGTGTCCGATTGTAAAATTCCTGCAAATAATAATACAAACAATTACACCGTATAACTAGCTGCATCTACCCCAGCACATGTTAAAGTATCGCCACCATTGAGGCTGAATATTAACGTACAGCGTGTAGTCACTGAGACGAGTACTAAACAGCTAACTAGATCTGATTCCAAAGTACCTGAAAATGTACGAGGTTCTTTGCGCCCAAGTACATCACAGTCAGCTGATAGCCTAATAAGTAGGACAAATTTGATGAAATCATCAAGTCAACAATCGCTTGCTTCAGCAATATCCCAGCAATCAATAACTTTCCAGTTGCAGAGGGCCACGAGAAACAAATTAAGGCGTCGCGTCGCGCCCATTGTGAGAACCGACACACCCGACAAGATTAGATGCTTTTATTAATGGGTGTCATTCGTTATTCACACATATTTCTTTACTTTTCTCTGCACTACTTAGACATGGGGTTACTCCAAATAATATGTTATTGGCTGCGTTGGTTCTAATCCCTAAAAACAAAAGAAAATACTTAAACGATAGTTCAAATTATAGAGCCATTGCATTAAGTATAGTATTGTTAGTAAAAGTTTTGATATTATTATTATGGAGAAAAATTCTTCCATATTTACGTCTTCTGAACTACAATTTGGATTCAAAGCAAAACACTCAACTTCACAATGTTCATTTGTTGTTGAGGAAGTTATTGATTTTTATAACAGAAATGACTCGCCAGTATATCTTGTGACTCTTGACGCCTCTCGAGCGTTTGACCGTGTAGAGTACAACAAATTGTTTCATTTGTTGATTGATAGAATTATATGCCCATTATATGCCCACTGGCTCATTAATATGTATACACGCTTAAAACTTAGAGTTCGTTGGAATGATAAATGTAGTGAAGTGTTTAGCGTATGTAATGGAGTAAAACAGGGGGGTATATTTATATTGATGTACTTTTAGAAAGACTAAAGCAGGCTTCTGTAGGATGTTTCATTGGAAACACATTTATTGGCTGTGTGGGTTATGCTGATGATATATGTCTGATAGCGAATTCGTGTCGTGCAACTAATTTTTTACTATCAATATGTGAACAGTTTGGTTTGGAGTATAAAGTTAAATTTAATTCAGATAAAAGTCATATTACAGTGTGTAGTAATGCATGCATTATACCAAGAGGTGACTTTGTCATAAATGGGATAGTTATCCCATTACAGGATTCTGTGACACAGTTGGGTCACGATATTGGTAATATTGAATGCAAAAAGTCGGTAATTGATAAAGGTATTAGTGATTTAATTACCCGTAACAATTTTGTTTTATCAAAATTTGGCTCTTATTGTAACTGGCGAAAATGTGTTCCACATGTTTGGAATGTTCCTCGAAACACACATTGTAGATTTTTGGAGTTTCTGTATGGTGGGAAAATATTGAAATACAGTTATTGTCAAGATTTTTAAATTTTTACCTTTGTGTTATGAATAGTGAAATCACATTGTATCAATTTGTGCTAAGGTATGTGTCATCTTATTATCCGTTGTTGCTAGAAATAGACGCATGTTACTATATAAATTAAATGATGATGGTCAAATTTAGGAAAAACCTAAATATATTATTAAGAAAAAACTTGTCTCAACAGGAGGTGATGATAAACTTGCTTCTAGCAAAGCATCTGTCATCAAAGAATTGTGTTTTAATGAGAGATGATTCAGTAAATACAGTGTTAGACAATAATGAAATATGTACTTTGTTATATGATATATATATATATATGATACTGCATGTCTAATAATATATGTATTTTAATGGAGCTTTTTCTTCCATCACTATATCATGTTTCATGTTTCTGCACTATCTTGTATTATTGTACTGTATAAATATGTATAATATGAATAAATAATATATATATATATATATATATATATATATATCCTTCAAATATAATTACATTATTGTGATTAATGGAATAATAATCTTCACACTATCAGTTTGATTTAATGATTAAAGTATTTGTGTATCTTTGTAAATAGCTGTATTAATTTGACGTTCACTAAACAACCGAAGTTTGGGGAAGACCATCAAAGTTTGGAAAGGACCACCATTTTTTTAAAGAGATGAGTGGGATGTATAAAATGACAGTTCTGTACCTGAGATTACATATCTAGTTTAGTAACATTCACAACAATGTCAAGTTAATAGAATATTAGTCATATGTGTTAGAAATTTGTCCGTGACACCATTTTAATTTGGATCATGGAGTTAAATATTTTTGTTATTGTTGTAGGCGATTTGTTTTGTAATTTAGGCGTATTATCGAAGAAACATACAGGGATAAAATGTCTATTACCATCATTAGACGATCAACTTTCATGCACCGTCAGTCGAGATGAGATCTTTTTATACCCATAATGCCCCAAACCGAGTAATTCCCTATTATATAGGTCAAACACAAACTGAATAATTATATGAAAGAGCCTGCCGATGTGGTCCCCAAAACAGATCCATACCAAGCGACTGTAACCACTCCTTTGTTGTATTTTCATATAGTTTTTTTATTGTAATTATCAACAAACCTGGTGTTTCTCAAAGTAATTATACTCTACCCACATTGATAATTACGTTACAGTCATTAACGTTTTAGGTCGTTTCGTTTACGAGTCTGTTTTAACGAGTTCTGTTTTACGTTAGTGTATAGTTCTGTGGCTGCGTGTTGACCAACGAGTCTCGGCCCACAAAAACAAATCACTCACATTGAAGAGAATGTTACTGAAAATGTTGAAAGTGAACAAACAATATATTCATGATACCTTCATTGGACTATTGATTTATTGATTTATCGATCGATCGATTGACTGATTGCGAAACAACTTGAACGTTTCGATTTGGACAGGTCTTTCATTTCCCTGTTGTTATAGCAATAGCATTTGCTGAAGATTTCCATACGATGAGTCGCTGTAAGTAATTCATTCTTTAACCGATGACACATAAACCACGGGAGATAATAGCTCATTCGGATTAGTGGCTCTTCTGTGGCAAACAAAGACAAAACATGAGTCGTTTACTCGGCTGTGCCAGCTATATCTTTACACATCGCCATTTCACGTTTTGGGCGGCCTCGTTCTTGGCTTTGCAAATTCTGCTCTGGGATTCTCCGGACCCAGAAAACGACCACCGGCGAGACGACAGTGGAACTTTAAACGTGAACTACGAGACGTATGCCGAAAGCATCTTATACCGTATGGTGCTGGAAGCGAACCAATCCCGGCTAAAGACCTGTGGAGGAGATCGGTTCCGTCTTCACGATGCCAGTGGGTTGCCGATGAAGGGCAGCAACCTGTTCCAAAAGTTGGGCGAGACCCAGGTTCATCTGATAGGCGCATATCTCGACGACAGACTGAAGACTAGATATATGAGAATATTTGGCGTCGGTCTCAATCCAGGAAGGGACGGTCATTTGTATTGTAATTATGATTGTAAATGGCGACCCGAAGCAAGATTCTGTAGCATCCGAGCCACGACTGTGATGATTATAGCCGGAAATCTGTCACTATATTTATCGGGTAAGCTCGATTTAAGATAACTGTATGCTATTTGCTGAATTTACTAATTAAAAGGTTGTAGTAATGTCAAACAATGAAACATTTACTGCGCGTAACCATGATAATTAACCGTTTTTGCATAGTACACAGACAGTATATGAAATAGACATTCGCGTCTCCATCTCTCTCTCTCTCTCTCTCTCTCTCTCACACACACACACACACACACACACACACACACACACACACACACACACACACACACACACACACACACACACACACACACACATTAATATACACACCAAGAAAATATCCACATTAATATAAGTACGAAGATGTATAATATACAACCAGAGAAACCTAGAAGATCTTGGATGGATGTATACATGTTGTCGTGTCCAGTTCGAGACGAGGATGAACCAACAAAGATGTGGATTAGTACTTCATCTTGTGGTTACAGTCATAACACTGCATCTCTTTTACACTTTGGTGTCAGTGGAGTAGTGGCACCACCTTGGGAATTAGGTATGTACCAATAGGTGTGTACATGTGCCTGTACGTGTGCTCGTGCGTGTGCATTTCCAGCGTGTAATAAAGCACCGGCTCAGAGAATCCCTAAGAATGATTATATCATCCAGACAATTCGTAGTTATGTAGATAACGTCCAGAACAATGGAATTTCGAGAGTATCAGACTATTAATAAATACCCATTGCCTAAATAGCAGTTTTATAATTATTTTTTTTCATTCTGTTACACTATATACAAATAACAATAATGGCTAAAATATTGATATCAGTATAATTGTATTGCAGTGGGAACGCCATTTAAACTTAATCACCAATAAATGTGTATATTTTAATTTTCAGGTGTCTGTGTGCTACAAACGAAGGATTCCAAATCTCTGGAACCCGATGCCTTGTCCAGATGGCTCGAGTTTATTCGTCTTCTGGGAGCTGACAAAGTACACTTCTACCTCGTCAAAAACTCCGCCAAATTATCGGACGCTTTAACGTATTACACACGAGAACCTTTACCGTTGGTTACCGTACAAAGCTGGACAGCATTAGAACAGCTTGAAGATGACGTCTTGGACGAAGCCTCGATTAACCACTGTCTGTACGAGAACATGATGACATATCGTTATGTCATCATTACGTCACCGGACCAATGGTTGGCCGTCGGCGAAGGTTTGAACAATCTGAAGTCGCTTCTTCGAAGTCGAAGTTTTCAGGAGAAGATCCGTAAATTTGGCGGATTTCGGATTCCTGGATCTATACCGGCTGGCAATCGCAGACCATCGATGATATTGAAGTCACCACTCGTATTGGCGACGGCTTCCGGACACTTTATCCCGCTCCGACTGAGGCCAAGCTTCCGGATTCTTCCGGAAGATGTCTTGCGTTCGTATAAAACGTGCGCCGATAATTCGCAGTGTAACCGGATGGAAATCGACATCGACAAGTTGGTAAAAGGGAAGAGATCTTCTTTGATTTAGTGTAGGCCTATAGACCGATTTAATTACCACTGGCACCACCATGCGGCTGAATTTCACACTACGGTCTCGGGTTAGAAGTCTAAGAATTACTGTGTTGCATGACCATTTATGCGTGTAGAGGCCGATAAATGTCTTACTGAAAACTTGTATTTAGGCTATTTACCAGCTATATTTGGATTTTATTTATAGTCCATTAAAGTTATGTGATCTCACGATCATAATTTGGCATGTAATATTTCCAAAACTCTACATTAAATATTTAAAAGAAATTAATTAAAATCAATTTACATTCAGCTAAAAGTTTTATTTTAAAATCGTTTATATAATCCATTGAAACCATTGACCATGATTGAAACCCATTGAAGTCACATAAAGAGGTTACGAGAAAAACTGATATTTTGTCCAGGAAAGAATATAGGTCATATCTATTACACAGTTTGATGGACATTATTTATCAGCAGAAACTAAAACTGGATTATAATAACATTTGTAGATACATGTTATTATAATTTGCCGGGACTAATTTATAATAATACTGTATGCCTCCCTATTACCGTTAATTTATATGTGTGTGTGTGCGCGCGCGCGCGTGTGTGTGTGTGTGTTTATGTAACTAAAAAAAGATAAACATTTAATTTTAGGTTAATACTTAACGAATCCCAGTAAAACGGACTATTTAATAATAATGGCCGAAATGGCAGCTATTTTACGTGGTTTAGCTACATCAAATGAGGGAGACGCATGTGATCTGGATTTGATTTTCAAATAAAAAATAAAAATATTACAGCGTACAACATTGTTATAGGTGGTTATTTTGTTAAATTTTTCAGCGGTACAGGTTTGGGAAAATCCAACGTGGAATAACCAAATTAACTGCCCATGTAGAAATATTTAATAAAAAAAATACGAAATCATGATAACGCACACTGATTCTACAAAATCTTAATTATACATGTGAAGTTTGGGGTAATATTTTTGGAACAAAATTAATAACTCTGGCTTATAAAACAAAAACTAATTCGGCTAGTTGATAAACTAATTTATATCCAGCCATTGTTTATTAAATATAGTTGTTTATCGTTTTGGTCATTATTTTTTTAAATGTATTACCGTTTTATTCTCTGTATATAATTTGTTTTGTGATATTTCAGTAGATGAGGGTTCCTCATCGTGTTATCTATGAGTGTTTTTTATTGTTCGTCTGCTATCAGTAAAATCAAAATGTTCAAATCTGAAGTGTAGATTGCGTTATGTTTAAATGATCCGTATCCGTGGAGAATATTGATTTGAATCAGATTAGTCAAATGTAATGATTTAATGGCTATGTTGTAATGTGCGGCCTAAATATTCATTAATATATATTTTTTAATATGAAATGATTTTGAAGATTTTATTTTATACGCAACACACTTTATCATATAATAACTGTTATCATTTATTTTGTATGGCGTGATTACACTTGTCAATTTTCTGTTCAACGGGCTTATTGATCGAATTTAACCGTTTGTTAATTGAACACTAAATATTCCATGTGTTCCAAATGTGTGTATATCTTACTTATCTTTGACTTACCCATCTTAACAGTTAAACATGACATTTACAGTATACCAATATCACCTGCGTGTCTACTACCTTTACGAGAAACAAAGATTAAATTTGCAAAATCTCGGAAATAACTTATTTATGGTAATCTGTGTCAGTTCCTAGCTCTGTTTCAGTGAGCATTAATACATTAATACCAGATGATTGATGATGATTGATGTTTTACTATCACTTTTGTGCACATGGTAGACTAAATGGGTCGAGCGACCTCGAAAGGTAATGAAACGAAGCCAAAGATGAAACACCCTTCAGATATGCCCACGCCGAGATTCGAACTCGGGTGGTAGTGATCTGTGAACATTATACCAGACGACAGAACTTAATCAAGCACAATAATAGACGTACCTGTACCTTTTTAGATTTTCATGAAACTCTACATGTTGTAATGTGATAAAACAATATTTATGTGAGTGACAATAACAATAATGATATTTATGTTAGTTGTGTCGTAAACGTAATTGTACGATTTCTGAGTCGATGAGTTCAATCTTATATTCCACCATTTATATATATATTTCGTCTTATATTAATTACTCTACCTATATTCATCACCAGTGATGTCATATATATATATATATATATATATATATATAGTGTTCAATTGCAACATTAAAATAAACTTGGCTAACAAAGTGCTGCCTACTATTGAATTCTATAATAAACTCGTTGTTACTCACTGTATCTCACTCTATACTTATCGGGCACTTCTAGGATTTGCCTCATTGCTTCAGTTTCAATCATAAACAATTTTTTAGGGAATTTTATATATTTTCCACTCTTCGTCTAATAAAAAGTTGAAGCCTTTCAGTGTCAGTAGTCATAGAGATAATTAGCTCAGGGCTTGTCTAGCCGTCCCTTGAATGCATTTACAGATGTGGCACCGATTAATTTGGCATCTGTCTTCTTAATCGGGCTCCACACTGTGTAATGTCCTCTCACCATTGATTTATAGAGTTGGGTGAATATCGTTCTGTTTATATATCTGAATGCTCGTCTAATGGCTACCTCCTAGTACTTTGTTTTATTGGCTGTCATCGCTATGTGTCAGGAGATCTTCAAATCCTTTGTGAATATCACTCCCAAGATCCTTCTCGTCCGTTGTCATCTCCGTGTGGTTCATTTTGCCATTCGTCATCATGTGATATTCAAGATCTGGGTTGACCCGACCATAGTGCATACATCACCTTGCACTTTTTTGTATTGAAGCGAAGTTGTCATTTGTTGGTCTTCCTGCAAGCCTCTGTGGTCTTCTTCATTTCTTATGGGTGCATATATTTTAGTGTCATCGGCGAATAGTATTGGCATGTTTTTCACTACTTCCGGTAAGTCATTTATATAAATAATGAAGAGAACAGGCCCCAACACACTTTCCTGGGATATACCGCTTAGTACATTGAGCTAGTGTGACAAACTTCCATTGACTGATACTCTCTGACCTCTATTACTCAGAACATCAGTAATCCACTTTAATAACGTTCCTTTGATTCCAACAGCTTCGAGCTTATTTATTAACTTTCTTTGTGGGACCGTGTCGAATACCAGTTTACCTTCAGCCTTCCCCATCAACGGGGAACACAGGATAAGCAGGAGAACTGGAATATCTCAGGGAAATATCAGGGATTTAAAAAACAATTATTCGCTGATAACCATTTGTTGTGGATTGTTTCCTGTCAAATGTCTTTTTTGTTTGTATTTGGTAGATTTCATCAGTCGCTGTAACTGAATTTCGCTATTAGCTTGATGCCAGGATGGAGAATCCCACGATTCAACTGTTTCTGGTCACAATGATGATATGGGTAATGTGGAAAAATCTGCACATAACCGCATCTCATAGTCACCAACTTAGCGTCCTGTTGTTTACTATATTATCCCAGAGTCGAACATTAAAAATCGATATCTAGAAAGCAGAGATACATCGCTTCGTCAGATGTGAACCGTCTCACTTCTCCTATAATATCATCCCTAGAGATATGTGATCTATTCGGAGCTATGTGTCCAGACATCCAAATTGTTAAGGATTTTGCCAAGGCGATCCCATAGTGATAACCTACATACCAAGTTTCAACGTGCCTTCTCACGTCAAAGAAAGACACAAGAGCACTGGCTTGTTACGTCTTTGTGTGAGATTTCCTGCTCCTTACGGCGACTGATGATTTCCTCGATGCAGTTCAGACAGAAATTGGTCTGTTAATGGGATCTGATTTTCAATAATAATTTATTTTTACAAAAAAAGGTTTGATGCGTTTTAGTGAAAAAGGGCTGACAAACATCATGGAAGTGGTACTATGATGGATCAGTGCCCAGCACCAAGTGAGCTTTTAATTTCCATTTCTGGTGGAAACGTTGTAATGTCATAAGCGTAACATAAATACCTACACAAATAAAATAATGTATTGAAAATTATTAAAGAATCTTTGTAGCTGTGTCAGGAGGCAAATGTCGGGGCATTTTCTTTTTTTAGATTTCTAGTGGGAATCCTGATCTACCTTCTCAAAATGTATGATCCCCATGATGTCAGTTTCTGCAGTACATTTGAATTCTTAATTACAGTCGACTCTTTCGTGTTTTGTATTAGGCCATGTGTACTCAGTAAGTATATCCCTTGGGATTTCAGTGAAACGTCCCATGTAGAAAGTCCATTTAAGGAAGAAACAACCGTTCTTCAGATGCTATGTTTAGACGGGGGAGTGGGGGGGGGGGGGGAGGGGGGCATGATAATAATAGCCACATTCACATTAATGTCCTTAATCTGTATAGTTATTTAAAATGAACAAACGATTTAGACGTTTCCATCAGAATCTACGACAGGAAAAATTAATCCCGAATTATCTACTAGTTCAAACTCCTCCGCCATTCCCAGAATTATGATTGGGAATACATCTGCTATAGTAACCAGATGAGAGTATATTATCACTCATGCTGTAATGAGAATTTTACGGTTTCTTGCTCTTCACTGGGGACATATTAAGGGATAAACAACTTCAGAAGCTTTCAAATCCCAGCAACCCATATCTGTTGATCTGACGAGCAAGTTGTTTTCTTTGCACTTGGCTATAAACTTAATGCGTTTTTCTTGGTATTGGCACATGATCTGGAACACACAGATTGTTTAAATGTTGGCCATTTTTGAGCTCACGATAACGGGCAAGTAACTTCCAAAGGTAATGAGGTGAATTGAAAGATGAAACATCCTTCAGACATGCACAAGCAGTTTTGAACTCAGGTGGTTGAGATCTATGGTCAACCGCGCTACCAGTTAGATCATGGCGGCACCCAATATTATATAGCACGGAAGCTGTGGATACACACACAGATAAGTGGTGTGTGTACAGATGTGTGTATTACCATGTATCCCTTCTTGCAGTCTTACAAACCTAGACTGTTATTCTAATATCGGTTAAAGCTTCCTTAACCAATAAGAAATCAGTGACAGTGTTTATTTTATGACAGAGACAACAACATCATTATGGTAGAGGTGACATACTATTATTTATTTCTGTATACACTAGCTTATGTACAATTTGTATAGTATTATTCTTTCTTGTATATATACATCATAATGAAGTCTCGTAGTTAGTAATGAAATAAAATATTCTGGACATGAACAAAATTCACATGATATATGTTTCACCTGAAATTATGAACAACCCATATACCAACAGACAAGAAAACTGTTTTGCAAGTTTATACGATGAATGAACGAAATGAACTTGCCCATTTGAACACATAATTCTAACCGAATGCAAAATATGAGCGCCTAAAAATGTCCCTTCCTCTAAAAAAAGAAGAAAAAAATACATAAGCTAAAATAGAGTAAATAAGTACCGATTCAAGTCTTTCACAATGGCAAAATTATTACAGCAATATAAATGTTATTATACCACACAATAATACATAAATATCAGTCTGGTAACTGTAAACAAAATATATGTTGATAAAATAAAATGTTAGAAAGGTGTTCAATATTAGTACGAGGAAATGAATCAGCACTGGAACACGTGTCTTCCCATTCTCTGGGAATATGTACTTAAGACAAACAGCAGAATGTAGGAATATTTAAATTATACGCATTACACATCTTTGAGTGCAAGCATGTTTGCAGACAGAGAAAATGCATACATTCAAGCACCCATACACACACAATACATTTTGCAGAGTGCAAAACAACATTTGACAGTTAACTACTATGATGAGCGAAACTAACAAGAGTAGCCGTGACAGAATGCCACTGCGTTGTTGTGAATATGACGACACAGATTATTACTCAATACATGACACAGATGTGGAAGTCTGTTGACTAATGGCCAGCAACTGGCTTATGGAATAAAGCATTTCCAGTTAGGGATGGTCACAACACTGAATTCACAGTTTCAAAGTACATCAAAGATTAACTGAAATCTCCTTCGTTAAATGTCGTCTACTGCTTGTTGTAAATGAAGTGGGACAAATATGCCAAGAAAAATTGCACCAACATTGTGATATTATGAAGACAAACATCTTCAAGCATTAAGAATCTAATAAATAACTAACTAAGGCAGGCTTAACAAACTAATAATAATATTAAATTTCCCCACATAATTGCAAATTCCAATACAAACAAGCCTCCCCCCTTCTCCATTGTGTGTGTATGTGGTGGTGTGCTAACAAAAAAGCTAATGATGGAAAATACATAACATTCAAGTTTGATATTAAATATTTACATACAACATCAACTGGAAGCCTCTTGTTTAATAATAATTAATACAATTTATAACGTATAATAATAATAATAAGCTAACTAGCAGCAAAATATCAATGACCTATAACAATTTAAGCATTTAATCAACACATGATTGCAGTGTTCATCCTAAATTCGCACATGAGACACAACAGCCACACAACCACTGCATGTTAACCATTGCGTCATAAACACACTCACAGAAGGCTGTACTGTAACACCCCTGCAGACATATTACCACACACCATCGATATAAAACACACTAAATGTTTGAATCATTGGATAATGTGAAATGACTCCCAGCTCCAATATCACAGCTACTAACCCTAGAGCCCAGCAAACACACATGCCCACTACATAATATACAAGTTAATGATAACATCGCACAAGAACTGATGGCAGACGTACACATTTCATGTGCTCTTTATGGATGTGTAGTTGGTGTCTTATTGTGATGAATACAACAGAGAATTTCAGAACAGAACATATCACCAGCAGTGCATAGGAAAGCCAAATATTACACCTAATATTAAATATGACCCAATAATGACTCTATATGACAATCAGTTCTTCCCAGGAATCGTGTCTAGACACGTTTTGTTTCTCTGCAGTAGAAAACATCCTTCATACATTGATCAGTGCAAACCATTGGCAAGGATAACCTATAAACAAATCATATCTGCGTGGATAAGATTACATCTTCAATTATTTCAACACACAAAACATAATTTATGTCACTTAGTCTTCCATAACTTGTGTTGTATCAGCTTTGATAAGTTATAACTGAGAGTTTGCTTTTTTTATACAGAGGGTAAGTCCTTCCCTTGAACACCATATTTTTGTCATGGAATACTTGTGAAATATTCTTGTTCTTAGTTTGCTACTTATGAGCCCAAATTATTGCACATGTAGAACACAAATGGTCAAAATCTTTCCTCAGCAAACATCATGTGGAATTAAATAAATGCACAGTAATCGCCATTATGCACAAACATTCGGGAGTTATATTTCATCGCACAAAAATTTAGGTTGCGTATGTTTGTGTGTCTGTGTGTGGTCCCTATGTGCTTTTGAATCTGTCTAAATTAAGTGATACATAACTAGCTGCAACTGAAATGACAGCACAGACGTAAATAACCTGATTTAACCTAATCAGCAAACAGAGAAATCAGTACCTGAAATCTATACTCAAAGTTGTTCCGACAAAACTGCAACAAACTACAACAAGATGTTAAATACGACCGACTTTACCTCGCTGTGCAATTATCTCAATCTGAGGTGCCACACAGATACCTGAGCAGGAAATATTCTAAATGTAAATTGAAGCATGAGGTGCAAAGTGATGATGATGATGATGCCTCACAACGTACGCTGAATGTAGTGACAAACAGCTAGTTCCTGGGTATCACCACCCACAGATAGCATCAGTCTAACAACACACTAGAAAATGATCAATAACAACATGAAAGGTAACATGTGACGATGAGATGAACCAATATGTACAAACGATGAAAAGCTCTTTTTCATAATAAAAATATTCCATCTTGCTACAAATGGCAATTCTTCAACCAAATGTATAAATGCTGTGTGTATAGATATGAGTAAAATTTGAACGCTGAACATTTCTACATCCCTTGGTAGATGCTGCTTGAAGCAGATGTTTAAAAAAAATTGACCCTCCATCGGAACTAAAACTCACCACATACTCGAGTCACCTGATCAACCCTCCGACTTGAATTCCCTGACAGGCTTAATTGCAACTATTTACAAATCATAGCAAACCATATTACTGGAACACAAGTCTAGAAAGTCACAATAATGGTACTGCTCTTTTCACATATATGTGTTCTTTATATATATATATATATATATATATATATATATATATATATACATAAACACACTATTTTATTACACATCTTCTGGGACTAGGAGCATTCAACAATGAACACAAAACATTAATATACAAAACTGAGCAAATACACAGAAATTATCAGGTTTTAGTGAGTACAACAGCAGCAGAAAGTATAATTGATCACTTAAAGTGTTACAAGGAAATCTAACACTGACTCGTAATTAAATCCCTGGTCCATGAAACACCAGTTTTCTATGTCTGTATTGCCACCATGAAACAACACCCAAAAAAAACATCATTCTTTTTAACAAAAGCACAAAATCTGCTGACAACAATGTAGTGAAGGGGGTACATGTACTGGTTGCCATATATGTATATATATATCCATGCATATGTGCATGTGTGTCAAGCTATATATCACTGTTTTCCCCTTCTATTCTAATGCACAGTTAACAATATCAGCTTTTTAAAACGAGAACCTCTTTATAAAAAACGTGCCAACCGAATTCAACACAGGCATGACCAGCAGAACTAAAACTGCTATAAAACTGTATGTGCACAATAACAAATGCTCATTTGCAATGATGACCACTAAAATATATTTCTGGTTTTAAAACTAATCTAAAACTTCGCACAACAAGCCTGCACCTGGTGTATGAAAAAGGAATAATTTTGGCACACATACTCTTTAGAACCAAGAGAAAATCCATAAAATCTCTGTAATGCTTCAACAGTAGATTTCAAAAGTTAAAAGACAAAAACAAACAAACAAAAATTGAAACCCTCCCCAAAACAACAAAATCATACATCAAACACACTGGCATCAGATCTTCATTATGATGATTGGGTGTGCGTGCATGAATCACAAATCTTCTTCTGTCTCTTTTTTTATGAATTCCACAGGGAACTTGTCATAGTTATTGTTATTTGAATTCGTTGGCGTGTAATCACGTAATGCTAATGCCGCCGAAGCGAGATTCAACAAGGCATCTGCTCCGGCAAAACTGCGGTCATTCTCCACCTCTGTGTCGGCGATGTGTTTTTTATGGTGTGGTACAGGAGACGAAGCCTTCCGTTTGCGTTTCAGACGTGGCATTTTAACGACCAAACCGCGTACCCGTGATCGCTGTTCACCGTCGCTGCCGCCTTCTTCAAAGTCTGTGTCACTGTGCTCCGAGTCGTGATAGTCCAAACCAAAATGAGATCCCTTGAAAGCTGAGCCATTTTTCACTGGTATGTTATCCTCCCAATCACCATCCCCATCATTTTCCTCATCTTCATCATCCTCATCATCTTCGTTATCTTCTCCAATGTCCTCGGCTCCAAAGTCATACTCCTCATCAATGGAGGATCTCGGTGACAGCACATCTTGGGATGCAAGTTGAGACTGTGTGTAGCAATATGTGTGATCCTCAGATGGAGCTGCTGTACATATGATTGGAGATCTTGGTTTGGAAGAACTAAAATAAAGGAAGAACAAAATTACTGATTATGTCAGGATATACAACACACACACACACACACACACACAGATGCAAATGCATGTATGCACTCAGACACACATACACCTGGGTACTTGTCTTGGAAATAAAAATTTTCAGGACATTTCCAAAACAGTCTCAAATATTTATCAGCAGCTCACAATAGCTGATTACTGATAGTAGAGAGAAAAAAGTATAGTAGTATGTAGAATTTAATTTCATTATTTATGTTTCAACTGTTCAAAGTTTCTTCTACAAGCATAATATTTATTTGTGGGTTTTTTGTTCAAAGTTTATTTTTAGGGGATTAATTTTAAGGACACTTTGAAGATATTTTGTGGCTGTAAAATTCAATAAACAGAGATTTGACCATCAAGGTCACCTGTTTTAAGACTTGGATACTCGTTGTAGGTTTATACAAATTGACTTTTCCATTTCAATGCAATTTATATTTATTGAACATGAATTATACAATTCAAAGCTATTTTAATTGGCATGATTCCAATCAGACTCATACAACCAAAGCACAAACTGGAAAGATCATGTTACTGAAAATGTAAGCATGAGTGATCTCTTAATAAGGTGGTCATGGAAAGAGGTAGATCCAGATAATCTAAGCCACAGTGGCCACATAATATGTCAGATAACAAGTGAAGGGTAAACCTTGTAGACTGTCATGGCTTGGTATGTGATAGGAGCATGTATAGAACATTTGCAAGAATCCATGCTATGATGCACCAAACAACGGAACCACAACAGATGGGTTTCCTATTGATCAAGTAACTGGACTCCAATGTGAATATTTTATTTTTATACACTGTATTAGGTAGCAATTTTATGTTCTTGGTCTTTTCAAGATCTCTCCTCAACCATTATTGGCATTTCAACATAAACATGATACCTGAGAATAGCTAACAGAGCCATGTCAATATAAATAATCTAATTAACACTTTGCACAGTTGGTGGCAGCTATGTAAGACCTAACTGTACTGGTGTATGAAATACACTGGGACAGGGGATCATGAATTCAGAGTTGAAATCTAGGACAGTGAATTTTCATGTGGATATGTGTAATGTGGCAACAGTGCAGTGTATTTGTGCATGTGTGTGAATATCTGGGTCTCTTTCTCTATCCCTCTGTGTGTGTGTTTATATACATGTGTACACTTACACCATGGTTCCCATAGCCAAGGAAATATTATTTTCCAGGACATTTCTAGGATAAAGTTATCATTTTCCAGGACAAAGTATACAAGATTTAAAGGAAATATATCAAGATATGGGCAAAAAAGCAAATGATATTTTTTTAATGTATGATTGATTACTGACATTTTTAGGGTACAGCCTACCCCTCACCCCTTCTAGCTGTCTTATGCACCTACTTTTATTTAAATTTTAACTAACATGGGATATCAAGACTATGTATTTGTACTCTTTTTGTTCAACAATAGAAGTTTTCTTCTACAGGCATAATAATAATTCACAGGATATTTTCACAGGCAATATTTTTTCCAGGACAATTCCCGATTTTGTCAAATTCACAGACATTTCCAGAACCTGGAAAAGGAATTTGTTATTTTCTAGGATGCGTGGGGGAACCCACATCCAACTATTTTACCTTAATTTCTGTTTCAGAAGTTCTTTTTCTTGTTTCGATCCAAATTCTGGTGGTGATGGTGACCTTGACCTTGAACCAATATTTCCATTAGGTCTTCTGTGTTCAGCGGCACGCTTCAGAGACATTAATGTCTTGGCGACATCAATGTCAGAATCTGAAATAATAATAAAAAATAACCTAAAATGAGAGTACCAAGATTGGGTGGGGGGGGGATGCAGGACATGGATAGCATCAGCTATCCCTCTTATCAATTAAATACTTTATTTTAGAAATTGGATTTTAAATGTGATTTTTTTCTTACTGAGTGATATGGATCATTCTGTCACAATCACAATTTGATACAATGTATCAAAATCAAGACTGACAGATGTCACATCCCTACTATACTACTCACTTCAGCTACTCTTGGATTTAAAAGAATTAATATGACTATTTATCAGTGAAAAGGGAGGATGCGGGATCCAGAAAGATACTGTCCAGTGGGATATAGTACCCAAATTAGACATCCATCTGACCTGCTACTAATCAACAGAGGCATTTTTAAGCAACTGTGAGCTTTAGAGTTATGTATCCAAGCATTCAACAGAATCAACTTATGGTTGATTTTATCCACTTATAACCACAACAATGACTAGTATTTAGTATCTATCCCCTTTCCAAGGAGAACGATAGAATCATGCATGTCTTATGTGTACAGTAATAATGGCGTTATGAAAACAGTTTTCGAACAGCAACAAGAGGAGTAAACAATTACTCAGATATCATAGATTAGCCATGGAGATGCGAAATGGTACACAAATATAAAGGAAGAAACTGATAGTTGAGATAATCAGTAAGATAATAACACAGCTGGACACGTGTATTGATTCATTAATCTCCATATGACAAAGCCCAGCATATCAATTTGATCTTTACAGAGCCTTTTAGTGGTGATGAAATGGCACAACATGACAAATAACCGATCAGTGCTAGTGCGATATGTAACCCTGATGTCGGAATCTGTGTAATGCGACCTTGGCACTTTTTCTCAGTAGCTTAAATGTTCACCTGGAAATGCAGCACTGGGGAAGTGACGGACCGAGAGTCACTGAACCGTGACACAATGCGATGAGGCCTACATGCTAGGACAACGTCACCGGCATCAACAATGATGGCAACTCTTGTGTTGTCATAGTAACTAGACAACAAAACAAGCCAATGCCACGCCCGTTATGCCACGTATTTCGATGTTCTCTCGCTCTCTCTCAGCCCTATCACTGACAATTGTTTATCATTAATTATTGGCACACTACAGCGAGCGCTAAATCACTTCAGTAATATACAGGTGAGACCAATGGCTTGTATCATCTGCAGCATTAGCAATTAACCTGTCTAACAATTATTACTTTCTATATTTAATGTGATGACCAAACAATATGCTGATCCATGTATCCGTAATATTGCCCGATGGGTTCTTAACCAGGGGGACAAAATAATTTTTTCTTTTGCACAACTTCATGTTACTTTGAGAACTGTCTTTTTGTAGAAGTTTTTCATAACGTAATTTTGTTCAGTAAAACAAGGTGAAAAAATCAATTATTAGTATATCTCACTGGCACTGGTTTTTATTTACATCCTTTCATATGCCCTTTTTTCTGAGCAGCTGTTAACAAGAAATATTCTCGAGTTAAATAGCTTACACAATGAATCCATCACCTCCATATTATGCATAAAGACCATCCTAATAATTTTAATAGTCCAGTGATATTCTGTACAAAATAGAATACCAAGCTGATACAAAGTCATAAATTGGGGAACTGAACCAATGCATGAGATTTCAGTAGGTGAATTAAATAATTTTGAGGTGTTTCCAGGAGTAATTACAATTTTCAAGAATATTTTCAGGTAAACAAAATGACAAGGTTTTACAAAATAACCTCACAAAATAACCAGTCACAGTGGAATCAAGTAGTTGCACCTCTGTTCTAAGGATTTCAAACTATAACAACTGCAGTACATATCTGTGGAATATGATACGTTATTCTCTTGAGTACATCGTTTCTTCACACAAAACATCCAGCACGATGACACATCAAGTTAAGTTAGACAAGCAAAATGAGACTTATAATAACAAGGACTACTTTGTTCTTACTAACTATTCACAAAATTATAATCAAATCCCAAAATGTGTCAATTTATTTATTATTTAGTAAGACATAATAACAATGATAATTTCCTAAACAATCTGGTCACTGCGTTCACTTGAGTACAACTATTAACAAACCTTCCATTAATTGCAATTTATCAATGGCACACAACCAGATCAATTTTGATATTCTGAAGTTGAGGTATAGATATAAAGTGATCATTCGGAGTGATAACACTACACTCAACAGAATGTATTGACAGACAAACGTTATCAACTGAGATAACTGACTTAATGTCGATTATGTTCTTTCACTTCTCTGGGCTATTTAAATCAGGCCACACAAAACATTATTGACTATGGAAACTCTACATAAGTACTAATACAGCCACTGATAGCAGAAAGCAGAAGACACTCACCTGGAAAAGTGTCTGTCGAATCTGTCACACTGCCGAGACACTTGCTCAAGAATGGGAAGAGCTCTACAAGAGACAATTAATAAGAAATAACTATGTTAGATAGTAGTGGCTAGCAGTATACATCTATATCAGCTGTTACTATGGTGACAAGTATAAAGTGACACTTAAACTCTACAGGTTATCTGCCACCATGAAGCTCTTCCTTTTGAATATATATATATATATATATATATATATATATATACATATATATATATAAAACACACACACACACAAGCAGTCGTTGACCGACCCAACTGTTTGACTTTACCACCTGTAGTACGACTTTACGACCAGTAGTATGACTTTACCACCTGTAGTATGACTTTACCACCAGTAGGACCACTTTACGACCAGTAGTATGACTTTACAACCAGTAGTATGACTTTATGACCAGTAGTATGACTTTACCACCAGTAGTATGACTTTACAACCAGTAGTACAACTTTACGACCAGTAGTACAACTTTACGACCAGTAGTACAACTTTACGACCAGTAGTATGACTTTACGACCAGTAGTATGACTTTACCACCTGTAGTACGACTTTATGACCAGTAGTATGACTTAAAGATGATTATAACATCATTACACAGTATAATTATGTAAGGTAATTACAAATTAAGCTGAAGGGTGGAGTGAAATAACACTGTACTAATAGGACTAGCTATATTAACTAAATTGTGTAACATGGTTGATGGTAAAAGTTGAATAGAATGAAAATGCAAAATGACTCTCTCCCGGATAATTGTTCAAATATACAACACCATACCAACAGACACCCTACTACACTCAATCTGATTATATGGCAATATAATAGAATAGATACTGCACACCATTACAATATTAATAAAAATGCCACAAAGACAATGAATTATCTTTCTGCAGCATACACATTAGTTTGTATACTGGATTAATTTATAGATTAACCTTTTTAAAATATTACATACAAACATTAACTAAATGCTACAGGGGGGGGGGAGTGATGTCTCTGTATCATTACACCCGACTTAGAATGATTAACGGCGCTATTGAAATATGGCAAGCCGGAGGGGCCTGTTCACTAAAATGTAAAATTTCAGGTGCTAACAAACGAGGACCTCAGGTGTATGTTGCCATAGCAATGGCAAGACTCATCTATCATCACGGAAGGATAACAATCTGATATGGACAACATTTCAAATAACAAGTCAAATGGTCAACATTAGCTGTAGGAAGTAGTGACTTTTGTAATCAGTTAGTTAGGTTTTATCCAATGGACATAATAAATCATGGTAGAATGACTACGTTTCCAGTTTATATGAAGCTGAGATCCGTATGTGTACACATATGGCCAACTTATCACTGATTCAGTGAGCAAACCGATGAGTTAGGCTATCAGATAGCCAACAGGGACCGTTGATCAATCAGCAACTAGGACAGTCTACCAGCCAGACACTGGGACAGTCTACCAGGCAGACAGGCCAGTCTATCAGTCAGACATGCCAGTCTATTAGCCAAAGAGTCAATCAACCACACATCACACACTCATAAAATCGTATGTAATCATACATGTAATGCACACACTTCACTACAACAACTACTACTATTACTATTGCAGCAACACAGTTGCTGCAACTCCCCCTCCTCCTCCTCCAGTTATGTTTGACCATTACTAATGATGTACTTACGTGGGGATGGAGTGTTGATGTTCAGTTTTGGTGCTAGCGGCATGGGACGAGATACGTTACTGAAAGGAAGCACAATAACAAATATAATAGAATATTAGGTTAGTAAATTAATTGGCTGATGAATACGTCATTAATAGAAGGTATTTATTAGTTCTTTATTTGGTAGAATGCTCCCCGTAACATTCATACAGCGCAGAATACACTGATAAAAAGCTAAGAATATAGGAACACACACACACACAGCAAATTGAATACAGGTGTGAAATGACAATTCCATTTAACAATACCAAACATTTCCACCACGTTGGTAATTTGGGATGTAAAACACTCCATAATGTACAACATAAACAAAGGCAGGATGGGAGCAAGCGTCGGCGCGCGCGCGAATATTATCCAGTTACCATGGCAACCGGCATAAACCCGGAAGCGCAATGAAACATGTCATCTGGAAGCGGTGCAGTGCCAGAACGGAACCAAAACAGAGGCAACGATCAGCACAACTCTGCTCCTAGGCTCCTGACTACAGGAGATGACGGGTAGTAGTAGCGGCGGTGGGCAAAGACGGTTGACAAATGAAATTAGATTTATTACCAATTCCGTCTCACTGCCCACTGGGAATTAATCTCTGCAACAGATGTCTAGGTCTGAAATATCCTATAATCCACCTCCACCCCCACCCATCCACCGAACCAATGATGAGTCGCCGCTACCTGTGATGGTGTCGGCGGATAAATTATGACGTCATAACCACGGTTATGGACAATTACGTGATATGAGTCAGTGACGACGTTCCTGATTCATTGTACCACAGAGTGTGGTACAATGTGTGATGTCAATTAGTTTCGTCCGCATGTGCTGCCCTGCTGGATGGATTTCCTCGGGACAATTTTTTCTTCTTAAAAAAGTCAGTCCCCCGTGTCAGGGCATCAGGGCCAAGCAGACATCTGATCCGCTTGTCTGTTGTCAACCCGGACTCACCACGTGGCTACCAAAATATGAAATGAATATCTCTACGTAAATACGCGCCCCGGGATCCGTGATAGAGACAACAGAACATCATCATCAGCATCATCCGGACTAGCACCGCTGGTATAAAATGACCTGTCGTCGTTAATGAGTTCTTTGTGGCCAAGCGAAACCGAGCGTAATTGCTGCCCTAACAGGATCTCGGGCTGGTTATGAAGCGTCCAGTGGACACTTAACGGAATGAGAGAGTAATCAGAGACAGTGACACGAGGCCATCATATGGCCATCATTTAGTAGCTATCTGTTGTCATGGCTACATGACCAGCCTGGCCGAACAACATCCGTGTAAGAACACTAACACGACTTTAGGATTATTAGCCTTATATAACAAACTTAGTGGCTTAAATTGTAGCCAAACAAAATCAGCTCAAAAACAGACCATTTTGAAAATTGCCGCAAAAATATTGTCAAACGGAATTCACCACACTGTCCTAGAGGCGTAGGTTTTTGTATGTTTAGAGTCATGTATATATAGATTTGTTTATGTAAAGATTTATGGAGGTGTATGTTTTTAATGATGTTTGGGTATTAATGCTCTGAGCCAGTACTGCCATATAATATATGCATATTCACACACACACACACACACACACACACACAGATAGAGAGGGGGGGGGTAGGGAGATGCAAAGTATTGCAATTACCAATGCTACAATAACTGCTTACAATCGATGAAAAAAAAGGTGAGAGAATTATTTCTTCATTTCACCGACGTAATAAAAACACTTATGCAGCCAATAGGAGTTCATGATAAGCCAGATAATCAATAAACTGGTAACTTACTTCGGTGGTATCACACCATGTATTGTATATAGGCCGGCCGGTGGCTGGGGGCTTGACAACATCTGAAGCTGGTGGTACGGGTGATATGGTGTCTTGCGCAGTGCTTGTAGGAGATTCGGCCTAAATATAGGGTCAATGCACCAGAGTGAACCTTTGCCTAAACCCTGTGATAATGGAGAAAAAAGTTAGTTGATGAGTCAATATTTCCTTTATACATAAATAATCACGGCCAAATTTCGAGAGGTCGCACGGTTCGGAGTGTGGCTGGTCGCGTTGGATGAAACCTGCCAGTGAAACCCAAATCGCGCTCCTACAGTGATCGTGCTGATCCTGAACACAAACACAATAATGAAATCATACCATTTATTATTTTAAAGAAACAAATATTTACCACGACATTGAAACATAACCTGCCGTGGTTTACATTTTATCAATCACTAGTAAAAAGTTGGTCCGGGGTTTTAAATTAGCTGATAGCAAGTCTCTGACACCATCATACTTGTTTCACTATCTTTCCATTATTTTTATGGCTTTAATCAATATTTGCGATAGTGAGCTACCTTTTACTGTGTAGTTAGTATTCCAGCGTGTGGCGTCTGAATGAAATTCCATCTTCAATTTGCACGATAACTACAACCCGTGAGCTAAACGTTTATTAAACCACTCCACGAACTATGATGGAATGTTCCTACGTAACAACAGTCTAAGTGTTCCAGAGTCAGTGATACAGACACCAGTAGCTGACCTGACAATCCTCTCTGTTTTATTATGAGATAGGAGTAGTCAACCATACAAATCATCACACGTCAGAGTAGGCCAGAGTGTGAGACAAACAGCCAAGGATCAACAACAATTTCGTAGATAAAGCATGCCGAGATGGAGGATGGAGGGGGGGGGGGGTACGTTGGCTGTTCTAATGCTACATAGGAGGGGACAGTTATTTATTCCATTTAGACACTTCATCACGGCTCTCCAGGTAGTCAATTACTACATCATCAAGCATTCTGCTCCGTTTAATTAGCAGCATGTTACCAGGTTGCACTTATCTGCCATCAGAACACGCCGCCGCCATGTCATGCCTGACTAAGCACGGCAGTGATGACAAGTCTCTATAGTCAACAGGGTCCCGCGTCCCAGAAACATTCACCCCTCACCGTCCCCCCCCCCCACTCGTCCATCCTCTCCTAGCCATGGCAGCCGTTCGTTGATGATCTGTAATTATCCCACAATTATCAAATGCAACAATCTGAAGTGACATTGATCTCCTCGGCTGAGTAAACAAATCATGGGATTGTTCTCGCTCACCGACTGGCACAATGCCACAGTTGGAGGTTAGCAGCGGCCATTGTGTCAAGTGGTCAAGGTGTGACACATCTCGATCATAGCGGCCACTCGTTGGTCAGCCATTGTTGATAACAAACGACCAAACGGACAATCAGATGTCCGGAATGTCGGCAGTTCTTGCCGTTCGCCGGCGAGCATTGCCAACTAAAGCACAACCGATCGGCATTAAAGGAAAAATGATAACAGCCGCCGCTGACAAATGGCGGCATGCTGGTCGTCATGGCAACGTATTCCGTGCCGGAGACGCCAGTTTTGATAGGACAGGCAGACTGAGAGAGATGACCAAGTCAGTATGGGTCGATATCTTGCCAACACTTGAGACACACGTCTGATGATACGCCATTGATTGTTAAGCGCCGCATTACACTAAACTGTGTCACTACTTTCTCCTCTTCAACGCCAACAATTAGCCAGTACTTCGGCTTCGTTTGATAACAGATGCTAACAAACGGAAACTATTTTCTCACATTTACGACTTACTACACGCCCGCACGCGCGCGCACACGCACCTACAACTATTTCCCGACCATGCGTGACAACTGATACTTTCTACTAATTACTCGTTTGTGATTTGTGTGTATATGATATTGAAAATGTTATATCTTCGCTTAGGATTCATCTGTTCATCAACATTCTCAGTCCTTCCTTAAACAATACATTTATTGTTCTGTTTACACTGTTGTCTGTTTGTAATGATTTATGATATACACCGATTTTAAACAACACAAAACATTCAAGTGTGTTTGTAAGACGGATCAAACGTTACCAGATTTTGTTTTAGCTCATAAATGACAATTAATGAATGCTCTTCCACTACTGTATTCCTACAACTACTATTACTTGTAACTGCTGCTACTACTACTACTACTACTATTAACTACTACCATCACCACCATCACCACTACTATATGTTAGTTATAAGATATTTAATTAAATATATACATTGATTACAGTCTGAGATGAGGTTTAAATACTATAAAACATCTCTTCGAAACAAGTTACTGGCAAGTAGCAAACAGCTGATTTTGTTGTCTCTTTATCACATATGACAAACATTTATCTGATGGACAAACACTGACATAATTTGTTATATTTGCAGCTTAGTATCTGGAAAACCTACAACAAAAATTAGACCACAACAAACTGTTTAATCTCTTATGCAAGCACTTTGCCTGTGTGGTGGAGCTACGGGCATGTCCACACACACACACAGAGAGAGAGAGAGAGACCCCCAGCTAAAGCCCAGAGGTCAGATACCCCAGGCTTCAAAAGTTCTAAAATCCCCCCCCCCCACACACCCTTTTGTACAGTCAGCGCGTTTGGTCCAGTTTGGGACACATTGACTCTTGTATTCTAAATACTGGGCTCTCCTCTGCCCAAAAATCCGGCCTACAACTAATTTGCCGATGCTTTCTGTTGCCATGGCACCCACCAATACTGTTGGAGTAGAAAATTAGAACATCAGCGTGAGCCAGCGCGAGAGAGACCAACATGGCAGACCAGATAGTGGTCATATCTTCTCTATAGCAGTGTTGTGTTATGTGTGGTGGGTAGGCAATATCACGGGCAGAGAGTGACTGTAATCTGGCATTATCCACTGATTACAGTCAAACTGTCACTTGTCCACCAGCAGATAGTCAAACAGTCTAAATCCTGTTCTAAACACATTGGCTTCTGTCCTTTGGTGAATAGAATCTCTCTCTCTCTATCTCTCTTTGTCACACACACACACACACAGAGAGAGAGAGAGAGAGATAGAGGGGCCGAATAGCTTTGCTCATATTCAGTAGAGAAGCCCATCATAAGAGGCGTGTAAGGCCTGCTTTGGTGTTGATCACATCATAACCAGATCACGCTTACATGTAATGAAAACATCACCAGTGTCCCTTCAGGTTAATAAGCCGTGTTAATTAACAATAAACAAATTAACAAAAGCCGATGGCCGACTCTGGTAAATCTATATTGTTCTCGGTACACACACATTGGCTGCCATATACAACTGTCAGAATCAGCACCATCTTCCGTCCGAAATCTAATGCATCCGAATTTTTACAGGATACCAAAATCGTTCGGACATAATGTCCAACAATGCAGTGAATAAATCATCAGCTGCCAATTGTTCTACACACGCATACGATGATCCCGGTAATCTGTCCAGATTGCACGTCAATGGCGAATCGTTTTTCAGTGCTAAGTGGTTTTAATTTCCTGTCTGCATCCAGAACGACGACGACCAACAGGAGCTAGGCTACAGCTGGACACAAAATACCATTTGTCGCTTCCTAAGCTAACCCATACTTGAGATAGAGAGAGAGATCTATCCCAGGAGGGGACCATTCACGCCCACTCGAAGTGATGTGTATTAAAGTTTGATGGAACAAAAGGCCGATGAGAAGAGTTAGTCATGCAAGCTGTCAATCAATGGATCATGGACACCGTTCATTAAGTTTGTATCTCAGCCACTAGAGGGCTTTGATGCCGGTTGAGTAGCCCAAGTTAGTTAAACCAGCCACTGAGCACAGAAAGTGAACCTGACAACTTCAGACAACTTGGATGTGCTTCATGTACACCCTGCTGAAGGGTACACAGCATGAGTTGATCCAGGTTATGTTAGGCTTACAATCAATACACAATGAGACTTCAATTATATCGATTACAAATTAGGACCAGTCTAGGTTATGTGGACGGGTGAACACTGTCAGATACTGTATACCAAAAATTACCTGGATGTCATACTGCCAGTAAACCAACGTTTATAGCAAAGAATGGACAAATTATCGATGACACAAAATAGGCATTATATGGTACCAAGCAAGATTAAAAACTAAAACTAACATAAAAAAACGAGTTGCACAAACTAATTAAAATGTCAGCAAACAATTTAATATGAGGTATTTATTTACCTGTCGCTTGTCCTTTTCAACCTTCTTAAAACATTTGTTTAATGAGAGATTATGTCGGACCGAGTTCTTCCATCCAGTTGGTGCATTCCTGAAGTATGGAAAGTGTGTTAATATCCAGTTATAGATGTCCTTAACAGGTAACTTCTTGATCGGCGAGTCCTCTATGGCCATAAAAATCAAGCAACTGAATGAATATGGTGGCTTGCTATTAACATGTTTCAGAGGGTTATAAGGTACGTGTGGAGGATGGGTCTGTCCATAAGTGCCACCGGCGATAGTGTTCTCCTTCACATCATCTATGGGACTCGTACAAACAGTGGACAAGTTTTTCAGCAAGTCCGAATCTTGCAGCCAGCTGAGCGAAGTCAGCTCTTCGTCGTCCTCTTCGTCCTCCATGCGTCCCTTTTCTAAACGCAGTTCAGCGAAGCAGCTTCTGCTCAGTGGGTCTCGGTGTAGTTCATCATCATCCATTGCGGCGAGGGCACGTGAAAGGGCTGAACCTGGAAAACTGGCACTGAGACTCTCAAAGAGTCGTGCTCTTTTGGAAGCGTCGCTCTCGTGTTCTAGTTTAATACACGAAGGTGACAGCGGTGGTGTTGGCACAATGTCGGCGTCCATCATCTCGTTCTGTTATATGTTATAGCACCTGGAACAGACAAGAACCAAAAATAAACATTCCATGAAGAGATCAATGTTCAGTTTGTTGGATTAAACGACTACATATGAGATAAATCGTCTGAGGTCATACATGATGGAAGAATGCCAAACCAGGAAACCAAGGCGACAGCAAAACAATGATTTGGTCTGTGTCACATCCTATTACAAAATAACATTGCAACTTGGGCAAGGTAGTTAAGTTAGCCAACCCTACTTAAAAGATCTGAGACATTTCTAGCAATGAACTTCATGCACTGAATAGGATAATGACACTGTATTAGCCAATATCATTCACCTTATGCACTAAATATATACTATAATCTTTTCAGTGCATAATGAAATTGGCATCTATCTATCGAAAATATTAACATGAATATAATTACTATTATTATTACTTCTGCCAGCTCATCATTCATCAGTGAGTGGGTACTATGTTAAACCAAATGTTAGTAACACCCAAGACACATGAATTAGCAGTGACCTCTTAGGGAGATGATCGGACCAAAATTTCGCTGGTGGATGAAACATACCCCCAAAAAACACAGTAGCACCTTAGTATAATCCGACGTCATGGAACTCTGCAGAGTAGTACATTACCAAATATATTACAGGAACACCCCATGAAACAGATTTCTAACACAACCTCAAATATTCCTACCATTGTGACAATCCTCTTTACCATCAGCAACTTATTATGACAGGATCAACAACAACAATAACAACAGGTACAAGACTTATCATCTGGCCACACTGTTAGACCTTCTATAGAAATTCAACTACAGCTAATAATACAATCATTTGATTATTTACAAAATGAGTGCTTCAAGAAGCCAGAAACCATTACCGCGACTTGTGACATATTGTTGAGCATAACAACACGTGACAGTGTAACTGAACCGGACACACTATGTCTATGGCTATAGTATATTAGCATATACTAGATCTATACGGTATAACAAAATCAAAACAATACTGAGTAACTGACTCATAAACCTACTCGTCTGTCTCTAAGTCTAAGGATGGAGGCCTAGAACCACAATCATTCATTGGTTACTCATACACAACAACAACAGACAGGAATGTCTAACAGCTCTTTGTCGCCGTACTGTTCTGGTTTAATTAGTCCTCTGTTTTGGTACTCATACTTCGGCCCGACACGATGTCACACAGATACACACGCACTCACACTGCCAGGAAGCCAACAGGTTTACAGTTGGCACTTTTCGGCCATTTTCCAAAATGGCGGCACAAAGCCACCGAAAGAAAACACGGGCCACTTTCGAGCTAACTTTTAGTGGCCCGATCGGACTTTTTCACCGCAGACGGCGACGTGTCAGACACCCGGGTCACGGGTCCACCCATCGGGCGCAATCTCACCGGATTTCGGCACCTACCTAAGTTTGTGGAAGACTTAGAAACGCTGTCTCCAAGTTAGGATCTCATCCTGTGTTTAGAATCACTTCCAAGAGAAAGGCCCAGTTAGAGAAATGAGGACAACGCAATTCAGCTGTTGCTATGACAACGATTCATTTCAGCTAACCACTGGTGCATATGCATGGGGCGGCCTTTTCTTTGGAGCTGGCGAGGCTACACACTATAAACTATCTGTCTGACATCATATGGGCGAGCACCCCCCCACACCTATCCACCTTCACTTCAGTAACTATGTAGGCTGCAGCTGCTACAGTTAACCGTATAACAGATCGGGGGGTGGGGGGTTTCACTCACCCAAAACACACAACCACCACCACCACATCTAGCCTATTACTATCTATGTAGTTCACTATATTCCAATATTTCAACTGAGTAACAACTATTTGCACACTGTGTACAGTGCTATATGGGCGACCTGTGCAATGCACATCACGCGCACACAGAGAGAAAAGCCAATGTATGCAAATTAGTTTTGAACCATACAATAGATATCGTAGCCTTCATTGGTGTGATATGTATATTGTATGTATTAGCTATCTCATTTGACACACACACACACACACACCACGGACAGCAGAGACAGAGATGGTATAATGTTTGACCCGACTAGTTACAATGCTACTCGGGAATGTTCAGCAGTAACCTACTGTCCGTGGCTGGATGTCCCACAACATGGGGGCTGGTCTCTCTCTCTCTCTCTCTGTGTGTGTGTGTATGTGAGTGAGTGTTGTGGCTGCACAGCGAAGCCGTTGCCAAGGCAACTGGCATTTTAAAAGAGCCAGTGGTAGCCCGATATTTCGGGGGCTGTCTGCCATCCTCGGCGTATTGGTCCGGCCAACAGGTTACAGCATATACTGGGACAAAAAGCCCCCAACAGCAGCTAGTTTGACAAGCTATATGCTGCATATAATATACATCATCATTATCATCGTCATCATCTTGAACCATCATCATCATCATCATCGTCGTCGTCATCATCACCAGCGAACGAAAACTTTAACAAACCAGGCGAAAACTTTTCCTTTTGCCATACCCGGCTCCCTTTGTCTCAACCGGGACAACGGTGTTGGTGGCCTCGTCTCGAGTTATTAAAGAAATCCATAGTTCGGACCGACCGCGATCGCGGTTTTATTCGACAACATTTTTATCAACACCGGTTGTTGTCGTTGTTGTTATTCGGCGTTGTTCGTGTTGTTCTATCTGTTCGGTGGCAGCGCGGCCGGCGGCGTGTACGCGGATATGCCGCTGATAGTTGCCAATGGCAACCGTGAGAAGCGCGCAACCTGTTGCCCGAAGCTTTGAAAGCATTAAACCCGGGGAACACCTGGCGTAGAGTATTCAGTCAATACCGATCAAACGCCAAAACATCAAAACACGAGAACGCCGATTTAATAAATAGAGATCTGGCCATGAAATAGTCGACATTCGGCACACAACAGCTCTATTTGACAGTAATTATAATGTTTTATCAGTATTCTCTAAATTGACCCGGATTTCAATTCGACTACAATACAATTACTTAAAACGATGTTCCAAATATTATAAAATCCGTCTGCACATGCCTGTTACATCAAAAATATCATCTTATTAGGTTATTATATATATATAAAATATATATATATATATATCGCAAACGTTTCTAAGACATAGAACTGCAATACTGGAAACACCAGTAATTGCAACTGACATATAAACCATTACATGTCATGCTAGGTAAGGCATGGCTTTTGTAGTACATGACTGTAATATGTAAAGTTGCATTGAAGTGGTGTGCGATTGTAATGATATATATATATATATATATATATATATATATATATATATACGACAACAGCTTATACAGCATTTGGAACATTTCATTTGTGAAATAGCATTTAAGTGGCAAGTGATTATAATTTGTGTGACAATAGTGTATACAGGATGATAACCTATAAACCGTAAATAGGGTATATGCCTCTCAGCGTTGAGGTACTTTGTAATTTACAACTGTATAATTAATTACGATGTTTTTTTTAATATCTGAAAGTGATGCAACTGTAACTGGATTTTCGCTTTCATCATAAGTATAACTAATCATCGTAAAGGACAACTTTTAAATGACGAATTTTATAACTGCAGAAATTCTAATTTTATTACAATAAAAATAATAATCAACTATCTGCTATATGGGGGAAAAGAGGACGCCCAAGGAATACGCGGAGAGACACAAAGAGGACAGGTTACAGCTGGAAGGAGCTGACAAAAAAATAACCCAGGACATAAGACTGTTGTCAACGGGCCTATGTCCCAGGAGGGACGATGGGCATAAGAAGAAGATGAATCCACTAAATATAAGTAGTATCTCACTATATATAGACATATAAAGTTATCAATATTACAAAATATGGTACAAAAGTAAACAGAAATTCATTTAAAAAACAAATTCACTATTCGTTAAAAAATGTGTGATAATTAAACAAAGTAGGGGGGGGGGGGAGGGGATGTTTCATCTGATGACTATAATTAATTCTCTTCTAATATAAACATGTGGTATTATCAATATATATATATATGATCAATTATATTTGTCAATTATAATAATATTTGTTTTATAACTGTAATTGTAACCGAAATTTGAAGTGCAACACAACTACAGTTATAATTATCTCACACACACACACTTTTTCAATTGCAATTAACACGCCTTTGGCTAGTTTTAAATCTCACAGCCCATAGTTAATCACTGCCTTGAGATCATATTCATTGTCTGTTTCTCTATTGTGAAAGTTAACTGGTGTGTGTGTGTGTGTGGGGGGGGGGGGGGGTGCTGTACATTGCATAGATCCATTTTTGGTTTGTTTTAATTTACAATGTTAGCTTTTCAATGAGGATGGCACGGATTTGTTTCTTACCTTGCCCACGACATAAAGAAAGTTCATGAAAGGTAACTCAGAATCATCAGGCCGCATGTAAACCTATGGCACTAATCAAAGTAACGTCTTACCAGAAAAGGAATTTCCACAGAGAACGTAAATAAATGGCTGAGTGCGTGGGGGTATAGGCACACAGGCCTACCTGTGTAGATACCATCTAGTCTAAAAGAAGTTAACCCCGTATAAGACCACGATATACACACACCTGTATAAGCAATATCCATGCAAGCACACGGAATCGAAGGCAAGTTTTAAATCAAACAATTCAACTTACCAAGCTGCGATAGATCCATAATCGGATGAGAACTATCTTTACACTGTTGCTCAGGCGTGTCCAAAGAAAACACCCACAACAACAACAACACCCACAACAACAGCAAACAAAATAACAACAGTAATGCTATAATACTGTTCCTCCGTATGCTTGTTTTTGTCACTCGCTCGCTCTCACAGATTGCTATTTAAAGTGTCCGCCGATCACGTTACGATATTAGAAGAACGCGTGTGCGACAAACCATGAGATCGTTCAGATCACCAATCGCCTACACCTGAACATTTAAAAACCGCAGAAGTGAAGCTATTAATCACCATAATAAACCAATTACTGATGGTATTTAGTGCTTTGAAGCCAGTGCCATTGTTACCGGTGGAAGCCACGCTGACGAACGGTAAACTACATTGGAATGGGCGTGACTGGGTTTGGCGTCCCGTTGCCACGGTAACGGAACAGCGGCCCAGGCAATAAGCTAACAGTGCCGTTAGTCTGTTGACACCTCCCCGTATAACAACAGCACAACAAGCTCTGGCTGTTACACCAGCCTACCTAACGCTAAATAAGCAGTATAACTAACGCCTGGTGACTGTTAAACAGTGTTATACAGCAGGCTGCTGTGTGCTTGTTGTTCCAGTTTATCCGTCACTGAGTGTAAAAGTCACCCTAGTATAACAGCTAAGCGATTTAACGTAACAGCCTTTGTATACAATTCTACGTTTCGGTGCGACATATATACCCGTCAGTGTAACGGCAGCATCGTGTAACACCTATTCTGGTATATAACATCTGTCAACAGTATAACGGCAGCAGAGTGTAACACTCATTCTGGTATACAACATCTGTCAACAGCAATTTAAGTGTGACATCTATTCTGTACACCACAGCTGTTAACAGTGTAACAACAATCGAGTTTAGCATCTATCCTGGTTTACACTAGCTGTCAACAGCTTGACAGCAATCCGGTATAACACTTATTCTGGTAGATCAGATATGTTAACACTGTAACAGCATCTCAGTTTAACATCATTTCTGGTATATAACAGCTGTCAACAGCACAGTGTAACATCTAATCT
The DNA here is from genome assembly GCA_025642065.1 of Paralvinella palmiformis. Classification (NCBI taxonomy): domain Eukaryota; kingdom Metazoa; phylum Annelida; class Polychaeta; order Terebellida; family Alvinellidae; genus Paralvinella; species Paralvinella palmiformis. Next base: position 340,640 of record JAODUP010000177.1, read on the forward strand.
AGTATACAACAGTTGTCAACCCTGTCAGTAGCCCAGCGTGACACCTCTTCTGGTATATAACAACTGCCAGTGATACGACAGCAGCCCTGTAGAATAAATACATTCATTTAAACAACTATTTCAACGTAAGTGGTAATCCAGTATTACATCGGTTTTATTAAAACTTCTACCCCAATTCACCGTATGTCACAGTGTAACAGTAACTTCGTTGCACTCTACACTTAGGGAAGATGGCTAGTTGCCGTCATACCATATCCAGGCCAACATGGCAATTAACTCAAGATGGCAGATGACACATGAATGAGTTTTGAATCAATATCATAATGTAGTGCAATCAGAGATTTTTATCTGTCAAACTTTACACAGCCTGAATTGAGTACTGTGCTTCGGTTGAAATATTTAGCTTTGGCGCTGGTCAGACATTGGACATGTGACCAAGAAGCGACTGCCCAAGAAAACATCCCACAAATACGGGTATGAGTCAGAGTGTAACCCGCAACCTGGAGGGTTGCAGTGTACTGTTCTAACTAATGCACCGTCGAGGGGTTTCTGTACTGTAATGATGGCTACTTCAGGGGGCACCCTCCTCAATTACCTAAGTTATAGGCGGCCCGTTAACTATCAACTATTCGGATATAATCCAAACAGCATTACATCAGACCAATTACGATGGGATGAACCATCAAACACACAGGCGGTTGAGCAAATAGTCAATAGATATGAACCGAGAATCTCTAAGAATCAGGTCACACTACTCTATCAATGAGCTGCGCAGGGATAAAGACGTCGTTCACCCAAATCCACGAAAGTTGGTTTAAAATAACAACACAAATAGTGTAATAACAACAACAACAACAAGAAAAACGGGGACAGCAAGTGGAATGGTCTACAGCAACTTCCATCTGATAAGCCGCGAGATAACAGAACGCTATTAAACAATTAAGCACCAAAAATTGTCAACTTTATGAATGCATAACACCGAATCTGGGAATTAGTTACGCTTCTGGAATATTCGTGCTTCGAATGGACTGAGATTCTCGGGCACCGGAATTAATTACAGGTTACAATCGGGTGGCGTTGTTCCAGATCAAGGTTCAACCGGACCTTGCCATACGAGGCTAAGACAGCAGATCTCATTAACGAAGAGGTGCATAAATCAATGAGTTCCGCAGCACTCGAACAGAAATGACAGCGTTTAGTCATTTCACTATCAATATTCGGCGCGTGGACCCCGAAACACCCGGATCCGCCAGAACGAGGTCCCCCGGAAAAAAAAATGCACCATCATGAGGAATATTGACAAAATACTGCCTCCAACCCGGCCGATGACCAAAATATTACCATGGAAACTGTAATCATATTACGCTTCGGTGGCGGGGAAGTGCCGATAGCTGTACGATGAGAAATGGGTGGGCCGCGCATAAGTAACGTTGTCGTTTATCTAACTCATCGCATACCGAAGGGCGCACTTTCGGGCAACATAAATTATTTACCGGATTACTTCCGTGAGAAACGAAAGCGTATCGGCGTGTGAAATTTTCGGTGTAACATCCGAAATGCTCCGCCAACGCCAATCGCGCTCGGCGGCTGGCACGGGAAAAGCCAGGAGAGAATACCCGCAAACCCCCGAACGCGGGTACAGCGGCAGCATGCAAATGCAATTTCCAGAGTCAGAAATCTGGAATAATTACGTGAAGCGATTTCACATCGAAAACTGATACTGGGTTGGCGGCGGTCCCAGTCGGGGAGAGGGAGCACCCACCAAGCCTTTATACCCCCCCCCCCCTTCTCACTCCCCCCGGATAGATGGATGCCCATGTTGTTTGTGCGTCTGATGGTGGGCCACAATATCAACATAATACGGCGGCGCGCCCAAAAAGATCTACGGCTCCCCGGTGGCAGGGGTTGCCAGGACGATATAAGCATCAAACCGTTGCCTGGCAACGATCCTCCGCAACACGGACCAGTGGACGACCGGCCATTGGCTGGCCCGTCGGATGTTGGAGCAGACTGGGAACGAGATGAAAACATGACGACGAAAGTTATGACGATTTGTTTGAGTATCCGTCCGTCGGCGAGGGCAGACAGAGGTGACGAGATGTGTGGGAGACAGGACATCCTCCTTCGGAGTTTATTGAAGTACCACGATTGACTACCGGGTGATGATGGCGAGGAGGAGGAGGAGGGCGACGACGACTAGTGTGTACCGACAGTAATGATGGAAATAAACCGTCTTGTTATCAACTATCTGTAGAGAGACCGAGATCTAAAAAGATATCCCCAATCCAAATACACCTAAAAAAGGCGGATGAAAATATACCGCTTTAATGGCTAATTAAACAAAATAAGCCCAGACAGAGTGATGTAGTCATACACACGCGCGCGCGCGCACGCGCACGTACAGCAACCAATTATGAAAGGAATCAATAACAATACCAGATTGATCGGTAACGCGGTAAGGCCCGTTAAGACAACAGAGACACAATTACATCGCAGTTCGGTGACCTTGGAAGAAAACAGCAGCCCGAGAACAAACAAAAAAAGTGGCCAATTCCCAAACGAAACACTTCCTTTGACATCCATAAACGTACGTCAGAAGCTGCTCCCTTCAAAGAGCCGAACTAACCGTAAAACAAACAGTCAACAATATGGGAGGATATAAAAGTTAATACGGACAGGTTGTTATAATTGGTAACTGAACCAAGTGTCCATTAAATATGCTGGAAATTGGATGACGATGGTCAATATCATGCTCAAACACAAACAAACGTATGTGTGTATACTATATATATATATATATGTGTATATATATATATATGACACAAACAAATGAAGACATCAATTATTTATTTATTACAGACAGCCAATAGTTTATTGGCTTTGTCATGGCCTCATTAGGCTATTGTCTTCTAGGTCATTACGAGACAAACAGACAGGCAATTAGCGACAGACATCACTCCGCTGGCTTCTGCCTGTCATGACTCACCTATATCAACCAAGAGCCATTATGTAAATATCAATTATTAAAATTAATGTTCTAGATCACACCATTATCTTTACTAACAGTAACAAGGTGAATTAGCCATTATTGGGATAATTATTCGGATTACGAGTAATTATTACAAGTCAACAAATTACAACACATAGTTATTAGTATATATCACCAGTACATAGCGTAATCAGCTGACTTTAACTGTAATATAGTGAACAGTTGTTGTACCTAAGTGATTGAGAGAAATCCAATGTCGGCTTTTCTGATTTGGCTTTGGGAAGAATAACATCTTAAAAATGTGATTACATGTGATATATATTACACGAAGGATCATCATATATAATTAACACAATAGAAAACTTCTCCACAATAAAGAATGGATGGACAAATGCTGTTTATTGCGGTTTTTACTTGAAGTTTATAGATAGTATTTTATGAAAAAGTCCATTAAACCAAACTATACATAACAGTTCAGAATTAAAACAATACTAGGAGATGAAATTAAACAAAATAATTATTTAAAAAAATACATCTTAATTATATAAGGTTCAACATATGGAAGGATGATGATTATTGCTGTTTTGCTGCAACTTTTATGCACATTTAATATGAATTCAGTACATGGTTGATGTGAACATAAATGGTAGTTACTGCATTCTGAAATGAGTTTGTTGAAGACAGAACGTTTGCATTAACCTTTACACTAAATAAAAAAAAAAAACTAGTGACTATTCTAATTACCAGAGCTTGTGTTATTGATCACAGGATTAAAACTTTTCAAGATCTGTGGCAGAACCTGGCAGACCATTCCAAAATCATGCAAGGCTGGCGCAGTTCATCAATGCTAAAATCACAACCGGTTCCCGCATCCCTTAACTCTCCTTAGTTAACTCTCATCATCCAAACTGCACACCACATAACTATATCAGTAGCCATAACTGTTCACGTTATGGCTAGGAACACAATATTAATATTGGTACAGTTCAGTGATAACATGGTAATACATAATAATAATAATGTAGATTTAACAAAGTTTTCTAACATCTAGCGGCCACTCAACGGTGCTGTACAGTGACATGCAAAACAAGGTATTTATAAAACCTAATAAGAAATATGATTGATGGTTATTATTTATCAGTGAAAGCAACCTTAAACAGATTTGTTCTTAGAGCAGATTACAATTTTTCAAGAGACTTTTCTAATATCCACCAGCAGCTTGTTCCATAAAGTGGGGTCTGCAACACTAAATGCATAATTCCGCACGACATTAGCTGAGATATCTGAACGTACAACAATATCTGACTGGATGACCCGAGTTGCCGTGGCCATGTCATTGATAAATATAGACATTATTAATATTAGTAAAACCTTTAAATCGTTTTCGAACTAACAGGTATCCAATATAGTTCTGGATGAAGTGGGGTTACGTGATCCTATTTTCCAGTATAACAATTAACAAGTATGATAACACGGAGAAAGGCATCATTATTTACCCACCATTTTGGACTTTGTAACAATACATATACTAATCTAAGCCAATATTAGCATTGGACTACACACACAGATATATTTTGTTGCTAATGATAATCTTAGCACAGCTATTTAGCCAACCAAAAGTTGTGAAAAGATAAAAGAGTTTTTGACAAAATGACCAAATCAAGCTCGTCTTTTTCCAGGATATTTCCGTTATTCCAAAATAAACTCAACCAAAACTTAACTTTTTCAGATCAAACTGCGCTAATTAGAAGCTGTATGAAATAGTATGGCAGTAACACACACACACTTCTAAATACAGCTACAACTAATTTTTCTACATGTTAATAACACTAAACGCTGTAATACATACATAGTAATGAGAACTATAAAAACCTTTGCATCGGCACATGATTTGTCCGTTTCATATTCTGTCCACACTGCGACCATTTTCATTTATATATTATCGATCATGACAGAAGGAAATCTTGCACAAACTATAGTAAGAAACTCAGGAATCAGAAAGCAATGTACTGTCCTCATAAAGTTCTAATGTTTGGTAAAATAAGTGTAATAGATTAACATAATAGATAAATATTAGTGATGAAGTTTTATAATAATTTCTCTCCATGAAATCGTCGTGTTAACTATAATATGATGACTCTTGCCTCTTAGTTACCAATCAGGTGCTAAAAATCCCAAAGTAGTAGACACTTATATTCAGAGAACGCGATCATCTGTTGATGGATACCGACATTTATTTAAATCGCAGTATATGAGCAGAGAAGAAGTTTTTTTTGTAATGTCTACGTAATGCGGATTGAACAACACTGATGCATTCAGTAGAACTTAATCATCCATCCCACTGAATGTTCACCAGGTGCTAGTTCCTATTAAGTACGGCAAAAAGTAAACAAAAATATAGTTCAGTTGAGATGTTTAGCTCCAGCACAGGCCAAACGTGGGACTTACGGCCACGAACACAGGTATGAGCCGGTTTCCAACCCACAACCTGGATATTTTACAGCGCTCTAACCACTGCACCATTGGAATGCCTATCTGAAGAACAACCACGAAGCAGAATGATCTATATCAATAACAGACAAGGTTTATCATATGTTAAATGCCTCACAAAACCTGCACACAATGACAACCTGGTGCCTTTTAAAGAATCTATTCTTCTATCATCCGAGTCATTGAACAGAAGAGGAAATCAAATACACACAAGGAACAGAGAACTAGATACAGTTACATATTTCAGACAGGACAATTAAAGAAAACTGGATATGGAAATGTTAAATGGACAAAATCGGTGTTTGAGATTTAATACGGAAAACATAATTTAGTTGGTAATTTTCAAGAACAAAAAATGACACCTGTGACACATACACACACAGGTTAGGGAATCGGATATGTGATTTTATCATAATATTGCTCATAACACGGCCTACATACCTTCATGTGAACCCCTGACAGGAAGTGAATTGTTGACATATTAGCTCAGTACAACTCAAGAGGACAGGCTGTATCTGACACATGGATTGACTTAGATAAAACCAATTCTGTTGACATGACAACGAAGATCATACAGGTGATGAGAAGGTAATCTGATGGAAGGAAAACTAGAACTGTGTTTATTGGACTGAGAACTTAATGCCAGGAAGTCAAACACTGATCCAGGGATACACCATACAGCGCATATAATACTGGCTGGTTTATTTTCAGGAAGATACAAGTGCCTACAAATGTAAAACTGCTGAAGCTTAGAACTTATATACCACTCATATAATAATGCTACTTTTCTGGTGGTTTTTAATTGCGTCAAGCAGCTCTATCAAAGCCAGGCCCAGCTCTCCCCCATTTTGCTATATGCTCTCCATCCTGGCACCATGATGGCTTGTTGTTGTCAAGGCAACCGATGCTTAGTCAGCCTTTGTTTAGTGGGAGCCCAGCAGGGGTGAGGCCAGACTTTAGAGAGTAACAGTTTCTGTTTGACTCAATGCTGATCTTTCTAACCAGTGGAATAACACCCTCCCATTCTCTGGCTGGATACTTTTTGGTCGACCGATTTTACTGAGACTGATGAATATTCATGAACTGACATACACAGTTCACTTGCACTAGGTCATGTGATATTATTTTAGCACTAAGCGTGCTTACATTAACAATGTGCCCTGAAGCTTCACAACACACACACACACACACACTATCGGTATTCCAGTAAGGAATTTAATTAAACTACACCAGAAGACTCTTTGAGCTATAACTTATATTAAAACAAAGCAATGAAAGATAGAAATGAAATGCTTCAAGTATACTATGGATGTATATATTAATTTTTATATGCTTTTAACTCAGTGCACCAAACATTAAAGAAATCTATGGGTAGTTAAAACAAGCTAAACTTGATCACAGCCATAAAGGTATCAACTTATTTTAACTCTTCATTTCCAGACTGATAATAATAAAAACTTGGTCCACAATTTCACACACCTGCCTGTGCTGACCTCTAAATGACCACTGAAATACCAGGCAACACCTACAAACAGTAACATGATAAAATGCACAGCATGTCTGCTGACATCATTCCATAATCAGGGGCACTGCTTACCTCAGACATAACACTTTTATTAAAAGCTGCCATATACATTATATGCAACATGACACGCACAAGCGTTAGCTAAACTTATACGGCAACGTTTGTGTTCAACCCATAATCTGCACTTCGTGAAGTCCGCCTTGCTGATGTACAACGTACCAATTATATGGTTAACATGGTCACACATAAACATGGCACTTAGTGCTTAAAAGAAGTCACTAAAACACAAAAAACTAATCAGCGGCCAACGATATTTACGTACACCACGCCACATACATACTAATCTAACTTTGAATAAACAACAGACTTTACATATGATAAAGCTGGAATGCAAATTGCTAATCATTCCAAACCCACTTTAAGGCCATAATCAATAGAACACGGTTACATTATGATAATCGCGACCGGCGCATCATCGGTCCAAACCAGCATGACGGGCTCTTATCTAAAACAATCAGAGCTTATCAATTCATCTCTATTCTCTGATGTTGATGTCCCAGTCTTAGAAACATATGAAAACTACCCGGAGATGCACGAAACCCACAAGAGCTGGCTTTATAAAGCCATACAACCTCCTGCTGAGGCGACTGAACACGGACCCCAGTACTCGCTGATGATTTTACAAAGCCATACAACCTGCTGTTTAGTTTACTGAACATTATTAACCAGCACTCACTGATAACCCATCATCACCACAGAACATGCCATAATGCCATTGGATCAGTTTGATCTGCAAGCACCACTAGCCTTCTGGGTAAATAAAAAGACTACCACAAACATTATTACAACTGATTACAATGCATAATTACAAACAGGAGTATCACTTTACTCCATGCATTTAATGGAGTAATTCTTCTAACATGATAATCTTTGGTGTTGTATGGTATGTATCAATTAAGTGTTTCTATCAAAAGAAACATCACATTTAAGTTTGCACTGGCTGTCATCTGGCTCATCAAATAGTGAATTATGCACATATTCTCAGTGTAAGCATGAAGACAGTGATGACATCATACAAGATCAGGAAAATATAAGTTTCCTGGTTCAGATTCAAGCATGGCTATACAAAAATACACACATCTTGATGACATCAGTACACAGATCCAATCAATAAAAGAACCGAAGAAAATGTTGAAAGAAAATGTACAGTACTGAATATACAAGAGGATGCAATATATATATATATATATATATCAGAGTTTAATCCAGTTTATCCCAGCCCGGTGGTTTAAACCTAAGTTTTATTAATTTATCCTGGATTAAGCTGAGTTTTTCTCAGAATACAGTATATTGACTCACAAATTTATACATTTTATAGATATGAAAAGTAGTTGTTTAAATGGTATGCATTTTTAAGATGTTGACTATGTGAACCAATCAACATAATTCAATATTTGGGATATTAAGCTATTGTGGGAAACAATTACACTATCACACTGTGGTAATTGTGTAAGATGCTATGATTTGTTGGTGGCCTGAACCAATTAATTTGTTCTATGAAACCAAAGTACAGAAACGATTTGACCAGGCCATAACACTGAACCACCTCCTTGCTTACTGTCTGGCACCCGACATACAGAGGCCAGGATCTCACTCCCCAGCAGGTCCAGGTGGCTCATGAGCAACCCCTAGCAAAGGATCCTGATCTCATGGCCTACCTCTGCAGTTTCCTAACTGAGGCAGAGCCATTCCTTAAGTCTTTATTTCATGACAGTGGTGTTGGTAAGCTGAAACCATGTGTGTGGTGGACTTATATCAAGAAAACATGTAAGGGTATAAATTCTGGTCTATGTGATAATCTGAACACTTTTGTTAATATTTTGTGTAGTATAATGTTATTTGTGTGCTTAATATAGATAATAAATGTTTATTTTACATATAGTATGTTTTATTTAACCAATTAGTGGTGAATTGTGCCTAAAAATGGGGGTTTAACCCAACCTGTGTTAATCCTGCCAACCCTGATATATATATATATATATATATATATATATACACATAAAACCAATTATTACAACTACTAAGGGCCTGAAACTTTGCATATATTCATTTACAAATTATATCTATTGCAACATCATCATTGTTTACCAGCATCAGATAAATTGAAGGTAACTCCAACAGTCCAGTACATAAAGCAAATCCTCCAGATCAGAGTTCATAACCTACTGATACCTGTATTCTGAGGATCTTTTGTTGACTAGTTGGCCTTCAGACTATGTCCCAGATGAGGCCAAAATAAAGTCCTTACTCCAGCCACTCAAATAACCGATTATGTCAAATGATCAGAATTAATTACATCACCATGTTTTAATAAGAAATTGTCTATGTCAGAACAAGATTTTTATTACTTTATAACATTATGGTTATACTTGCACTAACATTATGGTTATACTTGCACTAACATTCAGCTTAGTGCTGTTGTGAAAGAACAAGATATAAGCTAAAAATAATAAGAAATCTGATATAAGTACTGTAGTATCTAAAGCAGACATTAAAACAGTACAAAGTAGTTTTCTCCCTCTTTAGCGCAGATATATTTCTTACTCCATTAATATAACATTTATAAGGTTATTATCGATTATGTTAATTAAATTTAACATGAAGTGAGGGCTTCGTTTACCCTCAGCTCTGGTCAAACCTGGAATATATGGTCATGAAGCAACCTTAAAGGAAACATCTTACATCATTACACGATGAGCAAATTTTGGATTTTATAATTTCCTATTTATTCATTAGCACAGTCACAAAATAAGGCTACTCCAATTTTGAAAGAGTAGCTGTATTTTCATGAATCTTTGACAACTTCCTACTTATTCAACAATAGTTACATTTATTTATTACATCTTATTTGTACAGAGCATTTGAATCGCCTGGTAGTATAGGTTCTTTATTAAATATAGATTATTATTATGTCAGATTAAAACACCAAAATTATAATCCTATTATTCAGAATATCATAAAGCTATGTGAAATAGACTTATTAGAGAATGGGATCACAGAATTTGTTTAAATAGTGACACACCTTTATAACTTGAACTTTTAGATTTTCTGTCTCAAATAATTGGTCAGACAAAAACAAAGACAGGGACGCAATGTAAACATCATGCAGTAATTTGAACTAGCATTTTATAAATCTATGCAAGAGCAAGTTCAATTCTTATTTTATCCATAAATCAAGCACATAATTTATACATCCATCCAGAAACTTGTACAATAAATCTAGAAAATCAAGGTTCATTTCTAGGAAAAGACTGAGAGATGTTCTCAGGTAGAACTTTGTTTATAATTCAGTAACATTTAGTCTAGTATCACACTGTATGTATGCATGCACATAAACCACCATCAGTATATAATAATAAAACACAGAAGAGGCTGACATAAAATAGTCAATATGTGCTCACTGAAGAAGCAGTCTAAATATGTTAGACTGCAGGAAATTGTGACATTTGCGATAAAACTGATCATGGACAGGGCCAGGGGCTGAAAGAATTAGTGATCCATAACTGCATAAGCTTTTAAATTTGGGATTTTACTGGTTTAACTGGCTTCAAGTCCAAGATTTACATTGCAAAAACTACAAAATTGGATTTTCACACTATGTCACTTGTCAGACCCCATTGATTTTCAAAGGAGTCTTGCTGACTCTCATTAATTTGAAGCTGAATTCTAATATTGATGCTCTTGTCAAATTATCATTGGATTCTATGATAAAATGAAAGCACGTTGATTAAATGATAAACACCAAGTCCTACTCTAAGTTGATGGACGCCACCGAAATTATATAGCACAGCCATAATTTCATAAATACTACCAACTGATTTTGTTTACAATAAATTTTGTGTTATATTGTATTCAGTATAATGCATGATTCTTTGCGATACCTACACTACATCTAGCTAGACACGCATTCACACAAAGTGGCAAGGCGAAACAAACAAACAAATGTGTTCGGCCTTTCCACTAGATCAACAGCGCATCTTCACTATATTTGTCATCCATTTTCGGAACCTCAGCTACACTGAATTCCAAAATTTTGATTCGTTAACGTATTAAAATACCTCCGAATGTAGTCTACAAAACACACAGAACTAACTATTCTTTGAAAGACGTGGAAATTGAATTAACGGGTAACTCACATGCCAGTTGTTTACCGCCATCTCCCTTTATCTACAAACAATAAAGAGGTGAAGAGACCATGTGAAAATACAAAACGGAAGTTCTACGCGCTCACTCCCGCTGCACAGCTTACCATAAGTACAAGATTCTCGATGAAACAGAAGTATGTGCATTTGATATATCAAATCATTAAACCAATATCTTTAGTTCTTCATAGACTGCTGGATAAATAAATAATTAATATTAAATAGCATCGTGTAAACAGGTAAGTGAAATCCCAGAATGGCCGATCCAACAGCAAGCGATAGCGTTCTAGCAACCAATCATATCGCTGCATTACGATATGCGCCCTATGCCACCGATAGAGCCACCATTGCACAATAACTAAATACTGCAATGTTAAAAATGGTGGTCCATGGTATTTGGGTATTTTGTCCATCCAATAAGTATATGCCAAATTAGAAAAGAAAAAAAAACAGACGGACGTTATGGCTCATTTCTGGACACTAAATATAAAAATAGCCAAATAAAATAGAGAGGATGAAATATGCATGATGATAATGACAGCTTTAAAGCGCGTGTCACTGTCAAACGATCAGCGAAGAACTTCAAGAAGTCGGACGAAGCCTTAATAAATATAGTATACTAGATCTATACGTAGTTAACTTCTACCTGTTCGCATATTAATTTTATTATGTTCATATGTATTCTTAATAAGTATTCTTTGTTGGCCGTCGTATGTGACTTAAGTCTTAATTCTGTGTTTTGCAAATAATATTGAATCGTCTGCTTCAATGAAATACTATTCACCGAAACAGATCATTAAAACCACTTATACACAAAGACTCAAACCAGACAAACCCACCGTAAACAAACAAAAAAACAGTCGCATTAGAAAAAGTGGACCCGGAAGCAAATGTTTAAATTTCAAACTTTGAATGAACGTTGCGAAAATTAAGCAACTCGGTGAGTAGGTAATTAAAACACAAATAAACGTGATGTATACAGAGTCTATAGATTCTAACCAAGCAAACAATAAATTCTTAGATTTGTTTTCTTTACATAGAAAATCAACAGAAATACTAAAAAAAGTCTTCAAAATATTGTGACGTTTGTTAAAAAAATATCTATTTGTTATATTCCAGCAATGACGGATCTGCAGTTTTACGTACATTTAATTTATGCTGGTTCTAATATAATATACTTTCCATACTTAATATACATTATGATTTATTGTGTACATATAAGTAGATTAAAGTAAAGATCTATGGAATGTACCTAATGTTTGCTCTGTGTTGTCTATTCTACCTTGTGAACAAATCTTATAAATTGTGGTACTAATTTGAATACTATAGCTGTTATATTTTCGTCAGCGCTAGTCTCGGGAAAAGTTCTTCTCGTGTGGTCGCATATCTTGGACGCTTCAAAAAGTAATCGAGTGATTTTACAGCTTCACCTTTGCAGTTTTCACAGTCTAGTGATGGAATGATATGGTAGGTGTGTAGTTGCCGTTTCAGTCGGCTGAGCCCCGACGGATTCGTGTGTGATTTATTGCCCTTTCCTACAGTGTGGGGCCTTCTTACAGGAAACAGTTTTTTAAATTATGCCATTAAGGAGTCTAATTCTCAAATTGATCTATCGAGGTTGTTCCATGTTCTCACTGATGCTGGGATGAATGATCTACTAGAGCTCTCGGTACTGGATCTACAGTATATTGAAGAAGATCTTCGTTCAGGTTCCACATCAGTTCCATCTTTTTGTTTGTCTTTGTGATAATACTGTTGGTTTGGATTTTCCAGTTCCTTCGATCGTTGATGATCGGTCCCAGATGTTGACACGAATGAACTTGTTCAAGCCCAACTTCATTTATTTTTTAGATCCGGATGTGGTTTGTCTGTTGAGGATCTAACCATGTACTTAGTCTCGGTCGGGTTGAACGACAGATCATTTTCCGCTCATGATTTTAATCTGTTTAGATCACGATTATTCGTTTCAAAACATACCTGGACATCATCACCAAAGTCGGACGTTAGGACCGCATCGTCTGCATATAATACAGATGAATGTAACACTCTAAGTCATCAATGAAATCATTAACATATATCCGGAAGAGTAAGAGTCCCAGTATGGAGCCTTGAGGGGATTCCAGCTGAAATATTACACTTACCATATTTGGCTTTATTCTAAAACAACTAGCTCTTATTTATCACCTGGTATCAGATGAAGGTTCACTTACTGCCATATACACCGAAAGGTCGTCTATCGAAGTCTGTATGGAAGAGTTGTAAAGTTGGATTTACGATATCACTATTATTATAATTGTCCAACCAATTATTGCTTGGTGATAGCCATAGAAGCTGTAGTTGTTAACACAGTTTTAATTATATATATATATATATATATATATATGTATATATATATATATATATATATATATATATATAATATCTAAATAATCAAAATTCAATGATGCCAAAAGCCAAAGATGTACACCTCCGCGTAACGTTGGGGTTCAGTATAAATTCACAGCACACGAGAAACCTAGGATATACCTAGGGTCCTAAAAAGTTTAACTCATTAAAACAATGTTTAGTTATCTTGATGATGATGATGATGATGAAGAAGAAGAAGAAGATGATGATGATGATGATGATGATGATGATAATGATGAAGATGATGATGATGATATTAATAATAATGATGATGATGATGATGATGATTGTGGTAATGATGATGATGATGATTATGATGATGATTGTTGTTGTTGATGCTGTTGCTGCTATTATTATTATTATTATTATTATTATTATTAGTTGAACCGTGTTAATAGTCATAGCTATATTTAATCAGCGTGTATACAAGCAGAAAGTAAATCCCTATTATTAGCCAAACAAGACTGATAACGCTAAAACGATTGTTAAGATAATATAGTTATTATTTCCCGAAAGCAGATGCTTTATAATGTATAATTATTGAACGTTCATAAATGGGGCACATATTTGAGTTAAAAAGTTCTTAAATGGCGGAATAACAGTAATATTGCTTTGCGCAGAGTAATTTCATGGTAATATATACGCCATGTTGTTAAAATAATTATACTCGCGTATATAAATTATGAAACATTAACCGTTAATTTGTATACATCTGTTTAAAAGGAAAATAATTTTGTTTAATTAATATGGGTTATCGAGTGCGAAGCATTATTCTTTAAGGGTGGCTAGTATGGTTACCTTTCGTTCAGGGTTCCATTTCAGTATTTCAATATGCGATACGTAAGACGACGTATTCTATTTTCGTCATCCTCCAACGAGGACTTACACTTACGAATATTTTATTAATTGAGTTTCAAATTTAGCTAGAATCGTTGATCAATTTTGGCAACAAAATCCTCGAAATGGAATCGATACTTGAATAATACTCTTTTTCTTTCGCCATCACAGTATGACAAGATGACTTTGCCGCGTTTTTTTACAACTGGTCAAGGTACATCAAATCCAATGTGGACTGTTAACAAATTATGTATTGGTATATGAGATTCGGGGGGGGGGGGACAAGATGAAGTTAGAAACTCTACAGATGAAGGGAGGGAAATGAAGTTGACACAGTTTAATTAAGGAGACTATTATTCTTTGTCAGTAGGGCGTTTCTGTAGTAAAACTATGTTTTTGTGACCTAGTGGTTGACCTTCGGTAATACCATCCAGGTCTGATCGGCGCCGGGGTTATACAAACCATTCCACTCACTCACTGGCTTGCTTACTCACTTTAGGTTGCCAATTAGAACCCGCAAAGAATTTGGTCTGAAGCCGCAATAAAATATCGTTAGGCACAAGACTGAATGTTATCAGCCTTTGAGCAGTAACCAACCGGAAGCTGTTCCCTTAATAATTAATCGCCAAATTCATTAATTCAAGATTAAACGCATCTAGAAATAGGGACAGATAGAACTTAAAATAATCCTTGAAAGAATAATAAACTTGTGTAGAAAAAGATGTATCAAGTGCAGGTTTCATCGGATGTTACCTGGATTACTTCGAAAAACATGTTTTGGTACGTTTTTAAGTATATGAAAAAATTGGTATCGTGTGATACTTTTACCTAATCTTATAATAATTCCAAAAAGTCATGAAAATAAAACATTGTGAAGGGCAAAAATCAAGTCAGTGTATAACTTTTTGGATTTGCATCGTCCCGCAAATTCCGGTAGATTTCTTTGTTCAAATATATTATGGAATATGTTACTTGATGAGTTATGATGTTGTTTGTTATATCTATTTTTCATTACACTGCATAATAGAGCTTAAATGTGTGATGAAAAAAAAAACTAAAAAATTTGACTGGTTTTACTTGAGTGCTACAAGCCACGTGACGTTTTTGGTATAGAAATAATTGGTGCGCGAGTAGAGGTCTAATCAGAAACTTGTGTACAATATGTACACTAGGAAATATTTTCATGCCAAATGATTATACGACGTCAACAACCAATTGGGCGAAATACAGAAGTGGGACATTATTAACCACCCGAGAGCGTATGACACTCTGTTATTGAACACACTTTCGGTTCCAAATCTAGTGATCGCTCATCTTTGAATGGTGAGGTTCACCCCCTCATTTAACAACTGGAAATACCCACGTAGGGAATGGAAATATGTTAATGTTACTATATCACCAAAACTAATGAGGCGAGGTGAAAGATGAAACCCTGGGGTCTCTTTAAATTGGGAAATTTGGTAACAATTTATAATTGTGCGTGCTGCGAAAACTGCCTGCTTCATTCTTCTATGCCAGCTGAGCTGATGTAACTATGTTGACGTCTATTCAGGGAAGCGCCTAGTTGATGATTTATTTGTTGAGCCCACGGGGCTGGTCTCATCTGGGACTGAAAACCAGAGAAACCAGGCAGGCCTAAGTCTTTTGTGGAAAGACCAAACATCCAACCATCACAGGTAGCAACACCGTATACTACAAACTGTGTTATGAAAGCGCCACCAAGAGGCATTAAACAAAACCGAAACAAGTTTAATCTGGAGTTTTGATTTAAATAATGACATAGCATGTGTCCGTTAAACATCGTTTAACGGTCATAGAACGTCAACATTGTTCCTCGAATAATGGATGCCATATCATAGTCAGTGCTTCTCGTTTAACTGTTTGTAATAAGCTGTCAAACGTGGTTGCCAAAACATTGGTTAATATAAATGATTAAATGTTCTTAGATTATAAAAAAACAAAAAAACAAACACACGTCGTCATTTTTAGCAGTCGAGGCATTAACTACTTTCTGCCCGAATAAAAAAATATCTGGAAATTCCAAATGTTATCCATCGTCAACTTTATTTTGTTTTTCAATCAACAGTAATATCATTTCTATTAAGACCCTTTCTCATCTTTTTGTAGTGAAAAACTTGATGTGAGATTGTATTTTGTTCCTGTTCTCGGTTCATTCAATGTTTCTTCCAATTATTTGTCTTTTTCATTCATTTTAATGATCTCAGCTTTTTGGCAGTTTAGTTATCATCTTATGGCGCTGACCAGCGTCTAGTATAATGTTCCTTATTATTATTTTACACCGTATTAAAATAAAGTTTATCTATCTCTATATTTATCTATACTTAATTGTCACTCAGCTTGCATGATCTCTAGAATGTTGTCAACTATTAAGATTCTTGCTGTTACCCCTATAATACCTTTACAAAGATGATCGCGATGTAACTGTCATATACTTAAACTTATGTTACTATTACCATAATATATAAATGATCTATCAAATTAATCTCGATTATAAACAGATTAACCAACATTCTGTCACTATTCGTTGTTGACAATGGCGGGATAAAAACAGATAATCTTTATTTTTGAAAATAAACACGCCGTGATTTATACAAATATTGAGAACTTTTAGAATTAGTATCGTATCGGGCAATCAACACTATATATATATATATATATGTGTGTGTGTGTGTGTGTATGTTACAATTAATCTGTATAATCAGGTAATATGTACATTACCTGAAATTTTCAGGTAATGTGTATTAAATCTCAGTTAGCAATAGACGCATTAACTGAATATTTCAGGTGATACACATACCTAATTATACAGATTAACTGTAACATATATATTGTACCAAGACTGAAAACTCAGATAAATCATTTTGAATAGATATAAAACTGGTAGCTATTATACTATATTTTTTTATGGGTGAAACGATCAGGCTTTTTAAATATTAAATGTAGTGATTTTTATATATTATATCTTAGTGTGTAAATCCTTTTCGACAATTAATAAACATTATAAATTCCGTTCAGTGACATATAGTTTTGACCCATTTTTAGTTTTCAGGTGGTTAACATCTTGCTATATTCTGATTGTCTGAGATAGAGTATGCTATAGAATTGGTTAAAACGGTAGCAATTTTTTTTAATGTCCCAAACAACAGATAAAGTAAAACTGCATTCGGTTGATCTACACAATTTTATTTTATATATATATATATATCATGTCGACATTCAAAAGATATGAACTGTAAATGAAATGCTTTAGATGTCGACTTGATAGCCGTACAACACGCACACGCACACACGCACGCACGCAGACAGACAGACAGTTGCAGGATCTAAGCAACATGACAATCAGCAGTCTACGCCAGGGTATCGAAAACTTGCTGTGATATACACTAAAGATATTATACCGTTGACAAGTGATGGGACTACACACTCTGTTGGGGGAACTACTATGATGATGGACGAGGAGTAATGTCACTGAAAACTGACTTCCGAACAAACTTAGTAATAAAACACTGCATATGACGTGCTCGACGGCTGCTTCACACACTTAAAGACAAACGTAATATCATCTTATATCATGGAACACACACACACACACACACACTTATATATATATATATATATATATATATATATAACATTAACAATCATTACAAACACGATAAAAGGCCAGCTGGTAAAACAGTTTTCCACTAAAAGAACGTTCTCTCAAGCCGTTTTAAATCATTTTTAAAAAATCATTAATATATGCTACAAAATTGTAGTGTAGAACAGTAATGAACATAAAAATATTATCTACATGTAATATTCAAATATGCGAGAAGAGAAACAAGATATTGAGTAAGTTCTGCTTTAATCTCTCCTTCAAGGCACAAATTGGCGCCAGAGCGCACGCGCACTGACACACACACACACACACACACACGCACACACCACTGTATACAACATTATAACCTATTATGACAGTAAGGACAGTAAATAGGTACACTTCAAATGTTGACGTTACAGCTAATAATATCATTAGTACAGTCTGTTTTATGACATAGCTAGATTCAGCATGTATACAGTTATAGACTAACAATAGTATATATATATATATATATATATATATAATCACAACACTTGAATAATGACAATTTTATAGTTAATTTATAACTGCTAGGTCTTTTGCATCAGCAAAATTATATATATATATATATATATATATATATATATAGTTTATTTACATTTTTGCAATGACAAAAAGATCAAAGAAACATTTCATTTTGTAAACATGGCGGCAACAAACTCGGCTAAAACTAATGCTTATTTATACATATGCACAGTTATATGGTACTGGTGAGAACACAGACAATGATAATTTTGATCCACAATGAGTATTTATCTATTCATTTATCAGATCAAATGAACACATTCTAGTCCTCGTTCATTTATCAACGTGATAAACACAGATTGGTCGCTCCCGGCTAGTGTTCACATACAGACTACAACGTACACTTGCCATTTACCGTCACACCAGGAACATTTCAGTGGCATGTACGAAGTATATGACATGCACAAAACTTATAACACAAAATGCATCGTATTCAAGTCTTTCTGGGATGCAACGCCAACATAATAACGACAACAACTTCAACGGCGTGCAAGCTGAATATTCTACCATTAGTCATCAAGTGAACATTAAATACCTTTGTCATGGATGCATACATATTGACATTAATCAAATCAGTGATGCATGTTAGACTTTTGGAATTAGCATTGCCACAGTAATTAACCACATTTCTGTTTAACATTCATACACAACATCTAAAATATTATTGTAATTTAATCCTAATGCATCATTATATTAAAGTTATACAGTTGTCAAAGTTTGCCGATATATATATATATATATATATATATATTGATTGTTTACCATTCTCTAACACAGTACATTGAATAATTCTTCTGCAAATGAGCAAAAAGATTATTTAATCAGAGAAAACGTTTAATTTTATTACCTTATACTAAGTTGTTCATTAGTATGAAACTCTGCAAGGCACACACAATCACAATTGATTTACATGTAACAGATACATGTAACAGATAAAATTTAGCTCTTGGGAGCAAAAAATGACATAAACAACGTGCTTCATGAACATACAAAACAAAATAATGTGCTATTTATAACAATTATAACACGTCCAATGGTCAACTCTAGGACAGATCATTCTTCTGTGTGAATGGAGTATTGGTAAATATTTTTAATTAAATCAACTTCAAAAGAAAGCATCATTCTGTGCATAATAATAGTCATAGGATGACCACACTGCTCACAGTTTGTAACAACAACAGAGATACATTAATTCAATCTATATTAGTACATCCAGATTCTGATTAATTTCAAGTACAATGAAGCATTTAAAACCAAACACTGTTAACATTGGCATAAACAAATCCTTTAATGTTATCATATAATTAATCAGATGATTAACCTCATTATGAGTGTATTTTTGCTTTCTCTACAGCTCTCTGCTCATACTGAAATAATAGGGGCAAAAACAAGATAAAAGCAGTGTTAATTGTTGGAAACTGACTTGTGTTGTTATTATATATATGTATAATATATATATATATATATATATATATATATAGAGCCAAATAGCAACAGAGTAGTAGACACACCATAGCTTTGTGACAGTAGTAGATGACCTTGTTAGTGAGAAGATATTTACACATAGAGAAGACCTGGATTTGTTTTAAAAAAATTTGAAGACTAGTCAAGAGTCACCGTGTGTCTATCAACTCTGTAGCTGAAACATACCAGTGGTTGTGCATCATATAAATGTTACAGATGCCAAACTACTGCAGGAGCAATACAATTGGAAATCAAGTGCTAGATAATGGATTGAGTAAATTATTATATTAGCTTGAAAGCATCTGCTGGTATTATATCTATACATATATTCTTGATTAGCATAATGGAATAAATATATAATACACGATAAAAGCAAGTGATAAAAGTTTAAACACATTCTACCAAACTCACATTTATGCTTACCCTGTAATCATTGATAAGAAAACGAAAAGAAACACACATGAATGAGGCAGACTTATAATGTATTTTGCTGGTGGACCAACCATGTTACTTATATTAGGGAGCATGTGTGTGTTTGAGAATGGCATTGATCATGATGTATAATCTGTGATAATCTAGAGTAATTAAGACACAGGCAAGAGATTAGTAACATACCTGAGGCTATTCACATCTACTAAACACAAACGTAAGAGATAGACACCCAAAAGGATTAAGGTATTGCACAAATAACTACAACAGTTGGGTTTTGATCGAAATGGAGATCTACTGATATGCAGGCAAATAGTGATTATCAAGCACAGTAGAAGGCTACTTTGAGACAGACACTATCACGAAGGTGCACAAAAACTGGGGTTTTTTGTTTGCACATGATTACCAATAACAAACAAGGAACGATAACAAACAAATCGGAGATTGCAGGATTATTATTCGTGTCCTGGGTCTTACTGGATTGATGGAAGATTAGATGTTGTTTATAAAATGACATGAACTTATAAACTCGGATCTGCCAACAACGTGTTCAGTCGACGCTATTTTGTTTCTCTACAAACTGAAATCAGACATAGCATGACTGAATCAGGACACAGATCCACAATATGAGGTTTGCCAGGAAATCGGTGAGCAAAGGTTGGAAAACAAACTGTGAAAATATTTTCAGAATGTTTCAAAAATAAAGTGGAGCCTGATTTAAAAATGAACATCATAATATGATTTAAACTATGAATTTAAATTCAATTCCAGCATTTGACCCACTAAAACTCATTGGTTAGCTCTTTCCTAATCACTTCCAGCAGTATCACTTTCTCTGTCCAATAATCTTGATATTTCTTACAACTAATATTTCGTAATAGGTATGACACATGTAAAATATGCATTAATATTGAATATTAATCATTACAAATATAAGATATAAACATACTGGAGTAACATGTCAACAACATAAATAATTGTTATTTCAAGTAATGTTGAGAGCTAATATCAACAACAGTTATATAAATATACACCACATGTAGTCTTCTCTCAACCACATCAAAGTTAATGAGGGTATCTGTTATGGAAGTGGGTTCCATGCTCAAATTAAGTGAAAATAGCTGATTGATCATGGTGTTTCTAATTTAAAAAATAAGTATACAAAAAAGATAAATAATGATCAAATGACCTAGAACAATAAAGTGTTAATCTATTTAATCAATATTCCTAAAACACACACACACACACACACAATGCTGCCATAGTGCACTTTGTACTTTGCGATTGTTCCGATTGCTTCAACTGAGATTCATTTATACTGATCCCCATTTTCTTACTACATACAGCCATATTTATGGAGTAATGGCAATGAGTAAAACAGAACAATTAATAGAGATATTTAGCCTTACCCTGGTAGAACGTGTAACAAGGGATATGGTATCAATCTCTAGCTGAGAGATAGAACTGGATCTATAAAATAAACCCAGGAAGGCATTTGGCTGTATTATTTTTATGGATGGGCAGCTCGGCAAACGTGAAGGCATGCCACATCAGTGAAGACGGCTCAAAATAGAGGCATCTGTTCATGCAAAATGAGATCCATACCACGTGAAACAGGATTATGCCACAAGTTGATGAGCTGTAATGGATGGTACACAGGAAACCAGTTACCAGCATAATTATGGTAAACTAAGTTCATGACCCCCTGCTAGCAGAAGACACACACACACACACACACACACACACACACACACCAGATTACATAACTTAGATCATAACAAGTGTTTAACATCCTAAGTGTGTGTGCAGCTACACAGGACAATATCAAACACATGCATAATTTACAACATGTTGATATAACAGAGCACCAGTTGATTAATAAAGAATGAAGAGAGCCTATACAATGATTCTGAATGATCCTGATCATACACAATCTAATATAACATCACACACTGGATGAAAAAAGTCTGATTTACATGCGGTTAAAAACTATGCACATTTCATATATATATATATATATATATATATATATGAGCATAGCTGGAAGCTGCTGACATTCACCTAATCTCAACATTAAGTGATTCCCTTAAGACAACTAGTGCTCTTTACACTTTTATGACCCGATTCTTACTCATCAACCACATACAAACTAAGCAGCAATAATAATGTATAATCACTGCGTGTAGACAAAACAATATCGATGAGGGCACCGAGGACAGAAAATGGTACAACACCAAACTAGAGAGAAAGAGAGAAAAAGATAGTAGGAGATACAAAAGAAGAGTACAACATTATCTGTTGCACTTGCTTGTTGTGTTATTTTTGGTTCCTTTACAAAAGTGAAAGACGTCATCCTTGCTCAGACCTTTGTGGCCAAGGATCTGCCATGATGCGAGATCATTGTCCTTGCGGTACTGCTCCCATCGAGCGTCATCCGATTCGTGGGTCAGATAGCGCTGTCCAACAGTGTTCTCCAACTTGCGCAGGTCACACCAACACTGATAGTCCTGCAATGATACGAGAAAACTGCATCAGTACGTGTGTTTTAGTTGATAATGCAGTCAAATGCATAAACATAATTATATGTGATGGTGCCAGATATATGAAAGTGTAGCATAGAGACATGTTTATCGATGTGATATGAAATAAAAGATATTAATTATTAGTATGCCATGCTGTTAGTCAGTTTACAAACAGTAATATAAAATAGTATTATTTTAATTTTATACTAATAAGGCACATCACAACGAAGGTCAGGCTGAAATTATTGCGTGACCCGAGAAATTAAAGTTCTAAAAATGGTCTTCCTTGCGACCAAAAGTTAAGTATTAATTGACCGAAGGTGACATCTAATATCTTAGCCCAATAACTCATATAATTAGCATCAATTTTGGACAACAAATAAAACAGTATTCACCGTACATTAACAGAAAACACAAGCCTGAACAGAAAGAAGCAACAACAAAACGGTTTATGTTCTAAGAGGAATAAACGCTAAAGACATGACAACAACAGAAGCCAGCAATAGATCAGAGACTCCCTATCAGATGTTAAAATTTATCAGCAGACATTTGAAAATGAGACACACCCACCAACCGACAAGCATCACCGAAGATTGGATTCTGGTCGAACGAAGCTATCGTTGGTTCTAAACGTGTTAGCCATCATTAAAACTGTTAGTATTAGTGCAGAATGACGAGTCTAACTAACTATTGACATTCAACTTAAAACACAATCAACTATATCTAGATCGCATTCAGCCGATAATCCAAGTTCTAACCTGTAGCCATATGTGTGACAATGATTTGTCTACGGTATAGCGTTTTCGCATTTTCACTTGAAGCAAATTGGTGATTAGGTCTATGGCTGAAATAGAAAGAATAAAGTCTGACATGTATATATATTATAAACAACAGGGTCATCACATGTTTGTCACGCTGATCCAATCATTATTAATCCCGGTTGTATGATCACGGAGTCACTCTGACAGTGCATGATCCAGGTGAATTGGCCCCACTTCAACACTGCAACCTTTAATTGAAGTCAACTGGTTTAGCTAGAATTAGCGAGTTGGGTTTAAAAGGTTATGAGCACAAAAAGACAACTGGCTTTGTTTTCCTTCTAGTCATCTCTTCATACTTGCAGGAAGATAAAACAGCCAATTCTAAACCACGAGTTAATATAATTAGAACAAAAAGGGACTTAATTACCTAAATCTCAGTGCTTAAACATCACTAAATCACATGGAAAGAAATACAGAAAACACAGATGAAACATCTGACGGGAACTTATGGGATACACATCTAGCACAAAAACTGACCAGTGTCGAGCTTAATCCAGTACTTTCAGCTAATGGAAAACTGTCAAAGAACTTGTCAACATTAAAAGGTGAACTTGATAAAACAGAGAAAGCTAACACTGAACCATAATAGAGAGTGTCTCCAACTGAGGATAGATCAGAAAGAATGCTAACTCGACTCTATAATGTCATCCATCAAAGGTAGAAAGCCACATGTAGAGAAATAACAGTTTATCAATGATATACAGACTATATGATAATAATACTGAACGGTTCACATCACCAAAGCCATCACTAAACCACAAAACAAGCTTGATTAATGCCATACAGTAATAGTGACTGCATGAACAGCTACTATTAAATGGACTAATGTGTGTATGTCTGTTTGTTTGTTGGTTTGTGTGTGTGTGTGTGTGTGTGTGTGTGTGTGTGTGTGTGTGTGTGTGTAGGCATTTATTTGTGTGTTTGTGTGTGTGTGTGTGCCTTCATACTTTCAGTAAAACTCAATTAATATTTTGTGGAGGATCAGTCTCCTAGGTACTTTCAAGGTTAAAATGCTTGATGTCTCAAATTCATATATGAAACCACATACAATAACAACAATAACAACATGACGCACACAATTAAGGACTGAAAAAAACTACTACATCATTGGGACGTCAATGTCTCACATCTACGGACACAAAAATCAAGTCGACGAAACAACATTCAATAGATAATCTGATGAGTTGGGAGGTGATTGGCCAGATTGTGAACAAAGACCTCTATAATCCAGATATGACAGTAAGCCTGACTGACAGTCAGACGGGCATTCCTGTCCACTCTAAGTAGCTGTTTGATAAGATCTATGGCTGTAAACAGAACATCAATAACAACAATATTAATAATAATAACACTAACAGTAAACATGTGCTAATG
Organism: Paralvinella palmiformis; assembly: GCA_025642065.1. Classification (NCBI taxonomy): domain Eukaryota; kingdom Metazoa; phylum Annelida; class Polychaeta; order Terebellida; family Alvinellidae; genus Paralvinella; species Paralvinella palmiformis. Next base: position 365,867 of record JAODUP010000177.1, read on the forward strand.
TGAGTATTACAGAATGATCAAGATTGTTGACTATGATAGTGCAATATAAACATTGCCAGCATGTTGTAGAATACAGATATGGACATACTTGAACAAGGCCCTAAAGTTTCATCAATTTAATAAAGGGCGTAAGGATTCATCACAAGAACCAGTCGTAATACAGTATTCGCCTATTAACATAGGACCTATATTATAGGTATTGTGAAGTATCACATGTTGAATTGGTTTGTCATACAGCAAAGTGCTCTAACAACTGCTCCATCAGAAAGCCCTTAAGTCTCTTATGAAACATTAGGTCTATGCATTCTACAAACAGATTTTTAACCTGGTAACTCTTTAATAATTTGAACCAGCTGTTACTCTATATTATGTTACTCTATATTATGTTACTCTATATTATGTTACTCTATATTATGTTACTCTATATTATGTTACTCTATATTATGTTACTCTATATTATGTTACTCTATATTATGTTACTCTATATTATGTTACTCTATATTATGTTACTCTATATTATGTTACTCTATATTATGTTACTCTATATTATGTTACTCTATATTATGTTACTCTATATTATGTTACTCTATATTATGTTACTCTATATTATGTTACTCTATATTATGTTACTCTATATTATGTTACTCTATATTATGTTACTCTATATTATGTTACTCTATATTATGTTACTCTATATTACGTTACAGGCCAAACACCAGAATACCTTTCTATTCTCACCTGTGCTCATTTTGTCCGATATTAATCATAAACTTTAATTACATATTTGTATTACTGATGGCCAACTAACATAATGTAAATATTGTTTCACAAATACCTTCTGGTGAGATCTCTTTCCACGGATTGGGTGGATACATGAAGGCAGCATTCTGGATCTGGTCTGCTATCTCTTCATCTTCATTAAACGGGAATGTTCCACTAGAACTGGAAATAAAGAAAAACAACAATGTGAAACAAATAAACAAAATAACAACAAAAAAACAAGAAACTAAATTTAAACTGCTTACCTCTGGCTACATAAATCAAGAAATTCAATTTATTAGAATTTTGTTTGAGTTTATATTTATTTAAATTAGTAAAACACAACCTATCTACAGCTAGTAATTAATTTTACAGCTGTGTGGTGTATTTAACTTCGTAACACGCAATGTATCTACAGCTGTGTGGTGTATTTAACTTCGTAACACGTAACCTATCTACAGCTGTATGGTGTATTTAACTTCGTAACACGTAACCTATCTACAGCTGTGTGGTCTGTTTAACTTCGTAACACATAACCTATCTACAGCTGCGTGGTCTAATTAACTTCGTAACACGTAACCTATCTACAGCTGCGTGGTCTAATTAACTTCGTAACACGTAACCTATCTACAGCTGCGTGGTCTATTTAACTTTGTAACACGTAACCTATCTACAGCTGTGTGGTCTGTTTAACTTCGTAACACGTAACCTATCTACAGCTGTGTGGTCTGTTTAACTTCGTAACACGTAACCTATCTACAGCTGTGTGGTCTGTTTAACTTCGTAACACGCAATGTATCTACAGCTGTGTAGTGTATTTAATTTCGTAACACGTAACCTATCTACAGCTGTGTGGTCTGTTTAACTTCGTAACACATAACCTATCTACAGCTGTGTGGTCTATTTAACTTTGTAACACACAATCTATCTATCAGAGTGTCATTTTCCATAGAAATAAGTTCCATGTAAACAAATTGGCATTTTTAGCCCAGAGCTGAACTGCATTAAGAGAGGGTAGTGTAGTACAACATGATGAACATCCTTAGAGATGGATGAAAAGATCAGCCAAAAGTTTTGAGATAAAGATAAAACATCCTACAGATTCAATGACAAATTAACATGACAGTAAACTTTTATCCAACAAAATGGCATGGCAATGCAACAGAAATACAGACTGGATAGCAAAGAACAAAAACCAATAGGTGTGTGGGGGGAGGAAGTCATTTACTCCCCCAAAACAGATTTACACATTATAAATTCCATAAAAATACTTATAAAACTATTATTAAAACAATAACCTGTTGTTACATCCTTAAAATACTTATTTAGAATCATACTAAAGGTTTTCTTGCCAAGAACATGACTAATTAGTCCAAATTGCAGCTTTTTTTGTTGGAAATGGAGCAACATAACCTGTTACTGATTGCTACTACATATAAATTTAAGCAATTAAAAAAAAATAAGCAAAGAAAACACTGCTGGTGGGTGCATGACATAAACAGGAACCAGTTTCAACAAGGAGCATACCATAATCTGGTCACAGAACTACAATTTGATGGGGAGAAATTCCAACAACATTTCAGGTTACCAGAAAATCTAAAATCCTCCCAAATTGTTCAGGAAATACTTCATATTCTGGATTTCCCCATCTATTATTTACTAAGTTACCATATGAATCACTGCATAGAGCGATTCAGTTTAACGCATCGCCATCGATACGCAGCCACAGGACAAATCATATCCGAACATATGGAAGCACTCTCATCTGTTTACAAGCTTTTCCATTTTTGCTGCATCTGCATACCACGTATGTGGAATCTTAGTTTTATTTGGACTGAATATTATTATATTTTTGGTAATTTTCCAAGTCCAACAAAATTCCTTGGATATCATAGGCTCAAGTAAATAATGTAAGCTAGAGAAGTGAACATTTAATTGAAGTTTAATTGCATTATAGAACAAACACATTGTTTTTCAATCTGTTCAAGTGGCAACTGATAACCCAATCACCATCATATATATATATATATATATATATATATATATATATATATTATATATAAAGAGAGAGAGAGAGAGAGAGAGAGAGAGAGAGAGAGAGAGAGAGAAACTACCCGTGGCCAATATTTAAAGTGAATCTGTGTACCCAGACAGTCACCAATTACGTCACCATACCTTAACCTCTCCCTAAAGTTTGCGTTATAGATATAGTAACAACACATACAATAATAATCAATATGATAAAGTCGTTATATTACTATTTCTTACCTCACATAGATAATAACACCAACAGACCACATGTCAAGAGATCTATTGTAGCCTTTACTTTTCAATACTTCTGGAGCTATACAGGGGGAAAAAATAAACATCTTACAGTGTCCAAAAAAAATAATAAACACATCTTTTTTACGTGACATGATATTGAATACCAAAATTTGTAGGAATGATGAAGTTAAAAGCTACTACTAATCTATTATTACATTTATCCTAAAGAAGAAGGCCTATAAAGATGTTACTACAGCATAAGTTATAGATGAATTAAGGGATGGATGATGTTTTAATAACAAATATTTTATCATTTTTAAAACTGTTTTATGTGTTTCGTATAACTATTTGCTTGCGTAAAACTGACACCATGAACTTTTAAATAGAGAGGCCAAAGAGAGAAACAGCAATTTCTGATATGGGAGATTCGCTGCTTCCTATTTCAAAACATATTTTCTAATTGTTTAAAATGATCATTAAATTAATTCTTGTTTGAGTTTCTACAAAATGTAGCTGTTTCCTTTTCTGGATAAAACGTGCAGTTAACTGACTAAATGCCCAGCTTAGGAGACAGTTTATGTAAATAAGACAAGAACAACATGTTCAATATTTGTATATGCAGCTCTCTCTCTCTCTCTCCCTCTCTCTATCTCTCTCTCACACACACACACACACACACACACACACACACACACACACACACACACACACACACACACACACACACCTGAGACAAATTTACTTGCACAAACATGACCAATAAAAATTAACAAAATATGCACTTAACAGCTAGTAAACATGGCTATATTTAGCATTAGAGTCAGGTTATTAAATGACCATTAGTTCTAAATAAAGCTGCAATAGCAACATCTTCTCAACAGATCACACAGTTAACAACATACCAAGATAAGCAGGTGTTCCTACCACAGATCGCCGGAATGACTTCTCACCAATAATACGGGCAAATCCAAAGTCACATAACTTTACCTACAATGGACAGACCAATACGAGACTGATCATGGTTTTATGTAGTATCATAGGTAAAAATTATTGAAACATGGCTTGTGCTGCTGTCCCAAAACCAGTAACATATGAGAATTAATAATGAATCATTTCTTTAAAACATAGATACATCTAGTATTTCCAAGTCTGTTTAGTTACCTGAGGGAAAGGTGTCTCTGAGGACAATAATACATTCTCTGGCTTTAGGTCACAGTGTACGATGCTTTTTGAGTGAAGATGTTTTAAGGCAACCAGGATCTGAAACATGAGAGAAACTATCATAATGTACATGACAATAAATATAACAATGCATATCATAATGCGATCAAAGGTTTCTATGCATTAGTATCTGAACTAGCTATGGGTATTATTCATAATTGCGCACTGCACGTGAACCACCCGCATCGAGTCACTGATAAGATACTGGTAACCCTCACCATACTCATATAAGCTGCCTGCATTCATGGTTGAACCCACAAGAGCATATTCCTATGTGCTGATACACATGAATACAAGCTACTGGTGGGATGATGATTCTTGATTTTTTCCTGAACTGATCAAATTCTACACCTAATATCTGGTACAATTCCTTTTACATACTGATGAGTAAAAACTGATTTCATAGTATAACACATGTTCTTGTGGCCGACATTAGAAAACCACGTGTTTACAGATTGTTGATACATATTGTTTGCCTATTTTGCATACAATTATGCTTTGAAAAAAAATCTTAGGTATGGAAAGAATCATACACATATCAGATTGCAAGCCTGACCTATAAAACTATTAGCTGTGATGACCACACAAATTAACATGCCTAAGCAATGGCAATATTTTATTGCAACTCAAAGAAATCTTTCGCTTAACGGCTATTGTTTAGAACTATGTAAACTACTTTAAAATATGAGGTAGACTTCAGAATTGAGTTATTGATGTGAATTTAATTTGAACAGCTGAAAGAATGTACACAACATAATAAACACCTTAACGGCTAGTAATTAAACATTACAATACTCTAAGCTGGCTATGTATGTCTCCTGCAAAGAAACTCAGTTATGTTTAAGCAACAAGGCAGAAACATCAAGTTTTGTTTGCTTCATATCCATAATAGTTTAATAGACATAGACCTGGAATGTCATGAATGTATTATCTAAAACCTAAGAGTGGCGTTAATCATCCATAAATGTAGGATATTATTCTTTTTCGTGACATACAAGAAACTAAACTATTGGTACGTACTAATATAAAGTTTGTTTCGTGGGCGTGAAAATCTTTTAAGTAAGTGAATGTCTACGTCTGACTTTGTGTACAATGCTTGAATTCAAGCTTATATGGATCTATCCACATATATATGTGCACACACACACGCATACACACACACACACACACACAGTCTACTTCAATGGAGGTAAATAAAGAAAACAAGTAACATCTGTATTAGATAGTATTCAATGACATGAGTATAATGGCAAAATATCTATCCATGTTTATACAACAATACTGTACTACAAATATAACCTCAACTTTAATCTTCACCCAAGTTTTGAATATCTCTCAATTAGATTAATAAATATTACCTGTAGAACAAAAAGAAAACACCAGCAGATAAAATATTGATAAAACAATTAAGGTAAGACTAAATTTAGCTGATTAATATTGCTCCATCACAAGCCAAATACAGCTACACGGCTCACTTACGTGATAACACCACCTGGGACTGAAGGTGTTTCTTTGAGAGATATATATATATATATATATATATATATATTAATGACTCTGTACAGTTCCTAACTTCATAGGTAACAGAACTATGACAGTTGTAATATCCCCCCAGGAACTAGTTAACAAATGAGCCTGAGATTAGGTATGGCAGTTAGCAATAGATAAAGTGTGTAAAAACTGGCTGGCACATATTTGATTATGGCACCGGATTGTAAAAGTACATATATCACGCAAATAAACTAAACTTTATAGCAGAGATCCAAGAACACATTTATTGCTATTGAATGACATGTCCATGGCTATATATAGTTATTTTTTTACTTGAAATGTTACCATGATTTTGAGAGCATTTTACTGTGAAATTTCCAGTATATATGTTTCTCACTTTCATTATTAAACAAATCATCATCCACCACTTGTTAGGTTATTTGTGTCAAAATCATCTGTATTATTATTATTATTGCTTTGAATACATTATAATAATAATATTATTATTATTAAATGTTTCATTAGACACTCAAATAAGATCATTAACCCAACATTAAGCTATTGCTAATGAACTAGTTAAGAGTAATTAACATTTCCACATTGTGTACATACAAAATATGTGTACATACAAAAGTTATTTCGGAGTTATTTGATTTCAATTCAAAACATATTTAAGTTTCCAATATAAACACTTTATGTGCAGCACGCCGACAGATTTATCAATAATATTTATCAAATATGTTATCATCCATGAGGTTCTATAAAGGACGAACAGGAAAGATCTGTAGTTTCAGTTTATTATAAATACTTATAAAAATCAACAGTGACACCAACGCCAGTAGTTAACTACGTCAAACGGTATTATGATTGTGTTCAAGATAAATGAGTGAATATATTTTAAGTGTGCCACGATCTAAATCTTCCAAGTGCTAAATAGATTTGCAAACTAATTGAACTGGCTTATCTATAATGTTGACGATATTAACACTATCGTACTGTTATATCTAGCAGTGCTTCAATACCATTGTTATACATCACTCTGTCTGAAGTCAATATATTCTACAACAATCACCATATTAAGATTGTGGTCCACGGCATGTCTAGGCAAATAGCAGACGTTTTATATTAGTCATACAACACATACATACATACAGCAGCATATAAACAGGACTGGTCGCGAATCATGTAAGGACTTGTATTAGATGTGTTTACTGATCAGCACGTCATGCTTGTTTGGTGTGATTTTGCTGTTGATAAATCATACACATAACACACACAAGAACACACACACACACACACTGTTGCTATACCGGCAATATTCATTAGACATAAATGTGAGTAGTGCTGGCTGACAGTTTATCTGAGACCTTACTGGCTCTTGCAGATATTGAAAAAGTGTAAACGATATTATGGCCTGGGAAGGCATGCAAAGGTAAGAATACTTTATTTGATCATTTGCGTCTAACTGTGTGTGTGTGTGTGTTGCATAAAGGCACATGTGCACTTTCAGTACTTTTATCTCTCAATCATCTTCCATATATAAACAAACCATTTATTATAATGAGTCACCAGCTATGTTATGTTCTATATGAGTGAGACACGGGTTTAAAAAACAAGGTTATCTGTGATACACTATAACAGGGTTACACCAGTGAATACATAATACCTGAATAATAAGAAAGATGACGCTGGTGGTAAATTAACTCATTTTAGAAATTGTCAGCTTTAAAGAGAAATTTCATATTAAAGAAGACTCACAGAAAGTATTTGAGCAAATAGTGAAGATCTAAACGAAGCTGAGAATAGATGAATAAATCTACCTACAGTAACATCATGTTAACTATCCTATAAGGATATCATCCAAAGGATTACATAAAATAGGTGGCTCCATGGTGATAATTCTGGATTGGTCATATCCCATTATATCAGCGTCTGGGCTAGCTCATGAAATGTGTATATTATTTAGCTTCGGAGCAAGGAGTTTTAGTGGTCTGACGGTTATATGCACCGCACTTCGAGGCAAAGGATAAACGTGCTTACCCCCGCCAAAGACTAATTTCTCGACTCACAAAGTCGTGGGTGAGTGACCACATTAATTGGCGCTGACGTCTCAACAGAATTAACTTAGTTAATTAGATGCAGGATATTGAAAATCCTCCAAGGACATAAACACTCTAGCAGGGACCAACCACCCTGAGGATATTTAAACCCTATTTTTGACATCGGGTAAACAGATAAAGACAGCCCTGTGTTGGTCACATCTAGGATATAATTCGTGGTGAATGACCTAGTGAATAAGGAGATTAGATGAAACATCCTTCACACACAGGTTAAACCTTGTAATTCTACCACACAACCTAGATGCTTACACCACAATGTGCTATAAACTGCACTATGGATTCACCCTATCCACAACTGTGGTGCAGTGGGAAATGCACTGCATCCAACTGCAGACTTCTAGGTCATGAGATTCAGCACCAGTGTTGTCTATATCCGTGGAATATTCCATCCAACCAGTTGTTAAAAAAATGTGAATTAAGATCAGACAGGCCTGGTGGGAACTAAACAATTATACTATGGGTCTTAATTTAATAATATTAAATGCACTGGGTCTACATCCCACACCTCGATGTTTCCCCTTAGATGATGTTATTAGGAGAACTTCAGTGGGCTAATACTATTATTGTACTTTCTTAGTTAGGATACATGCTTAAGACGATTCTAGCCACAAAAGCTAGATTCATCAAGTGTTGTAGTTGTTGTGGTGCAGGAGTGGGAAGAAAATAAGAAATTTCTCTGTTGGATATTAAAAGAACAAAACACACACACACATTAAGCTGTCTTCAATGTGCAGTTACTACCTATAAAATCCTAAACATCACATTTCCCTAAACAGTTACATATTTATTATAGCCCATCTACGTGATAAAGTTAGCTATAAAAATTATCATAACATGGGACCCACGTTCTCTATATTTATTAATTATCAACCAATTATTTGCCCTCTATAATGATAAATGAAAAAATAAACCATCAAAAATAAATAAAGAAACAGATTTTCTTATATGAGCCACAGCTGTGGACTACTATTTCTTGTGTGCACGAATTACCATCGTTTGGAGATTTGTTAACCACTGAAAACTTGGCAATTACCGTGCAAGGCCACATTTCATTTTGCCAAGAAAATACTGTTAAGTGTAATAATGTCAAGCCTTGCCATGCTAACTTGAATATTGTTAAGTCAAATTGAAGTTAGGTAAATTATTTAGGGTCCGACAAAACACTGGGAGATAAAAAGTCTAATTTGACATAATCCTCTTCAACTTAGGTGGACTTTACTGTGCTCGATCAACAAAAACATTCACCGACTTATTGTCTTATGCTCAGTATTATTGAAGTGTGCTCCATCATTGTGAGTGTTTGACGTTTATATGATTTATGAACTTTAATAATAATGTCCAGTTAGTGGTGCAAATAATGTTTAGAAAATACAGCTGAAACTTAAGTAATCAGTCAATGTTTGAACATCAACAATTACAGTAATTATAAAAAAAATATGGTTTGGAGTTTTATATTTGTACACATTTAAAATAAAAAGTATGCCAATAAAATTTGATGAAACAAACATCTATCACAATGACCATCCTTTACTGATGTCAGTAATGGGTTCCCTAAAATGTGAAACATACACCTAAAAACCTAGATTTGTCTCTCTGTTGTTGCCTGCTCACATTCAAACAATAAATCGGTTACTATTATTAAGTTGTGAAAAACAAGTGCATTTAATATAATAAATTAATATGGTAAAACATTATCTGGCTTTTTAAACAGTTTTATGCAAGGATATACAAAATGTGTGTATATGTGTGTACAATTGTGTGTATGTTATATATATATGTATGTCAGCTTATACGTATGCATGTATGCACATGTCTGTCTGTGTCAATTATTATGTGAAATCTATATGTACTCAACGACCTTAGGTTAAGATATTGCCATCCGTCACTACAACCTCAAACTGTACAAGCTGAAAGACTAATCTACACCTAAATTATCTAGCACCCTTTGTTCTTAGTACCTAATCCCTACACAAGGTTGCAATGCACCGAGGTAAACCTGATGTGGTTTTGATCTTTTTATGCACGTCATATTAATGCTTTGGTGAAGCACTACACAGCAATCTGGCTTTTTGAAGTCTCGCTCTCATCATTTAATATTGCTCACCTTACAGCAGATGATTAACACACTGACTGACAAGTGATGGATTATCAGAAAAAGAAAATACTAACCCAGAGTGTGGCTTATATACAGGCTCACCTGAACATCTCAGCTGAACTATTAACTTCACTGGGACGACAAGATGTACTGACCGAGGAGGAGATCAGTACAATACAGGTAACCACAGCTCTCTCGTCATCAGCACTTACTAATATCACCAACACACAAACTAATGGTGTACCTTTATGAAACATCCTGACCAAATGGAACTGCTATACAACATCAGGCTGTGTAGCATAGGAATCGTTATTTTAAAAGAGCATTTTCTAATAATTGTAACATATTTATGTGTAATGGCTCATTTCTGTGTTCAGTCTAATTATGATAAAGTATTATAATATTAATTTGTGTAATTAATTAATTACTATTAATGGGGAAAAATATTGTAAATCCATAAATTTGCTTATGTCAAATTGATGATTTTCAATGTTTTGGAACACTAAAAAAAATGGGAAATGACATGACATATGAAGATTGAGGTATTTACCTGCTCTGCATATTGGACATAGGTCAGACTTTAATACTTCTGGCATTTCTGTGCATATAAATTATCATTTGGCAAATCTGCGAACACGACACTCGAAGGCTGATGCTAACAAATTGTAACTTTCGGACAAATAATCCCCAGTTGTGTCACAGTATTACCAGTAATCAGTGGTTTATTCACAGGCTAACCCATTGTTTATTTTTGCTAATATTCATCATACATTTGACAGGCAATGAATTAACTAAATGCTGTTGCAAAAATGCATCCGAAAAATGTAATGTCAACTCAACGAATGTTAGATGAACTTAAAAATGAAAAAATGTCAGCAAAGCACATGCATGCACATGTGTGCGTAATCTCTAGTAATGTCAAATTTTTCAGAAAGATGATACAATAAGTGGTAAGATCTTAGAGCTGGTGTGCTTGATAAAACGCAAAGACAACAGAACATATACACGCTTTATCCAGGTACTGGAAGATCACAGATGTGAAAACATTGTTAAACTTCTCAAGAACAATGAGATTCTAGGTATGTTAGTTGGTAACTCAGTCAGAACTGTTCTTTTTTCAAGAAGAAATAGATCTTTAACTTGGAGATCCATAGCAGAAACAAATATAATTATAAAAGAACTGGGCTGAAAATGGCTAATTACTGGGTAAATCCTGATTTGTACAGCCCTAATTTAGTGTTTTAGCAGATACTTTTATACATACTACATGCATAATCTGTGACATATATATATAATCTCTCACACCCTTTCATATTCCAACACACACACGCACACTGGTTGTGAGCATGAAAACAATAATACACTTATAGCTATGGATCAAGTTTATAAATCCTGTTTGAACTGTCATTCTTTGAAGATTAAGGAATCTTTAAACAGAATCTTGTTAACCTGATGGACCTGAAGCATGGTTATTATATAATAGTAGGTGAGGCCACGTTTAACTAGATCTACATAGTAGTATTGTGCATGCACATTAACTGGTCTTTGAATCTAACTCAATTCAAAACACCCGCAGAAATCAGTCAACTGGAGAAAAAACAATTTATGACAAGTTTCTAGTTGAACTAAAATTAGAATACTTGTGGTAGGTTTATTTTTTACAGAAGTATCATCGTCCAAAGTGGACCAACCAGTGGCCAAATACTGCCAATTCTGAAATATATTTGGAAGAGTCCTGTGGCCTGAAACCACCGTACTACGTCAGCTCATTGTGGCCAACTAAATGCCAGTTTTATAACTCCTTAAGTAACACTGCACAACAACAAGATTCTGTTGAAAGAAGCCATGGTTTAGGAATAAATACATTGACGAGTCAATCTAGCGTGACATGTCACATGCTTTGGTATTAACTTTAATCACTAATGCACGACAATCCCCCCCCCCCACGCACACGCACCTTCCACCAACAAACAGACTAATATTTATCAGATACCAGATTGCCATAATTAATAATTGTGTTATCGTTACAGATGAACAAACATGTGATCCACGAACGGTTGATTATCTGAAGAGTTTCATTAGCAAGACGCCGCTCAATCAGCAGACGATAAACGATCTAGCCTGCAACTTGCTTCTGAGACAGACGCACCGTGATGAGATCAAACAGCTACAGGATCAGATAGCATCAGCCCAGACGACAATCGGGATGAGTCTACGCTCGAACTCCACCCATTCGACGAGCAGCGACACGGGAAGCGACAGGTCGACATCGACGTCAACATCCACCAGACAAACGTCGACCATGGCCAACAATGGCCGACCAGATAGGTCAACAGGTGGCAGCACCGATGAGTGGATGGTCACCGGCCGAGCTCACGAGTTGGAGATGATCATCAAACAAAAGGACGACATCATCAGGCGGCGGGAAGAGGAATACGACAAACTGAAGAAGATCATGACCGACATGCAGGACGATTTGCAGTCTGTGCTGGACTTAAACAACCAATACCTCGGCATCATCGGGCAAATGAACCAGATGCAGATGCACCAGATGCCGACGCCAAGAATGCAAGACAAAGACACGGCCATGCTGGAGATGGAGCGCAAACTCGAGGAGACGCACTCCCAGATGGAGCAGCTCGAGGGTGAGATAGCGAAGATCAACACCGAGCTGCAGTCGAAGGAAGACGATCTGGATGTGGTTCAACAGCGAGAGAAGCGCTACAAGGAGAAGCTTGGTCTGCTGCCCGATGCCACCGAGGAGGAAGTGGACAGGAAGATCGATACGATACTGGAAGAGGGCAGCATGCGGAAACAGGAAGTGGACAGAATTCAGCGCGAGCTGAAGAAGGTCGTCGCCAACCGACAAGTCCTTCAAGAGAAGCTGACCACGTTGACGCGGGAGAAGGACAAGGTCGAGTTCCACATGCGACAACAGGAGCTCACCATGAAGAAGATGAAGAGGATGCGAGTGGCCAGCAATGTGCTGCAGAACGCAGACCGCCTACTGGCCGAATACGACCACAGCACGCAGGCGATCAGGCTGCCCACGATACAGCGACCGCCATCACAGCTCAGTTTGGCCACCAGCAGGACGACGACCGGCTCCTTACACCAGTACTGTGTCTTCTGTAGGACTGAGTATCAGCCAATGAAGGCGCACACGTGTAGGATACACTTCAGGCCAATAAGGAGCGGCCAATGGACGTGTTGTAAGGACGACTGCCATCGTAGTGCCGGCTGTCTACAAGTACCACACTTCTACATAGAGATAACCGTTGATAAGAAAGTCTTCCTAACGGATGGCGCCAGATACATGGAACTTGCCTGATGATAACCGAACACTAGGTTTCTGAGATGTGTATGTGTGTTCGAATACAGACAGATATGGACATATAACCCCCCCTTCTCGTATATGTATGTACTGAGATGTGTATGTGTGTGTGCGTATACAGACAGATATGGACATATACCCCCTCTCGTATATGTATGTACTGAGATGTGTATGTGTGTGTGTGCGTATACAGATATATATGGACATATAACCCCCCCTCGTATATATGTATGTACACTAGTCATGCTGATAGTAAGACGTGTGTTACAGTTACTGTTCTCGACTGTGTACCTTGCCATAAATGTGATCAGTATTAGTTATCTGATGTTACTGCAGAATGAGGCAGTTGAATGTAAATCGTATGTTTCTGGTGAAGGAAAATAAAACAATTGATAACAGATACCATAGTTTAGAAAATACACATTCACATGCATTTGTGAGCTTGTACGTACACCCGCGCCCACTTACCCCCCATAATATAACATCTGGAATAGAATTAGTGGCTTCTATAACGTTGGCTAAAAAAAAAAACTCAGCTAAACCTCTCTTCTGTTCAGTTAAATATCTCAATCATAGAGAAAATATATCCTATTTGATCAGACGTCACATGGTGTAGTGTACGACTTGATGACCGTTGTGGTGCTTTAATAGTCTCCTGTACTAATTTATTACAAGGAGTTTATTTGACGTATATTTAAAAAAAAACTGGACTAGAGACCCATTTTTTGATTTATTCCATTAAATCGGGTTAGGTAATTAACATTATTGTGTACGACTGTGAAAGAATGTGTTGCTGCCCATTATTTCTGATTTTATTTTTTGTGTTATCTTTCTGGAAGTTGTGTTTTCTCATCGGTAATATAATTCAAGACCTATGTTCTAGGAGTCTCTCTATATAGTCTCTTTCGTCTCCTGAATTACTCGTCAGCCTTTAGGGTGAAAGATAATCCGGTTTTCATACATTACAAATGTGTCACATCTACAGGTTTCAATATACATGTATTAACTGTTTTCTCTTTTTTCATCTCACGCGCGCCCACCCGCCCGCACGGACGGACGGACGGACGCACGCACAGCACGCACGCACGCACGCACACACGCACGCACGCACGCACGCACACATATTGACATACATACACGCACGCACCAAAAGTAATGCAATGAATTGAAACACCCTTCAGACACAGCCGAGATTTGAACTCGGATGTTAGAAGTCTCTGGGCAGCCATCCTAACCGTTAGGCCACAGAGGCGCCCTCTGTGTATGTAGACAGGCGCGCGCTCGCACGTCCAATAAAAACACGGCTCCGACAAACACATAAAAACTTCTAAACTAATCCCCTTTAAGCCCAAGTTTATGACATCACGTTGCAAAACGGCCATAAAACGGCTTCGAGCAACGAGCCACGTGACACGCCAAGCCAGGACGATATCTACACTGGGACTAAGTTAAACAATACGTTGACACACTTAAGGCAAGATGTCCTATCTACGACGAAACCCGAGAGAAATCAACAAACTACTAAATTTCTATCGATATAGAAGCCTTTCTTCAGAGACGAAACTTGACCTGATGATCGATCGAACATTTCTTTCTAACAGTCAATAATAAAATAAGATCTTGTCTATTGTATACTCTAAGAATGATCAATAGGAAGAGAAGAAAGCCCCCTCCCCTCAACCTAACCTATTACTATATACTGGTAACTAGGATATATTAGACTCTTGGTAGGTGTTATACTGATATTACCTGGATACTTCATTTGTCTAATTAGACCTGGTGCTAGGTATCAGACCAATATATATATATATATATATATATATATATATATACATATATATTGTGTTGGTGTATTTGTGTGTGTGTGTGTGTTTTGAAGAGAATTTCTCGGTTGGCTTAGAATACTCGTTACTTTCATAGTAAACTTCATGCGATAAGATTCATTATCTTTCTCTCTCTCTTTCTCTCTCTCTCTCTCTCTCTCTCTCTCTATATATATATATATATATATATATATATATGATGATAGAGAGACAGCTTGAAATAGATAGATAAATGAACACAGACTGTACACACACACACACAACGCGCGCTCACACACATACACACAAAGACACTTATGGCATGATATAATGTTCAGGTAAGATAGATCTAGACAGGTGACATTCTCAGCTCATTATCTCCAAGAAACGCGTCGACCGGATCTTTTGCTCCACAACGTCGTAGAGAATGATAAAGAGTGTGCGATGTGTTACCAAAGAGGCTTAGGAGAACTAATCTTACTATACTTATGACTCGCTAAACCAGGAGAGGTCTCTTTATTGGAATATATCAAGCCAGATCAATAACCCGACTCGCACAAACATACATCAACACTAAAACCAATATACCTACATATATATATATATATATATATATATATATATATCGCATATCGTGTCACTTATCAGGTGGTTGAGGTCTAGGTGTGCTGGGTCAACGGAACAACGTCTACTAGCTGTCAGTAACTTTCGACCGGCAGTGTATCTAACATAATTCAACTATCTAGTAAGATAAAAGTCG
Source organism: Paralvinella palmiformis (assembly GCA_025642065.1). NCBI lineage: Eukaryota > Metazoa > Annelida > Polychaeta > Terebellida > Alvinellidae > Paralvinella > Paralvinella palmiformis. Next base: position 381,714 of record JAODUP010000177.1, read on the forward strand.
GTTATGAGCGGCTGATAAATATGAAAACCTGCCGTCGTATGATACCTTATGCTAAAGAGTGACATATATTGACAATATATATATATATATATATATATTAATACACTTCATCAATTCGGACCTAAATGGATCTGATTAAGACCACTCAGGTCTGTCGATTTACATGATGTATCGAAAATAAATCAGACAATGAATGATATTAATGCTCCACTTCCTTGACTGGTACACTCTGGAGCTGTTTGGTATTCGGTGTGATATTGAGCCCGAAGTTGTTCTTATTGCCATGGTGTCACTCACGGACGATAACCACATACAATGGCCTAGGACGGGTCATGTGACGGTGTGTCTTAACACCGCCTGTTGGAGAGAGCCGACCGGGCGGCATAGAAAGGTCATTTAGTTAAACACACACAGTACACAGAAGACGTCGGTGATTCGAAGTGGGGAGTTCCTTTGTTGACATCCGTCCAAACAAATACACAGTTATCAACACACGCCGGACGGAGAGCTAACTGATCAGATGCACATACAGATACATACAGACGCATACCCAGTTTCAGTCTGCCAGAGGTGCTCTCACTTCTCACATGATGGATGGTTACGGAGACTACTCCGATCAGGACACAGACTCGCCCGACTTGACGAGGGAGGGTTTTAGGGTGCGCTCGCTGCTACAGCTGCCACCTGGTAGCAGCACCGATGACGTGCTCACCGCGATTCAGCTGCTCCAGTTTCAGAATGGCAAGATGACGAGCATCTGGGAGACGCTGACTGAACTGCTGTACCTCGGCCCCGATACACCACCGAGCGATGTGCTGACTACAATCGCCATGTACGTAAAGGAGGCCCAGTTCCTCAAGGATCAGGAACAGCGCCACCTGTTCGTCATCCAGAAGCTGCAGAACGACAGGCGCGACATCCTGAAACGATTCCACCTGAGCAAGCCGAAGCCCCCGACAGCGTCAAGGATACGCACGAAGGCCCAATTTCCCAGAAAGGCCGCTGCAGCCGTTGAGGACTTGGGTATAATTGACGACGAACAAGACTCAGTCGCGGATGGCTACGAAATGAGGCAGAAAGAATTACAGGCCGAAATGAGGTCGAAAACCAACAATGGCAACGTGAACAGTCCATTGTGGACTCTTCTGGAGGAGGCTAACGGCATTAAGTCAAAGAACAAGACGGCGACCGTTGATCAATCTCTGGACAGCAACCACGATGTCCCCGAGCAGGGGAAGTACCTTCAAGGATACATAATACCAAAGGCCAGCCAGAAATCTCGTAATCCTGGGAAAATTCGTGATAATATCACCACGGGTACCAGAGAGAGCATACCAGACAAATACGCCAATACATCTAACCATAGCGAGCATGGTACGTCTACGACGGGAAATAAAACTGTGCACACAAGATCCAAACAGGGCAAGTTGTATTCCCACAGTAAAGCGGAAGAGATCGGAAGGGCCAAAAAAGGATTTCTGATATGCAGCGAGATACAGGTGCCCGAAAAAGGAGGCTGTTATGACATTCCGGATTTGGGTATAAGAGTGTCGGTGCCCGGCGGGGCGTTGCCGCAAGGATCGACTAGTGAGAGACTGGTTGTCGGGCTGACTTGGGACGACCCAAATGTACCAGAGGGAGGCCAATCACCCGTCGGACCTACTCTAACTATACAACCCAGTGGGTTGCCCTTCAAAAAGCCGATGGTGATCTCGCTACAACACAACGTGGCAGCCATTTCGCAGCTGGACGACTTCGACAAACGCCTCAGGAGCACCAATCTAATACTGATGCAGAAATCTGGACTGAAATCAGCGGAGAAATGGCTACCGGTGGAACCCGATCCGGGCGATCCGTATTTCACGCCGTTAGGATTCATAGCCGAAGACAACACGGTGATGTTTATAAAGAACGCGGGCAGGTACATGTTGGTACCAAGTCAGAAGGATATCTTATTCATGCCAAATGCATTACTCTTCCTGGTGTTTGCGAGCTACGTGAAGACTGACGTCGAATCACTGATGAAGTTAGACATTTACTGTTTCGAGGAGAACCAAGCTAACAAAAAGGCAAGCGTTCACTTAATAAATTATAGTAAAACATTTTTTTTAACAAACTCGACTAAACAGAAGATGGAAATGTAACTCTAGCACATAAATGACATATTATTAGGCAATATTTTATATATTATGTTAATATTATTATTTTATTATTTGATCAAGCTAATCAACATCTTAGTATCAATACTGACATAATACCCTCCTTATTTAAGAAATACGCTTCATTTTGGTTACTTTCAGTTGGTACGGCATATAGGATTTTTATTCTCTCAGCCAAAATGCAGACAAAACAACATCGTCTGCTATAAAGAGTAAATAACGTGGATGACTCTTTTTTCGGCTACATTTTGCTTACATTGATAATGAAATTTATTACTAAAATACCGAGATCGTCTGCCAAAAACAAACACGTTTTAATATTAATAAATTAACCACTCTACGATCAACTTAACCGATACGGAGCTCCACATCTGGAGTTGAACAGTTTCCAATTGAGAATATCTTAACAAAAAAGTAAATTAATTTCAAAATTAATCTGTTAATAGTAAGCAAATAGATAAACGGTGCGGTCATCAGTAACATCTAGCTAATATTTCACTGTTTTACATCTTTGAATGGCTGCTGATTGATTAAGTTATAAGCCTGCCCTCACGACCTCACTGGTAGTGCAGTCAGCCACATATCTATAGCATCTAGGTTCAAACTGCGACTAAGCTATTTGAACTTGGATGTTATATTTTTCACTTTATCCTCATTACCTCTGGACGTTACTCAGCCAATTTAGACTCCTGTGGGCATAAAGGTAGCCATAAAACAACAACATTTTATTAAGTAATCATCATCATCATCATCATCATTGTCGTCATTAACTGTTGGGGCCTACATGCCATAATACACAAGTTCTCACATGATTTCATTTTATCAATGGCTCTTAATTGCTGAGCCCTAACATTTGTGGTTAAAGTTGATCAACTGTGTGCCATTTGCCGACTCGTCCTCATCATCATACAGATTTACATAATGCACATTCAGATTATCCGAGCATTTCAATACATGACTTGTGAACACTTAAGCATAGCTCACAACATCACAGTAACAACCATCTAGTCAATCAGATGTGTTGTAATAGGTGTTTTTGTATGTTTTGATCCACAGCTCAGCGAGACACTGACTGAAGCATTAAGACTGGAAGCTCCTCCTCGACACCTCATCACCTCACGCAACATGGCTCTGTCCAGAAAAACAACACTCTCTGTAGTGATAGAAGACTTAATAGAAGGTTGGACTGTTGCTAGAGACAAGACACAGGTTGTTGCTATTGAAATATATCCTAGTAACGTATTCCAAACGAACTGCATCAAATTAAACCAAAGTTCATACCATCGATGATGAAAATCTTAATAGTACTGAACGTCTGACTATTCAACTTTTAATCGTTGCACTTTCACTTCATTGATTCACAGGTTATAAACACTGCCAGTCTGGGTCAAGGTCACACACCAGTGATAACTTTCACCTTGAAACACAATGTCTCGCGCCTGAGGTGTGTACTGGCAAAGGTGACCATAAAAGGCCTGACTGACAGTCGACAATCAGGTGATGGAGTAAAGACAAATGAATCCATTCCTCTCACTATAGATCTGGACCAGGTAGCATCATTTTCTGATTAAATACTAGCACGAGCCATGTCTGATTTAATTTTGATTCAACAGTAATAATTCAGCTGGAAAACCGACACATTCACTCCAGGCTCAGCAGAAATTCTTGCTAATCAAAAATGGCAATGCTTTAGGTATCGGATGTACAGCTAACAATTTACTTCATACTTCCAGGTCGGAGATTTAAAATATCTCCATATTACTTGTGTCTGTGAAATATTTTGAAGTTTTAAGATAATTTTTTTCACTGGCTTTTTTACTGGAAAGAGTTATGCACGACACCATGGAAATTATTATTAATTCCATATAATACTTCTGCAATACCACATATTTGCACTACAACTATAAGGTAGTGTATACATTTCCCTGTAAATCAGACATGACTATAAGTTCCTGTGGGAGTAGTCACTTGGCTCTATTATTGTTGGATTATATCAGTTCAGAGTTGGCTAAGCACAGCACCAGCTGACTCGCTCATTCACTACAATTTTAGATCCTACAGAAGTAGCTTTATCGTCTGTTCCGTCTCTGTTGGGAAACAACATATTTGAGAGTAGGATTAACCGAATGGCTTTGATTACATTGCTACTGTTGTCTGGGAAATGTTTCAAATGGACGAACGACACAACGGGTGGCCAGTGGCCCAATTGCACTCGGCAAACGTTTCGTCTCCTAAGGCACCCTTTTCTAAGATCAACATGCTAGTCTTCTTCTAAACAAACGAATGATAATTATTATTCAGAAAGACCAGGATGATGATTAATGATTATTTGTATATCACAGATGCGCTTGTTACTAGTTTAAAATGATCACACATTTGATGCACCAAAAACAGAACTCTCAAACAGCTACTAAATTGCCGAGCTGACTTTAATTTAACAGATAGAGTATGTCAGTTATCCAAACTAGGTGCAATGTAAATAAAAACGAGAAGTTGTGCGCTGTGAAAATATCTAATGTAAAGTTTTCATATTTTATCACGTTTAGTTGGAGAAGTCCCCAGACGGCCCACCACCGAGTCTGGTGGCATCCTCATTTACGAGTTTAACGTCTTCAAAATCATCCATAAAACAACCAACCCTCGGCTCTCAGAAGAGCGGAACTTTCATCACCGACTACACCGATGAGAAAGCTCGTCGCAGGTATGCCAAGGAAACGGATGCAGCCATGATGGGCAAGGTGTCCGGTTCTGCTTCGCTTCTCAGGATCAAAGTCAGCGCAGTGAAAAACCAACATTCCTGGATACCGGACTGGGTGAAAAGTGATCTCGTTAAGGAAGTTAAAAGTGAGATGTACTCTGTAGAGAAATGGAGTAATTTACTAAGAGGCCTGAAAATGGAATATTTGGATGAGATCCTGCAGCAAAGTGTCGATCCCGTGTTTGACCTATTTAGTTACTGTGAGGTTACTGGAATTAGTGTGTCAAAGGTCAAACAAGCCTTAGGGCAGGCAGGATTTGAAGATTCTACTAACGTGTTGTCGGGTTATTTGAGCCAATTGAAAAAGCAATAACAATATTACTTTACCATAGCAACAATTATACATTTGTATTATTACATAAATTATATAACGTGTCTTATGTTCTTTCTTCGCAGCATTTTGATTATGATACATAATAATGATTATAAAACAAGTTAAACAATTGGGGGCATTAAACATTATATTTGGGACAGAGATGCTTTGTCATATCAAACCAATTCTTCAAAAACTACATTGGCTACCTGTTAGACAGAGTATCCATTTCAGGAATTTAATAACAACATATAAGTCCAGCAATGTCATGACGCCTGAATACCTGTGTGAACTGGTATTCATTAGAAAGTCATCCCAGAAACTCAGGTCATCTAGTCAGATACAACTGCAGGTGCCTGTATCTCGGCTCAAGTCATATGGTGATTGTGCGTTTAGTGTTGCAGCAGCCCATTTCGTGAAATAAGTTAGTTGCAGATATTAGAAAGGCATCATCTCTTGAAAATGTTAAACCCATTCTAAAAACACACCCGTTCAAGGTTGCTTTCACAGATAAATAACGACTTATCGTTTAAATCTCTTATAGGGCTTTTATAGACATATTATTGGGGATATCATTGTATATCACCTTTGAATGGCTCCTACTAGGGCACTTTATTAAATGCACTATTATTGTTATTAACACTGAAATGTGCTGAACAAAAGTAGAAAATTAGTTTTTAGATTATTCAAGAGATACCAGGTAGTCTCCACACAATAATATAATTATTTAGATGCAGGACAAATTATATTTTTCAACCCAACAGGAACAAGGCAGCATAGTATTTAGTATGGTTGCATTCAGTCAATGTTTTTATATGTAATTATAATATATAATAAGGATAGCAAACATAAAATTAACATAATATTAAGTAGTCATTTAAGAGAACATGACAATGATGACGCTGTTTATAACAAACATTGCAACAGGTAAGCTGATTCCCTAATTTGTCTTTACCTGAACATACTTCCATGTTCTGAGTATTTCAAAATATGTATAATATGTCTATTTAATGAAATTTTATCACTCTCTGTACAGACATAAAAATGTGTTTTTCCTTATCGAGTAAGCACGATATCAATCGACATACTGATTGTGACAAGCACTGTAAGTCATTGTCAACATTAATTACAATTAGTGTCATCACATCTTTGAACCATTACATTACATACGTCACTTAGAAGATTACACATTAATATCATTGCCGGTCTACTGAGAGTATAAATGGCCGTGACTGGGGTGTAAATATTCGAGTCAATCTGCTGATATATCAATCTACAATGGTGACAAGATGATAAACCCACAGACTAAAATTAAGTCATGGTGTTTGCCATTAACTTTGATAAAAAAATGGTGACCTAAATTTGTAAAAGCATGAAAAGTTTCATGAATTTTGTTACACAGATGCTAAACAAAACATGCTGACACAGATGCAAGGTTAGTGTAACCTGATGTCATTTTAAACGGTCTTACCATAGTTGAGTATAAAGAATATGAGCTTTCACTCTTGTATACATGAACTATAATAAACACAGCAACGGACACATTTATTAACATCATTGATAAAGACGACATACCTGTGATATCAAAAACTTGGTCAATCTCTCGGACAAACGACCTTTAGGACTTGACAGGATCATCTCCAGCATGTCTCCCTTTAACTTCTCCATAATGACGAAGATCTGATATGAATCATAAACCAGATTAGTGGTCACAACAAAAATATGTTATCATCTCCTAGAATGTACATAATACTTATGTCATATTAGTGGTGTTAATTAAATCAAACCAATGACAACACTGAGCAGTGTCGGCATAATTAGGTGCAAATTTACACCACACAAGGACCACTGTCAATCCTAAACGTCCATCCATTCATTTAAACATTGGATCAATAAATGTATGATGAATGATCCAGAAGAAAGTTAACTATAAGGCATTCAAGGAAACATCGGAAATATGTCAATACAGGAATATGTGCCAAATATGTCAGCTATACGTAAAAATAAACCACCATTCAATATATACTACTTGATAAATTAGCATTTATTATTATTTTATAACTGAAAAACTATTGACAATAATGTTGACTAAAATTGCTTCTGAACATGCTGAACAATATCATACCCTCTCAGGTGTTTCAAACATTTTCTCCAAGTTAACTACACCGGGATGATGTAAGTTCTGAAAGTAACAAGATAATATAACTATGTATGATAGTAATGGAACCAATTTACTTTATGGAGTTGGAATTGTTAAGGATGATGATTTACTCCCAATTTATAAATATTCTGAGCTGTTAATATACCTGTAATATGGCTACTTCATTCTTCAGTTGTGCTTCCTGTTTTGTTGGAAATCTTAGTTTGTCAATAACCTTGATAGCTACCTCTCTGTTGTCATGGCGATGCTTAGCTAATTACAACAAGAAAAAATTAAGTTGATAAGATGAAAGTAAGGTGCTTCAAATGCTTCATCATTTATTTTGGACCTGTTTACGTCTATTTGATCTTATTATCAGACAAATGTAATACGTACAGTAAAATACACCAGTATAAAAATATTCTATATAACACTCAGGGTTGATAAAAATCACGATTTATTTTTAAACATTAAAATAATGTGACTTAAAAAATTAAACTGAATACAAAACCCGCCATATAAATAAGTTTTTTTTATAATGCTTCTACCGCTGGCATTGTGAATTGTTTACCAATTCAACACAAGATATATATGTCCACAAACACTTTTTAAAAAAGCTCAACAATGTAAAAATTCCAATAGCCAGTCTAACAGAATTTGTGGTGAAAATAAGCAGAGTTGTAAATATTTCTAGAAATGACACAAAAGCAAATATAGGGTGACAATTCGAGATTTGAACTCGGGTGACTGAGATCTGTGGCCAACCAAACTACCAATTAGACTATTAAGACACCCTGATTGTACTAAGACATCTCAGTTGTCAGGCTAAAGTGGGGTTCATCTGGATTATCTCCCATAATACCATGTATTAGTGGGTATCATAGCAGAGATCATTTCAAGTGGATTGGTTATGGATGTGAATCACATTGTTACTAAGAAAACATAAAATATAACTCTACATTTATTATTCATTCATGGTAAATCATAACAGAAAAGTTCAACTGCTCAGAGACCAGGGGGGCTATGGTAGTTATAATATTTTCAAATAAATATTACTATATTAACAAGTAATTCAAGTCTCAAATTTTGTTAAATAGGAAGCGAATAAAATTGTTCGACCTTGATAAAAAATAAACATATTCATTGAATTAACATTAAAAAAATCAATGAGAATGAATATGTTTATATTGAAAAAGTGAACATTTAAAAAATTCATAGCAAATTATTTATAAAAAATCTATTATTACTAATTTTGTTTAAGAGTGATAAAAATCATGAGCTAAATTGATGATTTAAATAAATCAACCCAATAAAACTGCCAGAACAGTGCAGAAAGTGAGTAGAAGACCAAACTTAAATGACTACTTGCTGGCTTGAATCAGTGAGTTCCTGTTGACATTTCACAGATCAACAGTTTTAGCCAGCAAGCATAATTGGCTCAGGGAATTACTGTGGATTACTGGTATGTGTCTAAAGGTGAGAGTAAGCAAAGATATGTCCCACTACCCCCCTCCCTCCAGGTGATAACAATAGTGCTCAAGCTTACACATCCATAATCTGGTAGTATGTGTCAAATCATTAGAACAAAAGTGCACCAGCACGCTCATCCTTATGGATAAGCTGGCTTTATATAACACAATAAAGAAGTCAACGGATTGCCAAGATTAACACAAACAAACCCGAACTTCTTTAGTGGCTTTGAAAGCTGTACAGTTAAAACATTGACTCCCCCTCCAGTGAGACTGAAGTACTGTGTAAACAGGATAAATTGTTAATGACACTTGTGTTGTTTCTGTGTAACGAGAAAGAACATTATTTAGAATGTACACTTCTTTACGATATTACTCACACCTAACAGAGTCCAAGCTCAGTGTTTTATGGATATGTAGCAATACAAAATGCCTATATTTCTAATGTTATCTAGACAAAATTGTACTTCACATACCTCCATAAACAATACCAAACTGACCAGATCCCAACACATCATCAGGAAAAATCTGATAAAGTTGACTGATATCCTGAATAAGAATAGGGAACATTAAAATCTCAACTGAACAGTCTTATTATGGCTGATATATAGGTATGAACTATTTACATGACATTAAACCATGAAAACTCTTTCTTGACTTGTTTATGTTTTTTTTAAACATAATTCAAATATTAATATTTTAATCAAAAACCTACTGAGGTACAATTACAAACAAAATTAAACCTATAAAGCTTAATAATGTGCACAAACAGGTTTTCAGTGACCGTTTGTAAATAGCAATGACAGCAGTCATATAACTGGATATTTTGATGTTTGTACCAAAATCAGAACTAATTTATAAATGCATTATATCCATACACATAAATATAAACAAAAATACCTGTGACTAATAAGAGCATGTACTCATCACTAAATAAATTACCTCTTTCTCTTCGTGTTTAACTTTGGCTTGATCCTGATGAGAATCTGAAGTAAAAACAATCACCAATCAAAATGGTTACTGATTATGATACGTAATTCGTCGGAAAAGGATGTTTATCTTTTCATCAACTGTCAGCGTACGAAAGAGTGTAGGCTGTTATACATCTCTGGATGTTTCTTTTCTTAATATAAAGAATTTGTTTTAATAATAAATTAACACAATCAGTACCATTTTTAACCTCTACACTGGGCTGCGGCGTGACTGGCATCAGAGCTTGCCTGATGGCGTGTTCCCAGCACAAACCCTGTTCAAGACCTATGCCGCTCTCTGCTGATGTCAATCCACTCTCCTTCTGTCCTGACCAGGACGGATCCTCGCCGACATAGTACTTGGTCGTGTTGGTCAAGATCAAGAACACAAAGGGATTAGGAACTCCCTTAGTAAACTGTGGAACCTTGGCCATCTCCATGTGCATGATTTCATTGAGCTGAATCTCCTGTAAACAAAGAACTGTCTGATTATTCCATAAACTGAATGCTACACAGATACTGTTCCACAGGTTATTGTGCACAAGTAGAACATAATAAAATTATGAGCAACATTTTGTTGTGAGTAAGATGCCTGTATATAGAGTTCAAGAAATACTATTATATACCAACACCTACGAAATATGAAATGTTGCTGTTTCATGTCCACTTTTGTGCACAAGGTAGATTAAATAAGTCTCATGACCTTCAAAAGGTAATGAGGCAAAGCTAAAGAAGAAACACCATTCAGACATAGCTCAGCCAGGATTCGAATCCAGATGATTGAGATATGTGTGGCCAACCATGTTACCAGCTGTGCTATGGATATACCACCACACCAACAACCACGATTTGTATTAGGTGAATGATGAAGATATATACAGAAACATGTATATGCCGTAGTATTTCCAATTATATATTAAAGGAATACAGTTATTAGAACTAGAAAATTCAAGAATAAAAAACCTTCACTAAAACGAACCAGAATTATGACTGCAACATAATAATAAATCAAACAATGGAGAGTTAGTGTATGAGGTAAAAATAACAATGGCTGAAATGGCAGCTATTTTATGTGGCAGGCTACCCGAAATGAGGGAGATGCATGTGATCTGCAGTTTACCGTTTCAACAAGGAACTAATTTTAAAGAAATGTAGAATTTGCAAATTCAGTGGCAAAAACCTTGCCAGTTGCCTGGCCAGATGAAAAACTCCTCCTACTATAGTGCCATGACTGAGATTCGGACATTCAACCTCCAACATACCATAAGCATTGGCAAGGAGTCCCACCCTCTAACCCACTAGGCCATAGAGGTAGTGTCATTATCATCCAGAAATCTAAATTCAATTTTATAAACTCTTTCTAGTCTGAATGATTATTATGAAGCTGTTATCCATTATCTTGTTATCAAATGATGCAGATTATTAAATTCTTCTATGTTATCTCCCTGAAATAAAGAAACGTTTTCATAGTTCCTGTTCCTGCTAGAATCTGACTAGTTCTGATTCTGTGATTGATTTGAGTCACAAAAGAACTAGCAGGTTTGTGAGCACTGTTAGGCAGGTTTGTGAGCACTGTTAGGCATTCATTTCAATACTATACTTAATATGTGTGACGGTGAAATGATTGTAAAAATATTTTGTGATACACTGATTAATACTTCCCATAAGCAAGGTGTTGTGACACAGAATTGTGCTTAAGCTCCCTGTAACTGTAGTATTTTACTATTTTTAATGGCTGCCTTATAAAACGACTTTAAAAAGTTTAGTATAGTGTAGGTCCCAATACTTAGAATCAATATTTTTACCCTTATTTTATGAGGTCGGCTTAATGGCAGGGTGATAGCAGCTGACTATACGTCATTTATGATAATAATTTGTAGAAGAGCGTGTTTATCATTTTAGTAATAACACAGGATTATTGAAAATTAGCTGAAACTGGGCATATTTGTACTAATATCTAATATTTTCTACTTTTAAAATGTGAAAATATTGCAGGGAAAGGTTCAGATTTTAGGTTCACTTAAAGGACGGTACTATCACAAATTGTGACATTTTAGGCCTAAAAATGACCTTGGCTTAATGGTTCATTTAAGGTCCCCCCAAATGTAGTTAGAATTGCTTCTGGCAAGCCAAGTACTGTAAATTTGTTTAGACTTTTGTGGTAAAATTTAAAGAATTTGTCTAGCAATTGATGAATGCGAGTGAATAAAGTGGCTGAGCTGCCTTTCTTTAAACATCAGCTCAACATTGTGTAATGTATATTTTAATTCTTGGATCAATTCTGTCTCAGGTTAAAATAATAGTAATTTTTTTTTCAACTAGCCTTAACGAAATGTTTATGGATGAAGTCATTTTGTTGTAGCCAAGATAACAACCCAGATATTTTACAAATGCATCAAACACAGTACTAGCTCTGTCTACATGTAAAAGTCTTATGCAGTAATAGTCATCAATTTTGTTAGAAGCTGTGACCCGGGTCATTTGACCATAGCCTACTCTAAAGTAGAGACCCGACCACTTTCATTTCCAATGCTGCTTTGTGTCATTGCAGACCCTTGATGCCAACTAATATCTGACCCTTGGATTTTTTTGGTTGCCCCCCCCCCAACTTTATTTCTTGACAAAACCAAATGAACATACAATACTTGACATCTGTGGACCTGTGAGAAATGATGGTACAGAACATTGCACTCTCTAACCCAGTAAGTGTGTCATGGAAAAATGGCACTTAAACTAATAACAAAACTATGTTGGATATAACTGGTATGGCTGATTTTACATGTGGCTAGTGTGTGTGTGTGTGTGTGTGTGTGTGTGTGTGTGTGTGTGTGTGTGCGTGTGTGTTAAAGATCATTTGGAGAAAGTTTCTGTGAATTTAATGGAAGGGCCAGAAATATAAAATTATAGTATAAATTGAAGATTTTTTTTAATTGGATGGGCTGGTGGGAAAGTGAGCTCCAATTTGAAACACTGAATGATGTGTAAAGTGATTTAGATATCACTAAACAATTACAGCAATAACACAACAGAAACTGCACTAATTCAAGCAGTGAAACCGTGTAATGTGACTTTCTTTGTTATGAAGCTAAATGTCCATGTGGACTAATGCTTTTACTGCATTAAGGAACAAATAAGCATGTCAACATACTATATCCATGTGGTACTAACTGCACTAATCTGTGTTTTAATTGAGATTTCTATTCTCTGCTCCCATGATGTGTTATAAGCTATCAGTCTCAGTTGTTTAGTAATTATGTCCATTTAAAGTAATACCCATATAATCTAATGTCAGACAGTCAAAAATTCTAATATCCTAGTTAAGACAACATCTCACAGATATGTGCAAATTATTGTGTAAGATTACCATGAGACAGCACCAGACTACAGTTATAATGTAATTAAGGATCAGTGTTTTTGTTTTTATTTAAAAACATTATAATAACAAAGTGACTTGTAAGGGAAAATCTAGTCTATCCCGTTTAAAGGAATAGTTCACTTTCATTTCAAATTTTCAGGACTAATAGAAATATGATCATACAAATGATTAATGTTGTCAAAATATGAACACACTAAACCATGTATTAAAAAATCCAAATCTAAATATTGGTGAATTGACTATAACTCATCTATTGGTGCCACCATTTTGAAGCCAGACACAGACAGGATGTTCCTGTAATCTGTCAGATTTACATATATGAAACAAAGACTGGATTAGCAGGTTGAGCCAGGGTAAGGTAAGGTCACCTGGATGGCCAATCCAGGGCATCTGTAACCTGATTCAATCTGAATGAGGGTAGCTATGTGATGATTGTACTTATTGAATTTGGAGCACATCACTTTTTTCCTTTCCACAATACAATCTGGCATTTGATGAAGCCAAAATGGTGAGCCTTTAATATTTTGGATAATTTCCTTATATCAATGATATCAGGTTTGTGAATATTAATGTGGGATTTAGGGTTATTTTTAATGGCAATACACATTTAAGCCATATTATTGGAGAGCTAACTGTTTCTTAATGTGGGATGAAGATCTAATCCCCTAAGGAAACATTAGATTTCAGCATAAAATCAGAAGGTAGTGGAAATGACTATAACCAGGCACCGTGTAATTATTTAGAATTCAAAAGTCTGATACAATAGACACCATTTTGTTTTGACTGTTACTGACCTTGAAGTAACGCGTTGACATCTCATTCTGGTACATCGTAATCGCTTTAGTATCAAGCTTCCAATAGTGTCGCTTCCTCTGCAATAACAATAAAATACTGGCCAATAAATTAACATAATTACCATAAATATAATAACAAGTTCTCGGTTATTAGATGTTGGTGATGGCCATGGAGGTTAACTCAGCATCTATAATGGAAATCGCAGGGCATTCAAATAGTAATGTTTATTATTTAAATCACAATTTAATTTGACGGTGTATTTAAAGAATGGTTGTAGTCTGATTAATCTACACTTTTAGGAAAATTATTTATGAAAAATTTAAACATATTCTTCAACCTCAAAAAGATTTCTTCCTATTAAACCTAAAATGTTCAACTAACACAACCTATGGGGCAAATAATACTAAAAACACCAAAAACAATCGCATTTAGAAGATGACTTTTCAGATGGTGATGGAAAGAAACCATGCTATTTAATGGCTTAACATGTTCAGGGAGTGAGTTCCGAAGATCAGGTTCAGCAATTGAAAAAGCACATTCTTGATAAACACTCCTGTAAAATTAATTATTTTCCAATTATGCATAATAAAAGAAGCATTTTCCACAAACAGATTAACTGTTATTGCTACACTTCACTTCAAGGAAGGACTCTATTATATGCGTTTATAATGCCAAATACTAACAGCTCCATCACGTTCCGTATAGTGTACCATCCATCCTTCGCGGATGATCTTTGATCCAGTTCTCTTTGTATGTTTGACAGACTGGACGACTCTCATTAGAGGTATGTTACTACTTTGATTAGGGCTGAAAATATAAATAATAAAAAACTGATTGTTATAGCACTCCCCAACAGATACAATTTGGAAATAGCCAAAAGAAATATATCAATTATAAATTAATTTCAAAATTAACTTTTAAAAGAGTTAAAGTGACAAGGCATGCAACACTAATGTTTTAATTGATGTACTGAACACACACAAACACACATACAGTCGGGGTAAAACCTGTGTCAATAGATCATAACTAAGATGACTTAACTTGACACATGTATCCAGGAGACCTTATGATGCAGATTTCAAAGAATACAATTAAAGACAAAACAATTATGCCGGTCACTTTTAGAGAACATGCTGGGAGGGGATTCACATGTCAAATGTTCCAATATGCCCAAACTGTTTTCAGATGAAAAGTACAGATTTGACCTAAACATTTTCTGGATAAATGAGCAAGTGCTTGAGTAAGCAGTTTGTTTAGACTTGGCATTGGTCACACGTGGGACATCTAGCCGAGGAAAGATTTGACCAACACAGATACAGGTTTGATTCAAACTCACAACCGAGAAGTTTGCAGCATTACTCTAGCCATAAACAGTTATCCCAACATCTCACAGGTCCATTTCATCATCTCATCATCTCATCATTTCAAAGAAGAATTAATCAAATATACAAATTTGTCATTATTGTCACAATCAACAGCACCACCAACACCAACACTAGCACCACCATTATCACCACCATCAAGTATCTTACTAGTACCTCAGGGGAGGCTTCTGCATCTCTGGCTCATCATCATCGGCATCGTCGGCATCGTCAATATCATTAAGCGAGTTGTCCGAGGCCAGCGATGACATATCCGTATCAGCTGAAATGTCAGCATCAGCACTATCTAATGAACCGAACATGCCTGAAATAGGACAGCCATGTGTGCTACTGGTAATTGATTGTAATCAAACTTCAGCCGAATTCCAATTTAACAAACAATGCTACTGCAGGGCTACGCCAACAACAGCTGCTGACTGCGCGTGAGCGAGCGCCCGAGTCAACATTTTGTTGGTCACCTCATAGTCACGTGTGGGATGTATGGCCAAGTGGCGAGTCTCTAGTAAAAAAATGAAGCCACAAACACAGGAGACATTGGTAGTTGGCCCCATGATCTGTAGGTTTGCGGCACCATGCTCTATCCACTGTGCTACAGATCACCCTCCACTACAACTAACAATAAACATGACACACTGTGACATCAACGTGCTGAAGATGGGACTGATTACAAATGAATATCCAGCAGTTAATGACTAAAACACATCATTCTGTGCTGTCCAATGATCATCACGAGATTACATAGACTACCATATACATTCTCTACATCATCATCATCATCATCATAATCATCATCATCCATTATATGCATCACATACAGTAACAAAATCATACAGAAAGACCACTACATCATGCTACTACGGATGTACACTTACTAATGTTCACATAATAACAATGTTATAACTGTTAAAGTGATGTAAGCCTCTAGTATTACTAGAGGCTTACATCGCTTACATCACATTAGCAAGAGGCTATCATTAACAATGTGACAAGTTACTAGTAGTAACTTGTCACGGTGCTAATGATAGCCTCTCGCTAATTATCGATAACACTCTAGAAGACAGGTACAGAAATATTTGGGGTATTATTAAATTACATATTATTTGTACAGCACCTTTGAATGGCTCCTGCTAGTAAGGGCGCTTTATTAAATATACATTATTATTATTATATTATCACCTACAGAAAGATGTCATATCCCCCACCACTCAAATATATAGATATACACTGTGCTTATCGCTGGGTATATATAAACAAATCCAGATCTCTAAAGTCATATATATATATATATATATATATATATATATATATATATATATATATATATTATAATCTATATTTACCTATCCAGAACCAATCCCCTAACTAATGGATATCTCCATCTGGTATAGAGAGGGGTAGGAGAATTGCCGAGATCTGGTGAGAGGCCTAAACCAATGCCATTTGACTTTGCAACCGTGAAATTACAACTGTTCGATAATTTTGAATGGATTTGTCCTTTTAACTCTAACTATTCCCAGGCAAGCATATTTTTCTCTCTTTGCTGAAGAAAATCAGTCAAGTAGTCGTCGAGCCACCTTTGTTTATGACACTGTCGCTCATTTAGCCCACCAGATTCACAAAGGTCGGCACAAAACAACACATCGCTCACAGTACAGACACCACCAACATTCATCTTTCTGATCCCATAAAATAAAGCTAATTCAGCGGCACAACAGCGGCCTCAGTGAGTAAGTAAGTGATTTTTCTACCGGTCACATCTGAGGCATAGGACTCCCTACACTATAGAAGCACCTATAATGTGGCATACAGAAATTTGGTTCTTAGTCAGAGAGATGGATCCAAATCTGGATGCTGACATCTAGAATTCAATGCCATTTGAAACGAGTGAGTGACTCAGTGAGTGAGTGAACGTATGGTTTGTAAAAAGGCAAATCCCTAGGGAAACATCCCACAAACAAATGTCCGAGTACAATCTGAACCCACAACCTGGAAGTTTGCAGCACAAAGCAGCACAATGCTCTGACTATTGTGCTACCAAATCACATGTTATTAGAAATAAAAATATTAGCATGTTTCCTGTCTGTAACAGTTTGACAGTGATTAAAACGGCATCGCAAATGGAGCCTAGAATTGTAACAGAACAGAATAGTGAATAATTTATTTCTAACTGATTAATAACCAGTTCCATCACCTACAGGCTGATCTAGAATCATAAATATCCCAGATAAGATGAAAAGGATACTTTTAGACAATTTCTACTTTTGATATTAACTCTTGTGATACAAACAACAATCATAAATCAACAGAATAGAAGTGGAAACACTAACGAGATACTGACAGACTGAGGTCTTACAAACATTGGGAAGAATACTGCTCATTTAATAAATGCATTTTAAAATTTGTTCCATATGACGGTGAACTTCATAAATATCAAATTTATGATGCAAAATCCAACAGTTCAAAAATATAGTTTAAGTTTGTATCCTTACCTCCAGGTGCTGCCCATTTCACCTCACCCTGACAGTCTTTTGGTATTTGTGGAGCACACTTCTTGTGACAATTGAATTTACAATCTGCGGCACAAATGAAATGCATTCATATTTCAGAGAATTTCCTGTTCACTGCAACTCATAACAGTGACCCCCCATCAATAGCATAAATCCTAACTACACTGATTTGAGAAAAATGATATTTGCCAGCACCATACCATGCCGTGCCTTTTTTGCTGTCAGACATGTGATCAATTACCTTTGTATCTGAATACATTTAAATAACTGTCTTCTAAATATTTAAGTATTGGTATTCAACAAACCAAAATTAAATGTACTGACATTAAAAAAAATATTTAAAAAAATTCAAATGCTTCAAACATTTTTCATTTGTGTCAAATCAAATTCTCCATTTTTGTAAATCATAAATAAATTTCGAAAATATCCAGCTCTATGTTTCACTGCTTCAAGTTAGCTGTGGATAGATAATGATTTCCGTTCTCACACAAATCATAATAATCATAAAACGGACTTGACATATTCATAAGACACCACGGTCTACAAATCCATCATCAGTGAAACTCACCTTTACATTGTACACCCTGTCTGAACAGTCCTTTTAGAAGTTTCTTACAGTGTTGACACATAGTTGGTCGTGTATAGTTGTGTACAACAAATGTGTGAGGCACCTTAATACGACCCGCATATTCCTTCTCTATCCAGATTGGCCTGCCACCACTCCATGATTTGGAGCGACTATTTCTGTCATTAGGCATCATACCGGGCACTGTCAGTGACTGGATGAAAAGAAAAATCTTCACCTTGTAGATGAACAGAGTCAAAAGGCAGTAATTTATAGATTGTACTTTTATAATAATAATATTATAGTTTTAATAAAGCAGCGTTACTAGCAGAAGCCAATCAGAGGTGGTGTATCATGATAATGCAATAAGATTTAATAAAATTAAATTTGAACAGTCAACATTATTTACCAATGAGAGTAACATTGAACAGATAAGTTTTTAGAACAGGTTTAAACTTTTCAAGAGATGACCCATCTAATTAGTAAAGTTATAAGTTGAATCAATGAGAAGTTGGAACAGTGACTCACTGCTTACTTTTGATAAAATGATAGGCTATGCGGGATGACTGACCTCCAAAGGTAATGAGGCAAAGTGAAAGACGAAACACCCCTTTGACATAGACGGGATGGGATTTGAACGAAGGTGCTAAAGTTCTGTGGCTAACCATGCTATCAGTTACGCTATGGAGCCATCCCCACTCCATTTTTGGAGCATTGCGGAGTTTGTACCTAGAGCTGAAAACAGTTTACTTCCATGAATGATGAAACTGTAAATGTCAGAATTTCTCAGTGAATAGATTTTTTTCAATGAACGAGACGCGCAAATATAAATCCACAATAATAATTAGGAGATCGAAATCAGATCTCAGGATATTTATTTATCATTATAAACAGGTACAAAAACTATATAGATAGTCATTGACTTATGACCTTGATTGGTTACGACCGACCATTGATGATAAGTTAATCCTAAGTTGATCTGGTCATAGGTCGGCCTATGTTATAATTATCCTACACATATTATATTGTGTAATGATGTTATAAACAACTTTAAGTCATACCACCAGTCGACGACTACCTGTATCTTGTAATTATAGCTGTAATTAAAATGATATTTGTACATGAACTAAATGAGCCTATTTATAATGTACAAATCAGTATATTTATGTATAATATGTGTTTGTGCTATATGAGCTTAATAATGTTTATTTGTGGTTTTAATCTAATGTGCCTTAGAATATCATAAGTTGAATGTGGTGATATATAAAATAGTATTGTTGTTGTTATTATTATTATTATTATTATATGGTTGCTATTTACAGGTAGTAATTGTGACCAAGATGCAATTAAACCTGATGCTGTATCTGTAATTACAATAATCTTTGCAGTGGCACCGGATAAGACTTATATCCAGAATCGAGCATCCCCATGGACATTTCATTTATACAAACCTGTCTCTCACAACTCGACTGAGGGAATGGCACATTTTGGAAAGGTGCTTGATTGCTTGTTGTCGATGAGCGTCTCCTTTTTGTGTAGTTACAATTGTTCGGTATTTTGTAAGCACATCTTTTGTGGAAGTTTAATCCACACTCTGAAAATATAACTCCTTCTTTTAATAGTCATAACCATCACTGAAGTCGCAGCAATAGTCAATGTCTTCTTAATTAGTAGAAAGCTAAATTTAAAATAAGCTATTTTAAATCATGCGAAATCATTATCCTTTCACAATATTAATCATTAATAAATTATCTAACAAATATTTTGCTATGAGATTGAATTGAAAAGACATAAAACAAATTTGAATTTACTGAGCCTTTGTCCTGCATATAAGGTTTTTCAATTTTAACATGACTTTACACAAATGACAATATATTTAAGGGTGACAGGAACAGGTTTTAAATTTGGTACGTGTTGATGGCAGATCAATATTTATGCTGGTGCCATCTCAAATGTATTTTCTACTATATTTGAATCTTGTGTTATGGCATAATTTTGGAGGCTATATAACTCATCCCTAAACAATGATGACAGCATTCTTTAATCTGATATAAAATTTAAAAATATGGTTCACCGAGTGCAATTTACACATCGCCATTTATATATAAAAACATAAGAAATAATAAAATAATATGTAAAAAGATCCAATTAGAAAATGAATGTAGGTGAACAAAGCAAAAACAGAAGAATGGATAGTAACCAATCACAGCTGAGACTGGTCTACAGTTGGATTATTTGGTAAACAAAATACATACGCCAAAGCACAAGTTAAAATGTCCCAACTTTTATTTTAGTTATTGCCAATAAGGTGCTAAAAGGAACCAAGTCATTTGACTATACATCTAATCAAGTAAAAATGTACACGATCTTCAACTAATCGACTTGTTCTCAGTGTTCAGAAATTCTCAGATATTACCTGAGTAACATGCCAATCATTCAGGAGTAGGCATTAGCTCAGTTGGGGAATTCCCAAAATTATGATATTAGTGGTACTTGTCCAATTTAATACAAATAAATTGGTATTACAGCATACCCAGAAAAGTTATAAGAACAACGAGCTATGAATACGAAAGAATGGTCTTGCTCATTTGTATTAATTTAGAGATCGGTGCGTTTCATGATTTGTATACGAGCTGGTTTTGAAGGAACCCATGGCTCTGTTTCCTAAATGGTGATAAATCTCATCAGTTTAGATTTAAGTATTATCTTTAATAGTCACTGGGTTTATAATATAGTATGCCAAGCAACTGGAAATCTTACTGAAGTAGTAGAATTTTGCTATCCACGACCTGACTACATGAAGCATACAGAGTTATTTTCTACCACTGACTCCAAAGATATCACAGAAGCAGCTTACTGAATGAACAAGGAACAATTACACAGTTCCCCAAAATTACTCCGAAATTTGCAAATTAATAAACTTTTAACATTGGTTTTAATTGATTTAGACCATGAGCTTTCCTTATATGAATCCTGTTCAAAAGTAATTTAAAACAAAATGGTACCTATCACCTTTAACAAATGTACATCCTCAGAAAAACAATGACAAAAGGCCATTACATCTGGCACACACTTGCACATGTTACAGAAATTAAGTTTTGTCATTGTCTGATGTCGTACCTTCACATTTAAGTCCTTGTCGTACAAGACCAAACAGCATTTCTCCACAGAAGTCGCAGAAGTGTGGAGATTTGTATGAGTGAACATAAAGTACATGAGGTCGTATCTGTAATTCATCCATAGTTGTGTGGGCTGAAAAAAGCAAGAAAATTCAATAAATATTCATTGGTTCTGTTTAACTGATTGAATACATTATTTTTAACTGAGAAAATTAATGTTTGTGTTTGAAGTCTGAAATAAAATAGAAAATCTGTGATATTTTGTTAATCATGATGCATATTTTCTGAGAATGGCTTGTCCAAAATGATATAAAACTTTTACAGTTTGAAAATATGCACACACCTAGGCACACATACAATAAACAAGTAAGATTTAGCACCGTATTATAGATTCTCTAGAGTACAGGTCGTTTTTTGTATAAAACCATGTATATTTCATGTTAAAAATGGTAAAACATTTCCCTGAAAGGTAACACACATCTTTTCAATGGGTAGAATCTGAAAAAGGCTTAACAAAACGATGCCCTGTTTCTAGACAATAAACATATAACAGTTTATTTATTTCTGAATATTTTGACCATTAAGGTAAAAAGATTTCTGCACAATACACTTCAAAGGGTTCAAGCAGTGACTGTAAATAAATATCTTTATTGCAATTTGAATACTGCATAATAAATTTAACATACATGTAAAACCAAACAATTATTAGCATATACCTACAGCATAGTCATTTTACTTCAGATTTATTTCATAAGGTACCTGGGCTGATAGTTGATGGCAATATTATACCTAGATCCTGAAGCATTATTTTATTATGCATTCTTACTTGGAATAATTGCAGTGTTGTTGCAAAAAAAAGTCAAATACAATTACTATGAATAATGATGATAAAGATTTTAAAGTCTATTTATCTGAGCCACAAACATCTGATGACTACCAATTTATTATAAGAAAACAACGGCGTTTCAAATGAGTCATTGGATGCTGAATACTAAAAACGCTGCTAACAACCGGAAACAAGACCTGGTCAGAATGTTGTCTGCTTTGTGCAGTAAATGTGAGAAATGTGCAGCACAAAGAAAAACCAGATGCCGAGTGTCACTGCTGCAGGAAACATGAACTCCTGACACAGATAAAAAAAAACATTGACATCAATAATTTAGATATTAATGCTGCACATAAACTATTGCTGGAATTGGTTTAAATAAAAATCAATATATCTACATTCGTTTACTTTCAGACAAAATGTCACAGGACATTTACCCTTTACAGTCATCCTAAAAGACATGCCAAGAAACTGCTCCCATCATGCCGCATGGAATATAACCACATGAAATTACCTTCAGAAGATAGAAATTATGTTGGCTACATATACATTATAAAGGACAACTTCAGCAAAATGTATTTTAATTTGGTCAAAATTGTATCCATGATAAAAAAAGGATTTATAAATAAAGCATTTATGTGTAACATAACATTTTTAATATTACATAACTCAACTAACTTCAAGCATTAAAAGTGAGATAAATTGGGCCTTTGCAATTTAATAGAACCGTGTTAAATTTTAAGAATAACAGTTCTAAAAGAAAAACAAGGAGTCTAATTGGCTATAATTAGAAATGCATAGGATAGGCTCAGATATAACAAGACAAAAACGCTGTAGCTGCTAAACATTTATTGTGAAGTGAAGCACACAAAATAATGTTTAACATAAATAGGGTTAAGTGATACAAACGGAAACATAAATATCAACATTTTAACCCGTTAATATCGTTCATATTCACAGCAACACAGAATAATATAATAAACCGTGGAATAATAACTCTTTTAACTGAATAATACGAATCATATCAATGTTTCTTATGACCTATTGAGTACCTGTGATGAAAAGAGAATAACGAAACGAAGCGTGTTCCTGCACCGCCTGTTTAACATCTATAAAACTATCATCTCATTGTTATTATTCACTGATATAATGTTTATTGTATATACACAGCCTAGCGGATAAACAAATAAACAAACAAACAGACCGACAACTGCATTCCCAATGCCCCAACATACTTATGATCTGCGAGTGGTATCCGGCCAAGTTACCAGAACAATAGACCAAGTCGTCTCCTATCTTACCTATTTATCCTATTTTACATCAAATGCAATCTCTTTCACCGACATTAGGGATGAACCCGTCAACCAACGATTTAACTTTTGTTTTTTAACTAGTAAGAGGGACATTGAAACACTTAAAAGCATCAGCGTTGGCTTTCCACTTGTGTTAACCACCGATGTGACCTGCAGTATGCTAGAGAGTATCTCCACCGACTTGTCAGGATTCCCATCACGGTTTTGGCCACTGTACCGTACACGATTTCTAATGCTTCTCAACCATGGAGACTATATTTCCATAATTTGTTTTTTTCTTACACAAGTTTTTTTCTGAACTTGTTGATATTGTGATATAGATCAAACTGGTTATTTACATTCGCCGGTGCATATTCTACCATCATGTATATTTGCCACATCAATGGCTATATTCACTTGTGCGTCAAGCATCCCATCAAACACCGTACCAAATCCATATTTCTCCATCAGTTGTGAAGTACTGGTCTGTGTAACTTCCACTGCATCCAACATTGATTTGATTTCAGTTGTTTAGCCCCACTACTGGTCACACCTGAGACACGTGGCCAACGTATCAGGAAACGTATCCCACAAACACCAGTATGATCTGAGTTTGAACCCAGAACCTGAAGGTTCATAGCACAATGATATAACCACTTCACCATCAGAATTCCGTATTCATCACTGAACTATCACAATACTTGGCAGATAATTCAGAACTATCTATCCTATCTCCTGCCACGATGAGATGTTGATTGGGGTGCTTAACCTCCTCATACAGGACAATCTTTTTTTTAACTCTTACTTATGACAGGCAACAGCACATTAGCCTGTATATATATATATATATATATATATATATATATTAAAATATCAGGATTTGGAAACAGTTCAGCAATTTACAAAAATAAAGCATTCTGGACTAAGTCAAACCAGAATAAGGGACATATGTGGACATTAACAGATTCCGTAAGATATATTTTGTTTTTGTCACTACCTATCTGCGATGGGGTTGGTCCACACAAAATTGTTCTGATTACATAAATACTGAATGTTGTCAGTGATATCGATACCAAAGTAACCACTCGGGTTACAACATAAAACTGGACTATTACAAAGTGAAAAATTGGTGAAATTTACAAAAGTGTCTAAATCTGTAATTAAAACAAAAACTAACTGCTTGATGGGTGCCAGTTCAAGTCAGTAGGTTTTTTACCCTCCATCATTTCCTCAAAATTATACAAACTGTTGGTTGAAGATATATTGTGATATTCATAGAGTTTAAATGTGAGTCCGGAAATTCAGTGAGCTTGAACGGTTGTAGTGTAACATTGATCAGATACTACGTGGGGAGGATCGGCCATTTTTAGGACTCGTATGACCATATCAGGCATCAGATCAATTATATGCACCGAATCTATCTGGCACTGGATGTGAGACACCTGTAAGTGAATAAAGGTGATACTATTTTAAGAAACTATAAATGGGTCTCCAGTCTTGCTGAATATGTCTTAGTAAATAATGTTACATGAATGAAGCATGTTCCATGACTAAATGTACAATACAAATATTATTCTATCTCGTAATAACTGAAGTAATTCAGAAGCACAGTAACGAATTTGGTCAGACATGATTAATCATGAACTCTGAGACACCCTGGAGCGAGTTGGCATACAGCTTGTTGCAATCACTATCTAGTGCAGACGTTGGCTGATGAGATCATGAAATGATCAAACTACCTTCTTTATGTGAATCAGTGCCAGGATGTCGCTGATGAACTGCAAACATATACAGTGACACGGGATAAGTCAATATAATGCAATAAATTACTGAATTGTTCAATTAATGTAGCTCAAAAATACATAACTGGGTACGAATGGGAAACAATCCTGAACCAAAATAAGTATCGAAGGATGGATGGATGAATGAATGTTATTTTATGACACATTGGCACAATTTAGGCCATTCAGTGTCCTAGAATGTTTTAAAGTAAATATTGAAAAACCGAGATAGAAGTAGGCCTATCTAAATGAAATGGCTTACTGTCAAGGTTGAGCTATGAGAAACTTAACATGGTATAATACTAATGCTTGGATTCTTCCCATGATTGATCATTGATGGTAACTGTTAAACAACTGGAAACTGACAGTATTGCTTAATAACAGTTTATGTAATTATAAAAAAAAATTATTAGAGATTTAAATAATTATTAGATAACTGCCTATAGACAATTTCATTTAATCAACTAAGAGTGTCTAAATAACTCAAATAATTATTAATATTTTGTAAAATTATATAATACTGTTTTAAGATGATAAACATCACCATTTTTAGATTCATGCCCCGGCTAGGACAAAGCCTCAGGCTGATGTGTAATATTTATATGTTTTCAGTCAGATATTATTACTTTACAGACAATTATTACCTTCAGTTTTTCTCCGATTTCTTGTCCTTGTGCCTTAGATGATACATCTGTTGTATCTTTAGCACTGGTTCAGTATCATCAGTATGGCACCAATAGTCAATCTGTGTGTGTGTGTTGCGTAAGCCGAGTTGCTCAGTTTTCAGATCCCATTTTATGGACCTTTGTTCAAACTGATATTGCTAGCGATCATGTTCTGCCCAAACTTAAAAAAGCTCAGTGGAATGTATGGTGTCGAAATTATGAAGCTACTGACACACCCTTACTGTCTTCTCCTCCATATTTGGCTTCAGAAATAAGTATTGTTTCTAGAACTTGCTGTTTGTTATTTTTACCAACCCACCCCCCACAAGTTTTGCGTTCAGCTATGATGTGGAAATTTTAGGATGTTCAGTTCCATGCCCAGATACACAAATGTCTACCAATAAAACACTTGATTGCTTCTCAGTGAGTCCTATCACAAATATAGGTTTCTACTGAACAAGAAAGTAAGATGCTTCCTCTCCATGGTTCTTCACAGGCTTAATATTATCTCGACATACTTCTTCCCAATGGAGAAGATGCATCATTAGACAAAAGTTGAGCCACGATGGCGAAGTCTGTGTCAGAGCATAGGACTCATAGCTGAAGGGTCGCGTGTTCGAGGCTCCGAGGGGTGCAATGCTGTCATGCGGTGACTGGTTCACTCATTCATAAAAATGAAAACCTGACAAGACTATGTGTGAGTATACATCCAAAATAAATTAATTCATTTCCATATATGTATGTGTGTTGTATTTCTCTCTCTCTCTCTCTCTCTCTCTCTCTGTGTGTGTGTGTGTGTGTGTGATCACGGTATTTCCTGTGCCAGGTAAGTATGTGTGTGTGTGTGTGTGTGTGTGTGTGTGTGTGTGTGTGTGTGTGTGAGCGTGTGTATGTATATATATATATATATATATATATATATAGCAACTTAATAGTAACCAATGATTGATGATGAAATTCCAAATGTTTTCCAGCTTCTAGATTTGAAAACGACACAGAACTTAAAATATACTCGTTTTTATGTAGATGACTTAATGCAACTAGGTGTTTAAGAATTCCAGCATGACAACACACAGCCTAGTTCACCAAAACATAGCAAGCCATAAACTCTGTTAACACGTCACCAGTGCAAGGATTTTAAGGCAAACTGAACTAAATCAATGCCATGTACAGTTGAAATATATACATACGCCACTTAGCTAACATCTCCCCACAGAACGGAGCACTGTTTCTAAATATTGTCCCTCTGGTCTGTCTCCTTTTAAACATTTCCTTACAGCTTTTAGTAGGCAAATGAGATAATTACATATGCCGGAGATCATGATCAGAAGACAACAAAGTACAAAGTGACTGCTACTAGAATTGTAGATAAAATGCAGTTGAGTGGCATATGTGTACGTATGTGTGTGTGGTGGGGGTTTAAATAGATGCGCTAATTTTTTCACAACCAACATTAGCAGTTGTCTACATGTTTACTTTGTACTGTGACATAGGTTCTGCTTATTTATTGTTCATCCATGGCACCTGTCTTTCTAATCTACATTAGCAAAGACGTTATTGATAATTAACGGTCTTCTGAGTGGAGGGTGATTCAGCATGCCATCTTTAACTCGTCTTTCGGCCATCATTCTGTCTTTTATGATCATGTCTACAGATATCTTCCATATACATAAGCCAGCCAAAATTAGCGGTGACAATTCCATATATAACGCTATTTGTTTCTTGAACACCAATAATAAAATGACTTATTACCACCTCCGCTGCCAGGTGCTGGAAAATCAGCTATTTCCACATGAAACCAAGGTATATCTCAGGTGAAAACATACAACATCAGCCTAGGTTGAACATTAGTGAAATGTTGTTTTTACATCCACAAGTTTATGTTATTTCAAGGACTATATTATTAAATGCAGGTTTGACAAATGAAAATTTTACTTAAACAGCACATTTATGTATCACTTCGATGAAGTTTATATCTAGGTCATAATTCTAACATGACCTCTGACATTTTTTTAATGAATTACAGTTATTAGCCTTTGTACCATGTGTGAACCCGGTATAGGTTATATCATAGAGGTTGATACAATATTCAGTTTCCTGTTTCTGAGGCAGGTTAATATATAATCTAGTCTTAACAGCCACCTGGGCATTGGTGCATTTGGTCTTTCAGTGGTCCAAGAATTATACTTTTTTATCACTGTCTATAATAATAATAATAATATAATAACAACAACAACAACAATAATACCAACAATAACCATTCAAAGGTGCGATAACAAGAAATCCCAAATATGACTTATAAAGTATACTGAACAATAGATATTATTAATATTATCCTCCCAGAAAATATCTAACATGACTAGAACTCATTAAAAATAAGATTCCATATTAATGATTTATAGCAATAATAATAATAATAGTAATAATAATAATAATGAAAACAACAACAATAAGAAGAATTAAGAAGAACCAGTCATCAAATTACAGATGAACAATGCTCTCTTATAACGTAATATAAAATAATATAAAGTAAAATAAAAAAAGTTTATGTTTAAGAGTACAGTGACCATATAAAATACTGAAAATATTATGTTTAATAACACGCACGCACGCACGCACGCACGCACGCACGCACGCACGCCAACAACATTTTCCATTCGCAAGTTTTCACTATGAAACACACACTTCAATCATAATGTTGACCCTGAAGCCCACAGAACAGAAGAATTCCTTCCCATTAAAGCACTTCTATAGAATTACTTCCCAACGATGACATTTATTTCTAAAGACACGTAATCCCATTCAGCGCTCCACATCCCCACACTAGCGATCTTCATCAGCAAAACACGCCTCTCTAGCCTGCCTTCCTTCCTTCCTTCCTGGCCTCCCTTCCTCATTTCCACCGACACTGATTCCCGACAGTATCCAATCATCATAATGTACACATCACCACCATTCACCCGACGAACAATTGGTGGGAGAACAGAAGCCAGTATACGAAATAGACACCGATATATTCAAAGTTGATACAGGAGCAGGACATTATTCTTCCATGACTTTCCACAACTGCGAGGCTCCGTTATAGGATATAAATACAATTTTCCCGGCGTTTTCACCATCTAACCATTACCAGAAATATTCTTTTAAAAAAAAACAGTCAACAAAACCAACGGACAAGATTTTGGTGACTGAATGAATAGAATATAGAAATGATGAGACGTAGAAGCGCCACCATATCATTCACTTATATAATGCTAATTGTTGTTTAACTTCAGTACTGGTCACACCCGAGACATGTGGCCCAACAGGGACTCTCCAAGGAAGCACACTGCCTACAAACACAGGAATGATAAGCTGGCTTCGAGCCCACAACCCGGAGGTTTGTAACACACAGCTCCAACCGCTGCGCTACCGGAGCACTTAATATATTAATAAATAACGTAAGCTACTGATGTTTATACTGATACTTTCCGATTTAGGTGGAACAGCTTTCGCCAAATCACACCGATAATAAAGGTGTCCTTGACCTAGCCTAAACTACTCCCTCCTAGTCCACTACCCATCGTCGTCAATTTTTCACCGATCCCGATTTATCCGAGTCTCAGGCTGAAAGCTTTATGCAGACATCGGGAGTGTTGCACCGAATTAAATGTCAACACCGTTACAAGTACAACACACAAGATAAAGTAACGAACGACCACGGCCTGTGCTTGCTTGCTGTGTTTTTCGGGGAGAATCAGGCCGTTTTGTTGTTCGGGGAGAATCCCCAGGCGGTCGCCTATTCGGCACAGCCTCTATGTTCGAGTGGTTGAGAACCCCCCAACCCCCCACCCAC
This sequence comes from Paralvinella palmiformis, assembly GCA_025642065.1. Classification (NCBI taxonomy): domain Eukaryota; kingdom Metazoa; phylum Annelida; class Polychaeta; order Terebellida; family Alvinellidae; genus Paralvinella; species Paralvinella palmiformis. Next base: position 411,667 of record JAODUP010000177.1, read on the forward strand.
CACCACCACCACCACTCACAGGGCAGCGGTACGGAAAGATGGAGCCGAAATACCCCGAGGGTGGTCACTGCCAGAGTGTTTTACGTCCTCAGGTTTTTTTTAACGTTTTCAGTATGGGGTCTATATAGTGATTGCCGTAGAAAGTTGCCTCAGTGTTTACTATTGATCAGTCTTATATGTGCTGGGTCCCAGCCCGATCCTAGACATGTTAGATATCTTACATTTACAGATAACCATCAGCCAAGCCGGCATCGGAGATAACGTTGGATGTGTTCGGGGGCTTGAATCGGATCCGGATCTCACGACGCGAGCGCCATATTTACCTGTGTCAACGCCATTCCTTTATGACGTCATAAAAGAGTGTTATCTGAAATACGTCATACGTCGCCAACGTCATACGTGGTGCCTATAAACGATGTTAGTACATATTACATCGGACACCGGCAGATGGCTAGTCTATTAGCATCCGCGTCTAATTACTAACAGCGAAGCTCGTTGTAAGTTTTTAATTATTTATCCACTTCGTAAAGCTATCACGTGATACGTCTATTGGATATCGCGTACGCGCGTCTTTGCCGCCGGAAGTCGAACGACTAATCGGCTCATCAAGGTTATCTCCCGGTAGATTATTCCCGTTTAGTTGTAAGTGCTTAATACGTTTTTATATATGATTACCAAGTACGCCCCCCTGGCGGTGAGCTGATGTCCGCCGCCATCGGAATGGATTAATGCGATCATTAACAGGTCACCAACACCACACGCACGCACAAACGCACGCATGCACACACACACCCACACCGATATATATATATATATATATATATATATACACTCTCTTTCTAAAGACCAATACGTAATCTGCATTAGTTTAGATTTCAATGAGATCATTAACACAGCCAGCGATTAGAATCCGGTAACGACCGTCTGACAAAGTCTGAGCGGACATCGAGGCAAAAATAACAACAAACTTTACATCACGTCTGACGTAACCATCACGTGACAGTGGTAGGGGATAAAACCCATCAATTCCTTTTCTCATCCGAGCCGACCAACGACCGATTCTGGATCACTTCCTCTGTGACGTTTCCCTTTATTCTATTACCTGCCGACCGATTTACTTACCAGATAAGATCACCTCGACCAGCGTCCCTTCGGTGATTTCCGTGAATGTACTAATCAGCTTCAGGACATTGGGATCGGACTGGTCGTGCCGGAAGAGCAGCAACTTGTCTTGTAAGCCGTACAAACCATGTTCTGGAAACTGGAACCATAGAGAGAGAGAGAAAAAAGAACTGTGGTCAATCATAGAGACATGACATCGATTAATTTCGTTTGTGGTACGTGGTAAGCGCGCCAGGTCATAATTATAATATGATAATGGCATGTTTGGACAAGGTACGACTGGTGTTTGATAAATAACGAACAATTTGAATAACTATACAGATCACGTTATAATATAAAGCCAACGGAAATTGCTCACTCACTCACTCACTCACTCACTCACTCACTCACTCACTCACTCACTCACTCACTCACTCACTCACTCACTCACTCACCATACACTCACCCATCCCACCCACCCACCAATCCACCCACCCACCCACAACCCACCCACCCACCCACTGGTGTTTGATAAATAACGAACAATTTGAATAACTATACAGATCACGTTATAATATAAAGCCAACGGAAATTGCTCACTCACTCACTCACTCACTCACTCACTCACCACCACCACCCACTCACCACCACTCACCCACCCACTCACTCACTCACTCACTCACTCACTCACTCACTCACTCACTCACTCACTCACTCACTCACTCACTCACCCATACCACCCACCCACCCACCCGCTAGAGGTCGTATCTATCGCGCATCAGTGTAATTATTGAAATTCACTTAAAAATGTAGCGAGTTCAGTGAGCTCTCGATGAATTCTTAACCCGAAGAGAAATACGCGTGAGATCACATATCGGATGCATCAAAATTGTTTTCACTCATGTTTTGAGTCCGTACATTAAACCCCCGCCCCCAATCACGATTATTATTAATTAACCATATATGCATTTGTCAAGGAATGTGACTCAATCTTCACTTGAAATCCGAGAAACAATTAGCATTTTTACAAGTTTTGATTTAATTTCCTTAATTTAGAAAGATACAGGTAAATATTAATGCACATTACGGATTGGAAAACGCACAGAAAATCGCCTAAAAGATCTAATCAAATCCATAAGTTTACAACAGACACCCGAATAACAGATCCTTAAATCGGGTAACCCGGATACAAATTTCCGGTCAAGAGCCCTGTAGGTAGTTTGTAAATAATCTTTAGGTGACTGACTATAATTTATAGATCTAAACGCCGTCTCATAATATATGCGGTTGATCCCTGTGGCAAAATGCCAATAATGTCAAGGTCATTTATAAACAAATTGTTTTTTTTCTTTTTTTTTCTTCAGTTGGAACAGCTGACGAAACATGACTGAACTACGCTCACAGCAAGGTGTACGATCTGATGGAGGCAACATATCTGAATATATCTGAATAAAGGAACAGACTTAGGTTTTTGATATGTACGTTATGCCGGTTATGATTAGTTCTTTGATAATAATCAGACCCCGCAAACCAACTGGACGTGATCCGGAATGATCTGACCCAATCCAATCAACTAATTATTTTCTGTGGTCAACTCATCCAGACAGAGCAGATCCGCCGAAGATTCGCGCTCTTTCTGTGGTCGATCAAACTCTAGGCTAAAAGCCATACATCATCACCGAGGTACCCAGGGAAAGTCAGTAGAATCAACATGAATTACATTTAGTTTGTGTGAGGATAAACACCAGAGTGTTCCCTCCCAGTAAGGTATGAGTAATGAGGGGACGCGCGCGCGGACACACACCCACACACACATGCACGCACACACACACACACAATTTATGTTTCAGTAAATGTATCCACACCTGGGCCCACTGATTACGTTAAGAATTAATGGCAGGACTATTTATGTAGCCTTCGAGAGCTTCCTATGGTTGACATGTTTTGGGGACGGAACAGAGATCTGGATAGAACACAGAAAACTTGTCACTCGTAAATAGCAAAAGGATCTACAGCTTGAACATTTACGCAAAGCACAGCAACGCGGAACTGTTTCAACTACAAGTGCAAGTTTTCGAGTGATCAAAACGGGGTCTCTGGCCTTCTGCGCCTTCATAAAGTGCACATCTCGTCCTTTGTCTGAACAGATCTTTCGAAACTCGGCAGTTGAAAACCGAATCACTGTGGCGCTGTGAGCACATATCGTCGGAGTTATTCAATAAAACGTGTAGATCTAACATCATACATGTTCCAATGCAGATAAATTTACTGCATTTGCCGAGAAAAAAAATCATTGCAAAATTCATCTTCATTCGTACACAATCAAGTCCGACTTGTCTTTTATCAAACTGATGAACTGAACCGAATTGAGATGGGTCGTTAATGTCCCCGATAATGGTCACACCTAGGACACGTGGCCGAGGAGTGACTGTCAAGGGAAATAAATCCTACAAACATAAGGATGAGCTGGATTCGAACCCACATCTTGTAAAACTGCCCTATATCAATCTGGCGAAGGCGCCATTCTATTTGCAACCGACAGTCAATGAGAATGGCAACATGCAGAGAATGGTAACAAGGATAAAGATTAATGATAGATGGGTAATAATTTGACTGGTCCACGTTATCTGTCGGGGCTGTGGAAAGACCGCCCCCCGGGGCACGACAGCAAAGGGACGAAGAACCGGGGGATAATAAGCCCTGAGAGGTAAAAGACCGGAGGGTCGACGAGACTGGAACGGATAAAAAGAGGTAAACAAGAAAGATACTCGGGTAAGGGCCAAACCGATCCAACCACCTAACAAACAAGTCTGTTCCTCACTGCCTGAAGACACACAATGGACCGACTTCCTGCGCTGCTTCAGGGGCTGTCTTACTGTCGCCAAAAAAAGAAAACCCTCTCATTAGTATTCGCTTCAAACGCCAACCTCCTTATGACCACAGTGTATCCGCTGAAAGCTTAATGAAAACAAAATGTTCCGAAACCCGAAATAGCATTTTAAGTGGAGAGAGAGAGAGAGAGAGAGACACACACACACAGAGAGAGAGAGAGGGGGGGGGGACACACACACACACACACACAGAGAGAGAGAGAGAGAGAGAGAGAGTGTGTGTGTGTGTGTGTGTGTGTGTGATTTCTACAGAACAGATGCCAATCCAAGTCGATTCTGCTCAAATAAAGCGCAAGTAGATAGAACTGTAGTTCTACACTGAGAGGATTGGAGAAAACGATTAGCTGAAATATTTATTACCGAACTACGACTGGAACCAAGAGATCAAAGCAACCGCTGACATTCTTATGGGAACCTCTCCTGTCTACCGTTCGGGGTAGCCCTACACTGTTATCTGTATTTACCAGCAAAGCATAGATGGTAATTGGACGTTTTGTTCCCATCACGACCACTCCGTTGTGTCGTTTATCTATAAAATATACAAGATTTGATTCGTTCGACAAATACGGTTTCGGTTCGCGTTTTGGGATGTTTGCCCTGGCGGAGTTAATTGGAACACTGAAGGACTAAATGCCGTAGAGTGGAAGAAAAATATTTTATCAACGACTCACTGCATTCTTTCACACATCATATCTAACACCGAACCAGTGGGGAAGGGTGGGTGGGTGGGTGGGTGGGTAGTTGTTACAGCTCTTCATTCAATTAATGCGTATTTACACTCACCGTCCCTTTATCGCTTCCACTTGAAGAGATAGCTCTCGTTCGTGTTTATTATCCAAATAAGGACTGAGGTGAAATATCTCCGCTATGAGGTCGCAATCACAAATCATTGATATTCACCGGCATGAAAATGTCATCATGAACAGTAAAAGGTCGAGCCATTGATCTTGTGCGGAAGATATTTTAAATGTTTCGGTACCAGGTTCTAATTAAAACATAAACAATGGCTGAATGTAAAAACGTGTTGCAGCGGCTTCGTACTACATCTGCTGTGTTAAAGAGCGGCCACTCGGAGACCGCCTTCAGAAACTCGATCATTCTATATTCTGTTGGAAGCCGATCGATCAAAAAGGAATCGAGACTGTTCAAAGAGACGTTGATCGCAATTTAAAAATGAGTACACACACTCAATTAAGCCTTCCTTACAAATTCAACTAGTTCAACCATAATTTTATTTAGTTAGTTTGGTCTTACACGCGAATCATGTATCAATAATTAAATAAATAAATTAGTTTTGTCAATAGGGGTTTTCAAGTACGATTTCTTTCCATGTCATTTTAATGCATAGCTGGGATGTCAATCTTCCCCGTTGTATGGATTTGAAAATTATCGCCAATACAATTAACGAGAACGGTTTCTCTCAGAAAACAAGAACTATTTTTCATACAGAAACACTTGATTCAGATATTATTTTATGTGTTCGCAACAGGATTTACGTACACTCAAATAGAAAGAGCCACTGACACACTGCTAAACTAATTGATGACTTTCAAATCATCACGACGTAGTACAGTTTGAACAATTTACGAAAACCTTCAAGCCTAAAGTAGAATTGCGCAACACCCAACTTGATTCAATTCAATAAGCTAAAAAATACAACAGGGATTAATTATCTTTGGGAGACAGACGGTTGATGTTTTACGGCCACTTTTGGGCACATGATAGGCTAAATGGGCCGAGCGACCTCCAAAGCTAATGAAGCTAAGTCAAAGATGAAACACCCTTCAGATAAGCCCGCGCCGAGATTCGAACTCAGGTGGTAGTGATCTGTGAACGAACGCGCTACCAACTAGACCACGGAGGCGCCCCTCTTAGGGAGAGATGAAAAGCAGTTATTTTATTAAACTAATTTCTAATGTCTGTAATGACAAAATCTACAAATAAACAACACATAAAAACACCAATTATAATGATAACAGGAGATCATCACCGTCCCCGTCATATATTGTAAATATATGCTGGTGCGTGTTGGTGGTTTATTGACACATTTTGATTAAGTGTGCACCATTAAAGTTCTACCGGAGGAAGCAACACAATCCCAGAAACGGTTGCCGATGCCGATAATAAACCTCGCTCTCCGTGGTAATTTATCCGCAGCATACTGGCAGTGAAACGACCGTCACCACTCAATAAATAAATAAATAACTGATCGTGTATAAAAATTTCCGTGTGCTTTAAAGACCATTGCTAATCGAGCATGAACTGTACGGAGGAGACATAATCACAACGAGGGAACCATAACAAAGCCAACAACAGGAAATATTTAATTATCACCCACACCGAATACAATATAAATACGCTTATTTTCCGTCATCCCAAGGAGATCTTTCCAAGACTAACCGTGTTTATATTCACGACGGAAAAAAAACCGGTCCCAGTTCCGTGGAAGCCGCTCCCCACAATCTGCTACGGCAGAGGCGCTTAAGAAGCAGTGCAGCTTACTGACAAGGTCGGCGCCTTCAATAAATTTGATATTCCAATCATGGCATCCTTGCCGGGACTGTCTGGATCCCGGCGAGGTGGTAAGATTACCCTCACAGTGGCGTGCAGTGCAACAAAATGTTACCTAGATGCGATCAGGCAAATAAAAAGGCAGTTCGGACAGTCTGTCTACAAATGTGGCCAGGTTCTGCACATTGATGGGCTGGATGAAGATGTGATGTGGATTTGGTTGTTATAGTAGATGACTTCATCACCATCATCATCATCATCATCATCATCATTACCATCATCATCAGTAGAAAATTCTTTTTGTAACAAAGTTGGAATAAATTGAGCCAAGAAATCCTTTCCACTAATAGCAAGATTAAAAGCTTGTATTTATTCAACATGCCTAGAGAGAGAGAGAGAGAGAGAGAGTTCAGTAACAAAATTATACCCTATAGTCTACTCTTTGTAATGACATCACCATTAGGAGAAGTGCTGGTGAACGTTGCTCGTACATTTTTATACCAATACTTGACCTTGTACTTGAAAAACCTGTAAGTAACTTCACCTATATACAAAAACAGATGAAAGTGTTTTGTTCGGACTCAAGTGTATGGCACCTCAATGGTCGAACTAGTAACAGGTTTAGCCACAGACCTCTACCACCCGGGTTCAAATCATGGTCTGGCTACGTCTGCAGAGTGTATCATCTTTAACTCAGCCTCATCATCTCCGAGGGGGGGAGGGAGGTTCTATAACCGTATAGCCTACGGCAATATTGTACGTAAAACATCGGTATTGCATTTCCTTTTCATAGTCAAGAGTACCGATAATGCAAGAGAGACCCCCCCCACACACACACACACGAGAGAGAGAGAGAGAGAGAGAGAGAGAGACCAATATTCTATCCTAGCTATCACCTTATCCCCGAACAGCCAACTAGACATTGTTACGATTTCCGCGGGGATTTCTTTCACGCCATCTTCACTATTCCGGGAGCGGTTATCAAGACCCTAACAGCCGCACAACCATAGAACGGGGACACGCCACTTCAACGCGATCAGGAGTCATTATAGCCGTGTACGAGGGGTAAATGATGCTAATTCTCTGCTAACCGAAGCCAAGAGGTAAATACCCTCATCCCTCCAACCCCCCCCCCAAGTCAAACCTGGCCCGGCCGACCGTCCACCATCGTGGAAAGATAATGATCGCGGCAGCAGAATGACTTTCCTGCCCACTCCAATCGACATCCAATCAGGAACACTTGCTCGGCCAACAATGGCTAATGGAATGACCGGATTGGCTAACAACCCATTGGTCAGTGTAGAATGATCAGAATGAGCGGATTCTCCAACGACCTCGCTATACAACCTATCCCCTCCCCCCACCCTCACCCCGCCCTACCTCCATCAGCCCGAACAATCTCTTTCTCCTAGCTAATGATTACTCAGGAGAAAGCCATCACGTGCCGTATGTAGGTAGAAGTAGTCGTGATGACTGAGGTAACCAGTCAGTCAGCTCGTCATTATAGACTGTATCTGCTAGGGCAGGGCACTCACCACGAATCATAATTTGATTGCGACATTTCGTCGGAATTGGTAATGTCAAAACAAGTCGGAGAAAACAGATGTGGAAAGGTAGCTAGAAAATCTCAAAGGATAACAAGGCGACGAAATTATACAATATTATTATTATTATTATTAGCATCACCACCAGCAGCAGCAGTTTAGTTCTTAAATATAGGAAAACACGACAAAGAAGGTCTTTAGGGATCTGGAACGGTTTGGGCATCTCCACAACCGGTTAATGATTAGTAATGCAATGGCCTCATACCTCAAACATCGGATTACAAATCCCAGATTAGTCTTGTCTGAAATGTGTTTCATTTGACAATTTGACTCACTGCCATTGGAGGTAACTTGACCCAATCAGCCTTCAATGTGCATAAAAGTGGCCGTAAAACAGTAAAATTTATAGTAACAGGGATGACTGAATTCACTCCATCAGCTCACGTCGAAAAAAGAAAGCTTTGCAGCTCAGTGATGGAGCCAGAATCAAAGAGGATAATCTGATCCGAATCTGCAACCCGACTGTTTATTCGTTAGCTGAATCATCCACGCGGATCCCTGGCTGGATCAGAAGGTTGACCGCGGATCATACGCATACGACTATGAGAACGGAAACAATATGATCCCCGAGGGAACTCGGGCACTATGCCGTACTGTACAAGGCTATAGGTTATAACGGGAATGTACGAAGCATTGCCGTTCTCATTACTAGATTTTGCTTTATATATAATGGAAGTCCAGACAGGAAGAATGTGATGTTAAATCTCCAAGATCGAATACCTTGGACTGCATTAAGCATCCTTAATCCCAATGACATATATCTATTATCATATAGTGAGTGAGTGAGTGAGTGAGTGAGTGGCTGGGTTGGCTGGTTGAGTGAGTGAGCAGGTAAGTGAGTGATTGAGTGAGTGATTGAGTGAACGAGTGATTGATTGAGTGGGTGAGTAGTTGAACGAGAACACACGCCTGAGAAACCAGTTCCTAGGTAAATGATATGATTACATAAAGATTACTTCCACCCCAACCACCACCCCACCCCCAAGGGGCAAGTTGTAAAAGGAAAGGAATGAGACAAGGGGTTGGGCAAGTTGTAAAAGGAAAGGAATGAGACAAGGGTTTGGGCAAGTTGTAAAAGGAAAAGAACGAGACAAGGGGCTGGCCAAGTTGTAAATGGCAAGGAACGAGACAAGGGGCTGGCCAAGTTGTAAATGGCAAGTAGGTAGGTAGACAGTTATGAAACAGGCAAGGAAAGGAAATTAAATTCAATTCCGGATAAAATGAGAATAAAAACACTAACATATAGGATGACACTCCAAGATTAATACATCAGTAGACTGACAGACAAGGAGGTCGGCAAGCAGGTAACACACACACATACACGCACGCACACACACACACATTCAGAAACACACAGAGACAGTAATTTGAGTGATGAGACCTTTTGACAAGTGACTGATAATTATAATAATAATAATAATAATAATACGCTCAGACAAATGATAGTATACATAGTTCTCTACGGAGTCATCATTCTAGCGTCGCCAACACCACCACCACATCATCATCATCATCACTATCATCATCAGCTATGATATTCAGATATCATTGTCACTACAACACTCCCAGTAGAAATATAATCCAATTAGAGCCTAGGACAGGTAATCAGGGATGTTATTCAATACGGTGTGTACGTTTTGTGTGTGTGTGCGCGCACGCGTGTGAGCAGTCCGTGGAATAAACCAATAGAAACGCTGGACGATTTACCAGGGAATCCAGAGCAGCATCTTTTCATGCCGAGATGTGTAATGTCTCACCGAAGTCCAAGTAGCTGAGCCGGAAAAAAACTCCAATAACATATCGAGGTCAGAAACACGAAGATGGAGAATGAGGCGGTGGTTGTACTCCGACTTATTACCTTCTCAAGTGATCCCTCAAAGCTTCGAGTATCATTTGACTAGAGAGTGACAAATTACTATGTACGGTGTAACAGTCCGCAGCGATACTATATACCATTGTCTTAGTGGCTACACATGTACGTGTACACATTTGACACAGTTAATCCACACACAGCTTCTTATACAAGCTTAAAAAGTGCGCACGTATATGTGTATTCCCCGCCTCCACACACACACACATACACACACACACACACGCACAATTATTGGTGGGGAGGGTTGGCATCCCAATTGGCAATAGTTAATTACGTTGTTTAACCTTGGTGCTGGTCCCACCTCGGATATACGGGGTGGGGTGGGGAAAGTTGGGTTCTTTAACCTCGGCACTAATAATGATAAAAATGTTAATGGCTGTACAGTGATACATGTATAAGATGTATGTCACACCTGTGACATATCGGAACATACGGCCGAGTGGTCCTGGGAGAAACTCTCACAAATATATGTACACGGCAGATTCGAAACTACAACCTGGAATTCGGCAGCTGAAGCATCAGACACTCTATTTACTCTAAAGAGGTATACGACAATCAAGCTGAAGCCTTTTTATTGAGGTATGAAACACCCAACAGATAAGTACAGGGGGACATGATTATGTAGTAGTGTATACTGTCCTTAAGTGGACTGTGGCTGTCCATCGTCGTAATCATTTGTAGCACAGGTAAGTCCTCTTCCACAGGCCAGACTCCGCTTTATCTTGGGTGATGACACTCTGACTCAGTCACGGCCATCATCACCTTCACAGTCATCAGATATGACTTCTCTGATCTTATTGACAATCTAAGCATCACTTCGCCGATTATCTCTGTTAGAGTCAAAATCAGAAAGGGTCCCTTTGATGGTCAGCCAAAGATGCTAGTTGCCAGGTGACAGAAAAATGTAATTACACTTCCTGTACGCCGTTACTAGGTATGCAGACATCAACATGGTATACTAACAACAACAACAACAACAGTCACGTGTCACTCGATAAGTACACAGACGCCATAAGATGTAATATCCGAGAGAAGTCACACGACATACTGATGGATCCTATTTCACCAATTTCGCATCACCCTTCCCACAGTACAATCTATCCGAACAGACTACCTGTAGCATCTTTTCAGATCGTCATTAAGTACAGGTGGTCTCTGCGGCTTTTGTTATCCATGCATCATAATGTTAAAATATAATAAATTATGGTAAACAATAACAACAACAACAACCAGAACAATAAAAAGATTAGACACGTTCCATGGAACCATCGCTGTTCTGTTGAAATGATTGATTAATTGAAGATGTTCCGGCCGAGTTGTTTGTGGGATGACTGATAACAACAAACGCCAATCACTTCCACTGCTATTTTCTGCTGACAGTAATTAATTATTTTGTTCACCTGACAAATAGTTACGCTGAAAATAGATACACGATGGTCACCTGTCTCTCATCCAGTGGTGCTCACAGTAATTATAAATAAAAGACCCCCCCCACACACACACACACACTCACAAACACACACACACAACTCCCCCTAAGTTAGAATAATTTATGTGCTAGTTATTACCTGTAGTTATGATGCTGATGTTATAATTACCGATGACGTACATGAAAAACCTCTACAGCAACGGTATCAGAATGAGTGAGTGGATTGGTGAGTGAGTGAGTAAGCGAACGAGCGAGTGAATGAGTGAGTGAGTGAGTAGTTTCTTTAACTTAGATGCTAAGACATCTACCAGTAACTGGGGATTGACTCCCTCAAGTAAAATATTCATCGTAACTAAATTTTAATACTGGTAAAAACAGGGATTTTCAATATAGTATGATAATTTTTGAATAAAAATATTCTCTGTTTCCAAGCCTGAGCTTCATCAAGCGGCGACTGAGGAGGCTACACCAGACGGTGGCAGTCACGGCATGTTCACTCTTGTCCACTGTGTATTCGATTCTCATATTTTGTGCTACAATAAATCTTCTACTTTTACTTGAATTACACTTAGAAAGTAGCTTACTTTTTACTCAAATAGATTTTTACAAGCTTACTTTTACTTCTACTCAAGTAGTTTTTGAAGAGACTTACTTTTACTTCTATTCGAGTAGAAAATATAAAAGTAGTTCCGTCACCCCTGATTGCGAGACGGTTAACTTTTGTCCAAACTGGGTCAAGACAACTCCAGAAGCAATGAGCCCAAGTTAAGAGATCAATCATTCTTCGGACACAGACCATGAAACTTGATCCTACGGGGCGGGGGGGGTGATCAGCCACATCACAAGCTGGGCCAAGGAGATGTTCTTTGGTGATAATATTATAGTGACGATTGAGGAATGTCTTGGTCCGAATCCACCCACCATATTTTACCATCAAGTTTTCATACGCTCTTATTAATTTGCTTCCTTCTACGTTTTGAAACACGAATCAACTGTTTTTAACATGCTATGGTGCTGCAACCTGGTGAGTTATTTCGGTAAAGTGGCAACTGAGTTATCTTGGCAATTATTTTATTTGATTTTAGACATGATTTGAACAATCACTGTGTTCATCAGGTAGGCTCAGTCAGGCAACACGTAACAGACTATCAGTGGCTTAAGGTGAAGAAATTGCGCACTCAACCAGTCTTTAACTGGAAACCGTAAACAGGTAGTTCCCATGGAATTTGAGGTTAACACTATATGGTAGAAGCCTAAACTAGGAGAGCTGTCAGTAAGTAAAGCCCATAGCCCTAATCAAGACAAAATACTCTTCGAAGAGTGAAGATTACTCCCAATAAGATTTAAACAGCCAAGGCAAATGAATAGAATGTGAATTTAGGCAAATATTGTAAACAACGTACTAACATAAATACGATCTTCCTTCCAACAAATCTGCACACATTTTTTTTCTAACCGTCATTACGTATGCGGAGATTTCTTAAAATTCTAAATGTATGAATTTTTTACACTGCATGTACAGAAATGTTGCATTTACTAGCAGTAAGCATGTGTATCCGTGTGTTTGTGTGTGTGCGTGCGTAACGCGCGCGAGTTCGAGCGAGCACGCGCGTATCTGCGAGTTGTGCGAGAGAGGGCCAGCCAGATAATATCTGCACATTCTGCCGGCTTTTTAAATGGCAGGTACATCATTGATTAACTATTGATCTGACCGATCTCTAAAATCTGACCACTCATTAACTGTGGTGTACGTTTATGGTTAACGCCAACCCACATACAGTTATTGTCCATCGTATATTATCAGCGAACTGATGAAATTCTTACACCGACAGTCAATAAATAACACGGACACACATCCACCTCCCTATAAATAATGACTGCATCATTCTATTCCGTAAATCCACCCCTTCCCCCAGCCCCATCCCCGGCTCACCCGAAGCCCACATCCTATTACAAACCCTTCAGTAATTCTCTACTAAACAATGACGAATGGATAGTTACAATTTATAAACGACATTAGCAATATTAAAAGCCTCTGGCTAAAGAAGGCAGCCCAGCATAGAGTCGGCCAGTCTCCTGTACAACAACACTAATGGATGTACTACGGGTGACGGATTATGGCAGCCAACGGATGGTCTTTAAGCATGCGCTCAGTTTCAGCCATTCACTTATTAATGGGATGAAGCACTGATGCACGCATTATTCACTCACGGTACAAACCAAAAAAAAACACAACCGACCAAAACCCCAACCCAACCAGTAGCCATCTCATCTGTAATTAAAACCCCTGAAAGACCTCTAAAGCATAAGTTATAAAAAAAATGTCAACATCTACACCAACATACATCCACCATCCACATTCGATGAAAAAGTTGATCCAATGTGTCATCTCCAAATGTGTGTGTGTGGGGTGCATGCGTGCGTATAATTAATAAGCTACATAACATAATGTGTTTAGCTCTCTCTCTCTCTCTCTCTCTCTCTCTCTCTCATATATATATATATATATATATATATATATATATATATATATATATATATATATATAATAATCTTTGGGTATGGCTAGACCAATATAATCAAATCACATAAATAACCAGTACATTTACCAATATTTATAGTCTTCAGTATGGTTTATTTAAGCAGTACGTAAACGTTATTTATGCTTTCCACGCCAACATATGCCTCATCTTATCAACGGTTCTTCGCCGTCAGCTCATACATTATACGCCGAAGGGAATGGACGACCAGCGTCTATATAGTCCCTAATATAACCTGATGTCTTCATCCTACTTCCTACTACAATAATAGCGAAATGACGGACGAACAAAACGGCAGATGACAGAGGGTCTCTCATATTAAAATCATATTTTCCATAACGAGACATAATTGGACGGAACGAGGATGGTGACTGTTGCCAGGGGACGGACGTGATTGGTGAAAGCCTAAGCCGATCCCTTCGGCGTAAATGTAAAATCCGTGCCCTGTCCGGCTTAATGCGAAACGCGGAGCCGTATTCCTCGACGGTACGAAGTATTGTACTGCCACACTGACATCAACCAGGGAAATCAGCGCGGAAACGACCGTATTAAGTTGTAAATAGAATTATGACCAGTTACCGGTTACTATCGCCGTAATACGGGACTCGGAAGACACCAAAAAGGCCACGACAAAAATCAATCAGAATCTTCAGCAGCCACCAGAAGACTTACTCGCTCTATTCAAAGGCCATTTACAACGGTAGCCCGGATTACAAACAATCAAGATAAAGGTCAGGCGGTGAAAGAAGACTCCAGTAAAATGTCCCAATTTGGACAGGAGCTTCGGATTATGACAAATTGGCTAGTTATGATACGGGGATCATCTTAACTATGGTTACGATGTGAGGGACAATCTTATTGGAGTGAGTCAGTGTTTTCTTTAAATCTTAGCGGATACACAGAAGCGCACAACAAAACACCAACGGGACCTTATTAGACGGTGGTCACAATGGAAGATTGGTCAGTTTATTGGTCAGTGAGCAGAATACGGTCATCTACAGAAGAAGCCTCTGTAAGGACAAAGAATAATGGCCACTCCTCGACCGAACACCCCCCCCCCCCCACCACCCCCGCCCCCATCACCTACGATGGTATCTTCAACCAATATGAAGATGACGTCATATTCTTAGTACAGCAAATCAGGCAGCGAACTACCGTCACTCACTAAACCTTTTAAACATCCGTAATTCATCGTATCAAAAAGGAGAACAAAACAGATACAGCCAAACTACGGTAATGGTCGATCTTTAACGTGCAAACTATCTGAGATAAATACTCTACTCTATAAACTCTATAACAAAACAAAGTGTCTTCTTTGACTCCCGTATAAAATGTCTTGTACTAGTCATCTTCTATATTTACATCTTAATCAGATAGCAATACACGGTATATAGATCTGTACTTTACCATCTGTAACATAAATACATGAAATGACTTCATTTCCGGCTATCAAAAACCGATTCCCCACCCCACCCTTTTCAGTAAAGAAAGGCGGCAATAAATAACTAGCCCCAGCCAGCTAGCCAGTCCAGTCGCCAAAGCTTACCAGCCAAACAACCAGCCACCACAGCCAGCTAGCCAGTCCAGCCGCCACAGCCAATCAGTCCAGCCAGCACAGCCAGCCAACCAACCACCACAGCCAGCCAGCCAATCAGTCTAGCCACCACAGTTAGTCCAGCCAACCAGCCACCAATAGCCAGCCAGCCGCCACAGCCAACCAGCCACCCAGCTAAACACCACAGCCAGCCAGCCAATCAATCCAGCTACCACAGCCAGCCAACCAACCACAACAGCCAGCCAGCCAGCCAACCAGCCCGGGAGCCAGGCTTGGGGGAAAGAGCGTATAATTAACTAAGAGCCAGCGATATATAAACAGATCATGCGGCTAATGTCGACCGGCACATGACAGAATGGTCCGACCAGGAACAAAAAACATCTTAATGTCCTTTGTTAACGCCAGACTCCCATCTCCCGTGTCCTCCATTCGTCGATGTCAATCCCCGCGATATCATACACACCACCCTCCCCACTCAACCCAACCCAACCCAACCACCCAATCCCACACACCCACCGACCAGACATCGCTCCGATGCTAACCGAATCACTCACCATGTAATACGGACAACATTAAAGCTAACTGGAGACAATTTCGGCTCAGTGGAGAGGACAAGCGGGTGGCTTAGAGCCGAACCCATGACCACAAGATAACCGACGGCGAAAACAGCAACAACAACAACGACGACGACGTACGAAAATATGGAAGCGTTTCTTCGTTGACTCTAAGATGGTCACAGACTGGCAGAAATCAATCTATTTACAGCGAGACGAGTCCCACAGAGAGCCAGACGAAGAGCGGGTCAGAACGGTGTGATTAAATCGTACCACGCCTCTCTCTCTTCTTTTTGGGGGGGAGGAGAGGGGGGGGGAGGAGGGAGATTAATCATCGAAGATGAAACAGCAAATTATTTCTAACCCGCTGGATCGGAGATGTATAAGCTAGTGAGTGTTTCTCTAACGCGGTACCTGTGTGACTTGCCAGTCTCCGTCCATCCTTCTCCAAGCGGATGATGCGATTTGGTGAAACATCCGTTAATTATAATACCGTGACTAGTGACGGCTTAAATTTCTAACAGGTAACTCTGCTGCTACAACCGTCGGTTGTTTATACCCGTGATATGAGGTCTGTAGATGTTACAGTATTAAGGTGTTCTCATATAAGCTAGTAGGAGACAGTATTAGGAGATAGATCGTGATATTGGAGCTTATGTATGGTGATATGAACCCATCCAATATGAGATTAGAAGTATATGTATTTTAACTTGAGTGCAGAAGTTTCAACGAAGAAGACCGTGTGTGTGTGTGTGTGTGTGTGTGTGTGAGAGAGAGAAGAGAGTGAATGGGTGTGTGGGAGAGTGAGTGAGTGAGTGAGTGAATGGATACCATATGTTCAC
The DNA here is from genome assembly GCA_025642065.1 of Paralvinella palmiformis. NCBI lineage: Eukaryota > Metazoa > Annelida > Polychaeta > Terebellida > Alvinellidae > Paralvinella > Paralvinella palmiformis. The sequence continues at coordinate 428,567 of JAODUP010000177.1, forward strand.
AAATGCACCGGTCCATCAATTAAACCACCCAGCTCTATGCCAGTATACAAGCAGGCAGGCACACGTGCATGCAGATGCTGGAGCAGACATAGTAGTATAAACACTGTACTGAGACATAACCGCTTTAAGTATCCCACATACTATCTCACCACACCACTCACTAAACAGTCCTTCTGCTAGCTATAGACCCAGGCTACAACCCCCCCCCCCCCACCGTACCCCTACACCGTACCCCTACCCCAGCCCAATATCACGTTATACACACGTTTGTAAATCTAATGGAAAGTGTGTGTGGGGGGGGGGGCAGTTCAGACACAAGGAACCGACAGGAGTACAGTACATTTAGATTAGTTCCATACCTTCGCTGACGAACAATGGTTTGTTGAGTTATTGTCGCTTTTAACTGTTTCGAGCATACCCCCGCTCCTCCCGCCGCTAATGTTTCATGTCCGATTTCATGTCGTTAATGCATCTAATTCAGCGTTGACGAGTACTCGGACGGAGGAGGGTCTAATCAAATTACTTTGTTGGTAGTCGATGTTAATATTGTTTTTTGCCCTTTAAGTTCTGAAATAATTCTCCACCCATCTATCATCACCATCTCCGTCAAGGTGTTCATCATCTTCATAATAATGATAATAATTAGCAGTATTTTGTGATCGTGTGTGTGTATGTGTGTGTGAGCTGTATATAATAAGGCACATGCACAGAGAATAGTGTGTGTGTGTGTGTGTGTGTGGTGAGAGAGAGAGGGGGGGTATATTGTTATATTTCCCTGATGAATCGTCCAGAGGTTGTATTCCTGATTCATGATTATCTCTGTCAAGATCTGGTCTCTATCTCTCCCACCCTCTCTCTATCTCACACACACACACACAAAACTGTCCGTGATAGTAATTCAATAAGGCTTAGTTGTTACCTGAACATAGAGCTAGCTGTAATAGATAAATATTATTCACCGTCCTCAGATACTGACAATATCCGCCATAATCTCGTCATGGCGTCGAGAGCTCTTGTATCAGTCAGAAACAAAACAAAAAAACAACAACTCGGAACTCATTTCAGCCAACAATAAACGACTAAAGCAAACGTAATGTTCCCTTAAAACGAGATCATTTCCGGTCAGAGAATATACGTACAATTTAAGACCGAGAGAGAGAGATATGCCACCGTCGGAATGGTTTAGTTACATTTGGACAATATTACTTTCACTTTCTAAATAACGTTTCCTAATTCTCTTTAATACCTCAGGGAGAATTTTATTATTTAAATAAAGCCTCGTAGAAGGTCTTAAGACCCTATTGCTACTGTTATTAGCATGGCGTGTGATGTCGGATAAGATTACATAATCACGAAACAGATTGACGTTTTGATCGGTACAGTTGAAAGATATTACAAAAACCCATCAACTCGAGCTTCATCTTTTGACCATGTACGAATACTGGATGTAGTAGTGCCAGCAAATATTCGGCCGCCAATTAAACGCCATTTAACAGTAATCAGTAAACTCCCCCATAACAATTACTAAATACCATGAAACCTGTCTTAAGAGCCCATGACGAACCAACAACCAGGATGGTCCATAATGTCGGCTATCTTTTAAGGCCAAGTATTACCGTCTCTACCTAGAAAAGGGAAAGACGACCCAGAAATATTGTTACAACTTCCTGTGTTTACCTGTTGCCAGGATGTCACAATCTTCCGTTACTAATGGGTAGTTTTCGAGTGTTTCCTTCCCATTATGATCAGGTCGTTTTCCGAACTTGTCACCTGCATCTATTATTTCGCTATCTACTCGAACTGATCATCACTATTTACGCACAAAAATTATTATTCTATAAATCAGTAAGTACACAGCCAACAGCTAGAATATAATGTTGCACTATCGATTTTTAGAATAAACGGTAAAACTTGCAATGCAAATAACGGAAGGTTAAAATGGCCAGCATATAATAGCAACAACTTTCAATTATAACAATTTGTAAACTGAAATCTAAAAAAAATATATAATGGAGGTTATTAAACTAGGTTCATACCATTGACCTGAAAGAAAACACGGCCGTTGATTTGATGGCAAACAGGTCCCAACTCCCAACGGGGCAAAAAGGAACTTGTGTGAATGGTTGCATAAGCCATGGGCGTGAAAGTAATACAAAAGGAATATCTTTTCATCGGTAAGTGTTCGGAACACATTTAAAATAGCTGTTATAGCGTTGTTTTTGGCGGGAAATTAAACACGTACAAAATTCACGGATGTGCATACGTATGTATTTAAAGATGCATTTATTTAGTGACTGGCTTATTACGCTTCTGGAACAGATGGCTGAGGGTGGATTCTCTAAGGGAATGAAATGATAAGATGAAACACTTGACATAGATAAGGTATCAACTGCACGAAATTTCCGGGTGTGTGTGCGTGCGCGCATATAGTTCAGTCGGTGGGATTAGGCAATGTCACAGAAAATCTCGATTAGTAAATTCAAACTCTGAATGATTCACCTGGGTACTAAATCCAGAACGGCGACTCTTCACGCTGAGACATGCCTTTTTTGACATTGCTCCATTATGCCACTGTTATTCAGGCATGTTTGATTAAGCTGGAAATAATTGCAAATAACTGTCGTGATATTTATAGCACAGAATCGTGATATAAATGACTTAAGATGATCGAGATACAGGAAGGGACTTCCTAATGCACTGGAGGCATCCATAGTGGGTTTTTTTTAAATCTTTCATCGATCTCAGACATTGTCGGGCACCTGTTGGCAGCAACAGGTTTTACTCTATCTGAGATGGAACAACGTTTACCATCATCTCCCACTGTTGATACGGATTAGCCGACAAATACCCAAACCCTAATCGAAGTCTCTCGGCTCCTATTGGTTTTCGTCAAAACCGATCAACTTCTCAGCGGGCCACACACCTTAGGCACCGATAGCGCAGCGGTCAGTACCCTGCAAACATTCAGTCTGGGGTTCAAATCCAAATGGTACCTGGGTTTGAGGGTTGTTTTCCGTAGGGAGTGGCACCTCTGTCTGTCACCAGCGTCCAGGCTAAAAACTGAATTTACTCACTCACTGACTCACTCGTAGAGAGAGAGAGGGGGTTAAATAGGCAAAACGTGCCCCCAAAAACCGGTAACAGGATGTAAGACCATAATAGGTCGTCTTACGTCAAGCAAGAACCAGAGAGGAGTGAAATGAAGGAGCGGCCAGTCACGGTTATGTTATGACATACTGTCAGTGTTTATAATGAGATATCTTCTCTGTGTTAGTGTGTTAGCGGTATGTTAACATACAGACACAAAGACCAATATTACACTGATATAACCGCTATATCGCCGACTAGATTCACGTAGAGGCGATTCTAACATAATACGGTCGACAAGAGCATTAATGCGATATGAATAGCGGGGTAATGAATATCATAATTGCCATCGTTGGGGACCGGGATACGTATCCAGAGGGCGCCCCGGAACACACACACACAATTACACGTATATATACATGTGTGTGTGTGTGTGTGTGTAATATATATATATATATATATATATATATATAGTGTCAATTCCATAGAGTTACATAACAAGAGAAACCAGGATATAATCCTGACAGAGTCATCTATCTGGCTGTCCACACATAAGTCTCACAGCTCCCCACCGTCCACTGAATCAACGGCTAATACTGTCTACATTTGAGCCAGCCATCTACCCAGCCAGCCAGTCGGAGCACTCAGACCACTAGGTACGGGGAGTCTGGGTGCTAAGAGGTAATAATACATCAGTGAAGCCAAACAGATACGGAGACAAGGCCACAAATGTCATAGATCACCAATCGGGCCGACATCGGTCCAACGTCATCGCATCGCTACTGGACGTGGCCTCGATGGCATAACAATGGGAGGAGGAAATCACGCTACAGCCATATATATATAT
>JAODUP010000177.1:435000-557473 GCA_025642065.1 Paralvinella palmiformis
TAAATATCGCTACAAAATGCATGCATTGTTTTGTAAGCTTCTGTGTCTGTCTGTCTGTCTGTCTGTCTGTCTGTCTGTCTGTCTGTCTGTCTGTCTGTCTGTCTGTCTGTCTGTCTGTCTGTCTGTCTGTCTGTCTGTCTGTCTGTCTGTCTGTCTGTCTTAGTTCGTGGGAAAACAGGAAAAAATATGATTTGTTTTTGTACCATGGTGACAAAATCGTCCAGAGAATCGACAAATTTTTGGTTAGCAACCAAAGTGGTCTCTTTAAATAGTTTTTATCGTACATATGTATTGTGTGTATGTGTGTGTATATGGTAACTGAAATATATTTGAATAACAGCATTATAAGGATCATGTATCTGAGATGACAAGACTGGTTATATTACTGTGTGTGTGTGTGTGTGTGTGTGTGTGTGTGTGTACGTGTGTGATTACTATGAGATACAGTGATGATACCAGGATACATAACGATGTTTTATTTATTATTGGTCTAATTACTTGTTATTCCGTCGATTAGTAAGAGCTCTAATCAGTTTACACTGACTAGCATCATATATCATATTGTTAATTAATACTCTGACAGAAGCCAATGATGGTGTGTGTGTGTGTGTGTGTGTGTGTGCAGACAGACAGACAGACAGACAGACAGACAGACAGACAGACGATGACAGACAGACAGACAGACAGACAGACAGACAGACAGACAGACAGACAGACAGACAGACAGACAGACAGACAGACAGACAGACAGACAGACAGACAGACAGACAGACAGACAGACAGACAGACAGACAGACAGACAGACAGACAGACAGACAGACAGACAGACAGACAGACAGACAGACAGACAGACAGACAGACAGACAGACAGACAGACAGACAGACAGACAGACAGACAGACAGACAGACAGACAGACAGACAGACAGACAGACAGACAGACAGACAGACAGACAGACAGACAGACAGACAGACAGACAGACAGACAGACAGACAGACAGACAGACAGACAGACAGACAGACAGACAGACAGACAGACAGACAGACAGACAGACAGACAGACAGACAGACAGACGAATAGGCAGACAGAAGGCGAATAGGCAGACAGACAGACAGGCAGGCAGGCGGGCGGGCAGGCAGGCGAATAGGTAGACAGACATTTAATTGTATATTTTCACGACATATTACCTGTTAATAAAGGCACTTCATTAAATATAATTATAATTAGTAGTAGTGATAACACTATTCTCAACACCAACATCGTAATAATTATCACTATAAACCTATCTAGTAGTAGACTCTGATTGATACCATCAACCAGAAATATATAATGTCAAACCATACCATGGTAAATAAGACTTATATATAATGGTAAATAGTATCAAAGACACATCCTTCACATAGATACACAATGATACTTGACAGCTCAAACACACACACACACACACACACACACACACACACACAAACACAATATTGGTTCGCCTCCTCCCGATATAATCCTCCTCTGTCACCACTTATATTCTCCACAGACCACCGCAGTACACCAAAAACACGTAGCCTTCATCAGATCTCCCGAAAATGCTTAATCCCATTGGCGCACAGTGACACGTTCACGTGATGATGGTGTTCGCTATTAACAGGACTCGGTGTGATAGAAGATGTCACTCAAAGGAATAACGAGATAACATGCTATACGCCGGCCAACTCAATTACAACGGTATATATATAATTATCCGAGCAAAGGGTAATAACATTGTTCATCTGCCATAATATGTCAGGTCAGTGGGTGGGGTCAGATCGTTATGGCAGTCAAGACAAAAACAGATCACGCTAACAGAATCACCTGAAACGCGGAACCATTATCCAAATAACCCAATTAACCATTGCTAGTGTCTATACCGGTAGAGGGTTGGGCTTTAGATAGTCGGATTTCACACACACACACACACACACACAGAGAGAGAGAGAGAGAGAGAGAGAGAGAGAGAGAGAGAGAGGATGAACAATAGAAAATTCCATTTAAATATGTTGACATCAAATGATCAACCGGTTAAATAATATCACGGTGTTTGTACATAAAATTCTTAATGAGAGAGAGAATGTGTGTGTGTGTGTGTGTGTTCGTTCGTAATATTCTACTGTTTTTAATAGGCAGGGGAAGAACTGATGTAATTCATCCTCAGAGAGCAGCCTCAACAAATTAGCATAAGTGGTTTCCATAAAATGCATATAAACAGCATATCAAATCCATTTCTCCAGCATTGTAAGGCACCTACTGGCAACAGCACCTACTGGCACCAACACCTACTGGCACCAACACCTAGTGGTGTTAAACCCCTACAACCGATCCACCATGATGTTTGCACAACTCATTTGCACCAATTACAACAAATTACCGCAATCATCACTTATTTGAAATGGCAGCCACTGAATTAGCAGTTTACCGATTTCAACGAATAACTAACTGTAAGCAACATTCTTTGAAAAACACCAATCACACTGACCACCTGTTTCAAGAGACCAGCAGAATCCACCCCCACCCAAAGTTCTCTCACAGACATATTCGGAACCCGCCATGGTCAGATAAGGTAGGGCTTTCATATATATATATATATATATATATATATATACGCACGCACGGGCGCATATACATACACAACTGTTCTCAGTTGCAATTAATAAATATCGTAACATCTCCGGTACAATGTCTAAATGCCATAACATCACCACCGACATGGCTCGGATAAATATTCTGCAATATGTTACGTGCACAAATTATCATGTAAGCTTCAGCAAACAGCCATAACTAACACCAGTCCAATGTTGTTGTTGTTGTTCGGGTGGTATCTCCATTACAATTTCATCCATTATCTGCGTGAAGTACAAGGCCTGGTATTATGTGATTTGTACATAAAGTGCCACGCTCCCTCACCCCGCCGTTTACTTGAGAGGGGGGTGGATTTCGGTGAGAGAGAGAGGCCAAATCAACAACAATATGATGTAGCAAGGCCAACAAAAGCTACATCACCGTTACAACAACTACTGAAGACAGATAAAGCCATGGTACAGAATGATGATAGCCAAGTCCCCGGATACGGTAAGGCATAAACGCACAACCGGCGAGAGCCACAGATATGAACTGGGGGCGGGGGGAGGGTTGTGTTGGTTGGTATTACAGGCAAGCCCTAGATTAGTCCATCAAACCTTCCCACACACACACACCACCACCACCACCGACAGAACCCCATCCCTCCAACATATGGCGCCCCTCACAGCTTCTCCGACCAAAAACATATCGAACAGGGTTCTGGTAAAGAAACCGAACCGAGAGATGCTGAACGCGTTTTCGCCGAAAATGTCAACAAGAACTACCAGGTTCGTTGTGAGAGATATTGGCCAACAGGTTGTCCACAGTTTTACCAATCTGCGCCGCCCGTCCTGCTGCCGATTTGTTTCGTTGCAAGTCACAGCTGTGACATTTGGCTTCCTGTTCGGGGCCGAAACACGCACACTTTCGCTCCGCCTGATAATAACACCGCGGCCCGAGGTGGGGGCATATTTCTGACGGATTGTTCGTGGCTGGGCTTAGAGGCAGGCATACGCCGCACCAATTACAACTCTTCTGACTTTTTTCCTTCATTTTTTTTTTGTTCACCGCGCGCACCAGTAGAAGCACAACTGATACGAAAAGTGAAAGTTTTTTTGTTTGTTTCATGGCCCACTTTCGTGCACAACACCGTAAACTTAACGGGGCGATCGACTTCCAACAACAATGGGGCGAAATTAAAGATGAAACACCCTTCGAACGGCATGAATTTGAACTCGGGTGCTAAAGAGTTCTCTAGCTTATTGCGCTAGGCGTTCAGCCACGAAGACGGCCCCTCGTTCATACACAGCACACAGTAATATTATGTTTGTCCACTGTTATCACTCCGATGAACATCAATGTTTGTGTGTGCAGGATATTCTTTAATGTGGTTCCCCGTGGTATAAGGTGGAGGTCGTCTTTATGGCCAAACTGGTAGAGCAGTTGGTCACAGACCTCTGCCTCCTAGGGTTCAAATTTCGGCCTGCCTATCTCTGAAGGGTGTTTCATCGTTCACTTCAAGTCACTACTTTTGCGGGTCACTCGGACCATTTAAACTACTTTGTTCGTGAAAGTGGCCACAGAACAGCACCGTTTCATCGTATTCGGTCGCTAAGTCGTCAAGCAGTGACCCTGAAAGTGACTGATACTTGGTTTAATTCCAGTAGCCGCCAGAATGAGATGGATCACTGTCGAGAATGCCAGATCCATAAATGGCTGCTGAAACTCTATAGTGTACGGCAGATTCACAGCGGCGATAGACTGACGGCACAAACAAACGAGAATGCCTCATAGCGGCCACCTCACATCAAGCTGGCAACCCCAGTACTGGATAACAGTCTACCGTCTCTGGAACAGTCTACAAGGCTCATCGTTCAGGTAGACCGTGACATTAGATCAGCTCTGGATCACGAAGACCACAGACTCATCCGTCAAATGTCCCGGCTGACTGGATGAGACAGATTGGCCGGGGGGGGGGGAGGATTGCTAACAGTACTCGGAGGGGGGGGGGGGTATTGTTTGCTTTCATACTGTACATAGCCATATACCATCAGGTCAACGTCTATATAATCCTCAATAAAGCCTTAATATAGGTGTTTTGTTTTAAATTTAGGAACCTTTGCTGTCAGATCTGGAATAATAATTTAGAGCTGTTATCAATAACCAGAACACATTTAAAGGTTGTTTCATCTTTGACTTCGCTCATTACCTTTGGAGGTCGCTCGGCCCATTTAGCTTACTATGTGCACAAAAGTGGCCTTAAAATATCAATCATTATTATCACCAATGACCAGAAGATGTTCTAAATACTATTACTCACATTGTCATTGTTAACACGTTGTCCAAACCTGTTGAATATTTTCCCAGCTGACGGCGGAACTCCAAAACATGCCACAGCAACATACAATTGTGTGTGTTCCCGTACCTGTCAAACGCACACCGTTATTCGCTGCCACCGCACAATTGTCTACATCTCAGTTGTTTGTACGTGTGTTTTGTGGGGGGGGGTCTAAATGTGCATGCATAGCGTAGCCTTATCCTGGTAAAATTCCCGAATCGGGTGAGCTAATGGGCCTGAACATGCACATAAAAGATTTGCGCAATTAACTTAATTATCAAGTCGCAATAATTATCATCCATGCATCCAATACCCGCAATGCCTGTGTACATACTGGATCATCAAACACCAGCTGCGATATCACAGTATCACAAGTTTTATTTTCAAACTCGGACACACAAGATGCTCTAGCACAATAAATATATCACGAACAAAACCAGACGTCGTTTGTTTTTAAACGATCAAGATCCACATAATACCTATCTCTCTGTCAGTAAATCAAATGACGGAATTTTATTATTCAAGACATTAACAATTGCTAACCACATCACTGGTGACAATGGCAAATGACAAGAAAGGGATGACTGGAAATGACAGTAAAACAATGCTTTTATATATATATATATATATATATATATATATATATATAGAGAGAGAGAGAGAGAGAGAGAGAGAGAGAGAGAAAGAGAGATGCATACACACAAATGACACACAACAGAGAGAGAGAGAGAGAGAGAGAGAGAGAGATGCACACAAATGACACACACATACACACACAAGAGAGAGGAGAATTTACGGCAACTATCTGGGTTATTAATAATGAAATCAAGCGCCACCACACCACCACCAACAACAACAACAACTGAAATATATCCTCACCAACCAAAACTCCAAGTCCCAGCTCTTTAATCAATCTAACAACATGGCAGCAATACCAATATGGCGCTATCACCACTCGGCAAACCTTACTCCAGACAGTGAAGAAGTAAGCTTAATTAACCATCAGTGGCTATTTGCCGGCAATAAATCACCCAGTGGCGGAGTCTTGGGTATTGGAAATGGACCTAAACCGGTCAAACAGCAAATGATCCCGCCACACCATTCTATCTGACGTCGTCTACACACTGTTGCTCTACGGATGACTTAATTACAATGTTGACCCGTTGTGCCATATATCTAACAGCTTCTAACTGTACTGTCTGTGCCGAACCTTCTGGATCCAACGTGTAGCAGCCATCTAGTGATAGTTTCTGTAGTCAAGGTAGTACCACAGCCAGCTACTCGGTAGTGATTTAGTAATTTCCAGCACTCACTCAAATCATAACTGACATTATGACCATTACGAGCTAAACACCGCAGTTCGTGTACGAACTGTTTATCAAAAAGCTACAATGGTGAGTTACGGCTGTTGTTAAGGCGTTCAATATTTCAAATCAGCTCAAAATCCAATCAATATCTCTGGCCTGGATCATATTTTACTGGTCAATATTAATAATGCATATTATAGAAGTATTCAAATATGAATACCGCTTGAAGAATATTAATTTACATACGTACAAATGTTACTAAGCACATATCTGTTCTATTTGGTATCACATTTACATTTTGTACATGGCACTGTACCCTCAGGCATCCCCCATTAGGGTCACTTAATACTTAACCAAGTATTTAATCAACACCATCAACATCAAAAACAAACCAAAAAACCAGAACAAAGCTCTACTCATGTAACAGTGAATGTAAATAATCAATCCGTACAATACGTCATGATATTCGTACAATACGTCATGATTTTCTGTTTTCTTTCGAGTAAATGACATCAAAGCTGTGTTTAAATATCAATTATCTAGCTCATCTCTCTGAAGAATGAACGTTGAAAGGTCGATTCTGGACAAGTCACGGTAGCAACAGCCTGGGGTCAGAGAAATGACGGATAAAGCATCTTATTACCCGAGTTGACATGTATCATCGGAGTTTATGACATTTTCCGAGTATTTATCATTTCTGATTGGATGACCTAATTACTTAACACAGTAACGTGACCCTAACATTATATTTTCCAGTCTATAAATACTACATTTATAGGATTACATCGCTTCAGTGTATTGTCAGCTTTTTAACGGGACCGAATGAAATCGCCAAATGGAATATGACGGACAAAGATCAGCATGTACATATATATATATATGTACATACAAACACATGTACAAGCATACAAACGTACAGAAATTTAACGGATAGTTGAAGTCTGTAAAGGATGAACGCAGTTGGTAGGTAAGTTATTTAAAACTAACCAGAAAACCTAACTGAGAGCTTCTAAACAAAGGTTTCCACATACCTATATATATATATATATATATATATATATATAGGCACATAAATCACTTGTTATAACGCATAGTCATGAAAATACAACGAGAGCTGAGTCAGTTAATCTCACACATATAGTCGAGGGGCGACTGGCCATCCAGGAATACATCCCGCAAACACGGACGTGGGTTAGATTCGAACCCAAAACCCGGAGCTTTCCAGTGCAATGCCCTAAGCCCCTAATCACTGCGCCATCGAAGCACCCTCACACGCAGAACGAGAATCGGATGAGAAGCCTCCTCTGACAACACAATCAACAAATCAGACAATAAGTATTGGGTTGTATCGGCTGGAAGGCTATTTCTAGCGGAACAACGTCAATTACTATCCACTTCTAGATAGTTAACGAGCCTTGAGAAAACTGATAATGTTACACCACTCACTGAATGACCCACACGTACTATGTTCAACGGAGGGGGGGGGTGTTTTTGTATAAGAAACAAAAACCACCAACGTGTAGACGTCATTATTTTAAAAATCGACATATCCAGTAAGTCAGCTGTGGAAACAGTTATTAAAGATTATTAACATTGATTCATACCATATCAACGAAAGAACAGCTCCATTATGCGTCCAATTTTCGTAGAACCCGATGAAAGAGGCGGTAATTTGTTGAAGCCACTTGAAGTGCCCCCCCCCCCCCGGACAAGATAATTTATTGGCCCGAAGCATCTCTCCGGCTACTGCTATTCCTCGAGTCGGAAGTCCTCATCCGGATTAATCATATCGCGGTCATTTTAGGTTAACGGACCTGGATCAAGAACGTATCATATAACCATCTGATCCGTATCAGGTAAATAATGGCTTCCTCCGGCCATAGTATAGTACACCATGGTGTGCGTGCGTGCGTGCGTGCTTACGCGTGATACATTAAAAACCCGACAGCCATTTGTGTGGTCTATCTCCATAACTAAATGTCATTTCATAAATTTCCTACCAGACAACGATGACCTGCTCTGAAACCATTTATACGATAAAAAAATTAAAGGAAGAGATTCATAAACACAAACAAAAAACTGCAACATCAATACCTTGTGGCCGGTCCGGTTAGCGTGCAGGATTCCTTGTTCATCGTGATCCTGGTGTCCGGAGACCGAGCCATATTAGCGGAGGAAGTGTTCCTCCCCCCGCCTTTCAAACATCCACAGAATCTACCTGCTATTCCAATTCTACATTTATTTACAATCAGTTCTCACCGTGTACTTAGATCGAGTTGGCGAGTCTCGGCGCTACGTCCATCTGAATCACGTGACAGAGGGCTGACTCTCATAAGAAACAAATCTCGTAAACACCGAGATGATCCAGATTTGAACTCGCAAATTTGGTGTTTGTAGTGCAGTGCCCATTAGTCGCCACAGTAAAGCAATAAACAACAGATTATAAGCATCTCACTCAGTTGAGGTAGCCTATTACAAACAATAACTGTTGTCGTAATTCAGACATAATTATTATTATTATTATTATTACACAATTGAAACTAGCTATCTGTTACGCTCCCAAGCCTGGATGAATAGCTAAGTTAAAAGATCACATTTAAACATCTTCACTGACATCTGTCACACAAATGACACAGAACTGGGTTTAGACCTTGGAAGTAATTACTAGTATATATAATTTAAAAAAACTACACAGGACAGTTAGTAAACCTATCAATGGTAAGATTATCAGCTATTAACTTCGCCACCTCCACTCCAGATCATCAACATCTCACTCATAAATACTTGTTCTTGGGGTGTTTACCATCGACGTTGGTCAGACCAGGGACATATGGTCGAAGGGCGAATCCATAAGGAAACAAGTTCTATAACATACAGGTATATGTACCGGATTCGAAACAACGACCTGGAAGTTTGCTGTCCAGTCAGGTCAAATCATTTCGCTATCAGTGCGCCAAACCCAGAAGTGATCAGCATCTCACTGAGATCTGATCAACATCTCAAATAGAAGGGGGTCAACATCTCAATCAGAAGGGGGCAACCTCTCAATAACAGGACAAGGCAGCAGCTTAGATCTATAAACCAATCCCCATCACCCAACTTCATACAGAAGATGAAGTTGTACCTATGATATACAAATAAAGCCACATATATAAAATGTTTAACGTAAACAAATATTAGCATCACTTAAATATATTAAAAGGAGACTCAGAGTTAATGTTTCTGGCACAGAATTATATAATCGCTGTTACTGGCTAATCCTGAAGATGATCAACATCCGTCATAGATCTCAGAGTAACACATCTCCAACCAACCTGTATCCAGACAACAACGGCTGACCGCAGAAGTGGATGAGAAACCGGAATGATACGTCTGAGCCATGACCACCGCCAACAATACAGATGACACACAACATATCCGTGACGTATAAATGACAAGATAGATATATCAATACCAAACGATTACCTTCTTAACAGTCAGTTACTTATAACGGATCACACACTTGATGTGTAAGAATCCTCCATTTCTGGATCGTTCCGACCCCTCTCCTTAGCCTTCACAACTGTACATGGGACTCAACAGCTGCACAGTGGAACAAGAAACTTAAAAACTGAACACACATTCATTCACCAGAGACGACTGCTCATTTGCGGTCAACCAAATTGCCAACAACTCTAATATAATTTTTTTTAAAACGAATGCGAACAGGTTATTAAGGGGTTTTAATGGAGCTATTTCGATCATACTCCGAGCACCAGTTTCCGCTCCAGAAGACGGTGATCGTGCATGGATGTTACCAGGAAGTCTATACGTATCCGGCATGATAGACCGTCGTCTGATTAACAGAAGTTCTATATAGAAATATCTGTACAAGCGGCCAAATACATGCGCCATCACAACACCAATACACACAGTTTGTGTATCAACGACGGAGCGTAAGACGGGAAGTGAGGGGGGTATGTGGGTTTAATAGACTTTATAAACCGAGAGATTGGTGGATAAAGGGAGAACAGACACATGTGTCTGCACTCTGAAATCCACATACTTCTATCGGAGTTGAGGTAGTTCAGAAATACCGACATCGGCCAGGAAGTCGACGTCAAAAACACAATATTAATTATTTAAAAAAATAAACATTCCATGGATTAAAACAAAGCTAATCTTGGTTGAAGTACTTGGTGACAACTCATGGCCATGTTCAAGGACAAAGGAATATTATAAAACAATATAATAACAAATAACACAAAAGAGCAACACACACACACACACACACACACCGAGCAACAAGCAGAGGTAGCCGGCAAATTGACAGTAAACAAAACATGCCATTCCGAGTGTCTCCTGGACGCAACCGCTTCCTTAACAAACAAGATCCATATGGCGGATGACTGAAAGACTGGGACAACAATAGGACTCGAAACTGAATCTGGACGGCTGCTGATTGTTGCCGAGATTGTGGTCATCTGAGAGCGTGTAAGAGTCGCCGAATGACAACAGATGACAACGTTATCGGCATTCTACATACGGGGTGGTGTGGCCAACACGGTGGCAGGGTTATGATATGGTGATTTACCATTGGAAACGTTTCTCAAGAAAAACAAGACCAGTGTCAGTAATTAGCTACACTTAGTTAGTACGGTCAGTAGAGAGCAGATAGTAATACCATACCGTCTTTCGCTATCTATCTACCTGTCTATATATAATTATAATAATAGCTGCAGATAATTAAAAAAAACACCAGTATAATACATGTATTAAGAATACGGTAGCTTATCTGAACTTCATATATACTTCATATTCAAATATATAGCAAGGTAGATCCGGATCATTTCACACATTGTATTGATGATAATGATGACTGTAATGATAACTATAATAATGTAGACTTCATTATTTATAAACGGGACCCATTCAAGTGAGCGTAAACTCCTGCCGCCCCCCCCCCGCCTAAAAAAACCCTACATACATTCAATATAAGAACGTTGGGACTTAACTTCTACTGGGAACTGCATGCAGCAGTTACTTAGCAAACACGGTTTTCTCCAATTCAAAAATCTGGCTTTCCACCTTAAATGATGTCCAGATCTAGACATAAAAGCAAACAAATCGTTTCCACGACATACCCCAAAAAACTAAATTAATAAAAATCAGAAACACTAACACAAAACTTATGAAATATTGAACAAATCCTAAACAGAATGAAAAAAGGACGTATATTAAAAACAAATTATTATATTGCATCTAATGTCCAAGATCAGTGATAAGTATAATTCTTAACGAAGCAATCAAGTTCAATTTCAGATTAAAAGAAATTCAGATTTCTTAAAACCTAATTTCTAGTTACATGTTTGTAAAATAAAAAATGACACATTTTATAACCATATTTCATTCGTTATTCCCACTTTATGCCACTCCGTTAATTGCAACTGATCACATAGCTACGGTTCATTTTTCATTATATAATATCACCATGGCAACACAGACAGCGCATCAAAGTCATTTCACGGTTCACCGATCGGGTGACGATAACAAACATGTAGCTCGTAAATAACTGTCACAGAGACAGAATGTAGCAGCTGTCTAATCCCCATGTAAGCTATATTATAGTTTCGTTTTAACTGAATCGTTTAAAAGTTTAGTACACCCTCCCACCTAACCCCACCTTGGTCATCACCAATACACTAGCTATCTTCCGTTACGGAGAGAAGGATCTGGCATAAAACGACCAATCAGACCTGTGTTTAAAGTCCACGTGATTAAAGAGTAACCTGAATTGACCCCTGGATGATAACGGTCATATTTGA
This sequence comes from Paralvinella palmiformis, assembly GCA_025642065.1. Lineage (NCBI taxonomy): Eukaryota > Metazoa > Annelida > Polychaeta > Terebellida > Alvinellidae > Paralvinella > Paralvinella palmiformis. The sequence goes on from JAODUP010000177.1 coordinate 447,038, forward strand.
AAAGGTCGTCTATCCCAGTCTCAGAATTCTAATCAATCACCGTAATTGAACTGTACTCTAGGTGAATAACCTAACACAACAACCACATCTCGGCATCACATAACTCCATCAGCACAGTGTGTGCTAATATCACTCTCTCTCTCTCTCTCTCTCACCCCACACACACACACACATATAAACACAGAAAGAGTTTTTTATGAAAACATGACAGAAATGAATAAAAATATAATAATACACCAATGAGACAGCATGTATCCCAACTTGCGAATTAACTACTCTCTATTCAATCCCGGAATTATTAATCCAGATTAAATTTTTACAATCTTTGATCCCCATTATTACTCCCATTAAGGTACACCATTATTATTACTGTTATCATTATTAAAAACTGAAATTATCAATGCTCATACACCGACTTGACCAAGTCGGTGTATGAGCACTGATAATTTCAGTTCGGTCTTTGCAAATAACCTTGACCTTATTTTCATCATTACGTCATGACAGACAGTACACTAATATATGCCGTTTTATCTGAGCTCTGGTGACGTCACAGGTCAGTGCGTGCTCTGTTTAAACTCGGCACTGGTCATACCTGTGCAGCTGACTATGGAAAAATAGTCCCTCCACCCCGGCCCAATACAGGCAATTTTATTTGACCTAGATATCCGTGGTACAGATTTCTAACCTATTGGTGTTTTCATCCTACCACGATTTGGTATATTTAGGGTATCTAGTGCGTGGTCATTTTAAACCGAGCACAGCGTACTGCAAATGTTCTACCTATTTTGTGTACGGATTAATTTGATGACAACGCCGGCGGTACCTTGGATTTGAACATCGGGAGCTAACTTTATCAACCTGTCAAGAAACAACGGGAATAAAGTGTTCAGTGGGCTAGCCCCGGCGCTACTTCGCCTATAAAGAATTAAGTCTGAGACCCAGCTGGCAACCAACTCAAAGGTGTAAACGTATGATTGGCACATGACACTTAGGGCCAGATCCCCAGTTCGAGTCCCATTACTTAGCAATGATTGCTCCAGTTAGAAGTAGGAATAGGTTCCCTGGAAGTCCCTATGTCTCTCACCAATCAGGTGTAGATGGGGAATCTGACAGAAGCCAATGATGGTGTGTGTGTGTGTGACACGGGGAACAGTCACACATTCAAACTGACGCTGCATATTACAATTGGGAGTCGGGGAGAATAATTACATCAACCTGCTTGCTTCCAGGTGTTAAGCAAATATTAATTACAATTATGAACTAGATACTTCAACACACTATCAACACCTGGTAATGGTTTGGGCTATCTAAGTGAAACGAAGTGTACGCTTCATGAGGCAGGCTGTTTAGATTGGGTAATAAACTGTTTCTAGGAATTTACAGAACGATTTCATCAAAAATACAAACACACATGATACTAGAACAAACTAGCTCTCGACTAGAAACAAAATGATGGGAAATAATTCTTTGTGTACGTTTATAGAAATGATTGGACATTAACCCCCACACACAAATTAAACAAGTTTCATCGCACTATTCATGCACTGATACACAGTGGTGTTTGACAATTTAGACTTACGACAGCCACAAACTTGGACTTACGACAAGCATAAACCTGGACTTACGACAGCTACAAACCTGGAGTTACGGCAGCCACAAACCTGGACTTACGGTAGCCACAAACCTGGACTTACGGCAGCCACACATAACTAGACTGATAACACGCCCTCGTCACTTCTACCCTCTCCGGCATATCTTCACCCACCCCCCTCATGCGACTGGAGATATTCCTTAATGTAAAGATGATTTTGGAACATCAACATTTTGGAGACTGTCGGTATTGTCTCGCTAATCTAGTCAAGTATGTCACCAGTCCGGGCTCAGTAAATCACCATTGGTAGCTAACAGTGACTCCCCAGATATTGTTGAGACAGTTAGCAATGGCCTTATATCAGATTACTTGACCTAAACCAATTGGTTCTCATTGGGCTAACTAATGTACTGTTAATCTCTGATCTTGCCAGTGTGTATGTTTGAGTGTGTGTGTGCACGCCGTGAACAGAACTACTCAGTAATCTGTCCTCAAGTAAGGATGTTCATGCTCTTTCAGGGATATGTCATTTTCTATCTGGACAATCTTTGTTCCCACGACCTGGATGTTTTTCGGCCACCTTTGTGCAGAAGGTACGCTAAATTGGCCCAGCAACCCCCAAACGTAACCAGGCGAAGTGAAAGATGAAACACCATTCAGACCCCAAGATTTTAATTTGAGTGTTTCGCTAATGGTGCTACCAGTTAGACCACAGAGGGGCCCGTGACCTGGAAGAGGTACACAAGTAATACATTCTATTTCCGGTCGATAAGACCTAACAATATCTTGGCATGAAGCCATTTCTGGTGACAATTATATGCCGAATAAATTACTTCTCCCAATAATCAGACAAATTTGTCTGGTGTTTGTCATTTTCATAACTAGGAAAATTCTCACCAGACAAATAAACTTTTTTCTTTACTAATTAATCTCAAGTAATAAATCTGATGGTGTTTGTCTTTGGACGACAGTGCGTGCTTGCGCACACAACACTGCACATCCAAGTGAGTACACGGACCCTGGGGACACTACTGCGAGGATACAGTATCTATAACAAGAGATGAAATTCACTGAGGAACATTACCCTAATTAAAGCCACCCAATTATCTAGACGTTACCATCACATGGCCAGAGAAGATTTTATTCAAGCCGTTTAACCTCAACACTGGTCACCCCTAAGACATATGGCGGGAGAGGTCACTCCACTTGGGGAAATATATCCCACATACACAGGTATGAGCGAGATTCGAATACACTATCTCGCAGATTCGCAGCACTATGACCACTGTGCCATTGGAATGCCCCACAGTCGGAGACAAAATCAATCCATCTAGTCTGTGGACACAACTCTCCCAGGTATGATACCATTAATTAATCAGAGCACATTATCTAGAAAAGCTGCCACGTACATATAAAAACAACTAGTCATTAGTCCACTATATAATTGGCTTTGTTTCCATTTCCCGGCTACAGTCTAGAGAGAATGGCTTCTCCCTGGATACGCGTTTCAGGATGCCAAGTAATTCGTCAGGACCCGGTGCGGGTAAAAGATGGACTTTTTGTAATAAATGGGCAACATGAATTGTCCGCTTGATAGAATGGTGTCAGACTATCAAGTTGAGGCGACAGAATCTACACGTGTATACCATCATAGGCAGCTGCCAATCTGCCCGTTACAATTGTAGGATAATTAGCAGGCATCACAACACACACAAATCACAAGTCGACATTCATCAACTCGACGCACTGCACTCGTTTCAAAACCATGTCAGGAAGATGTCAAATAATTACAAAACAATTGATAAAAAAACGAAATGAACAATCTGCATAATTAACACATGCTAAATAGATCAACGCCAAAATGACAGCAAAACTATACATTTTACAGCTCATATACATGTCAGCATCCTACTTAAAATGATAGATGATGATGATTGATGTTTTACGGCCACTTTTGTGCACATGGTAGGCTAAATGGGCCGAGCAACCTCCATAAGTAATGAGACGAAGTGAAAGACGAAACAACCTTCATATATGCCCACGCCAGGATTCGAACACGGGTGGTAGTGATCTGTGGTCCAACACGCTACCCACTTAAAATGACAGAGAAATCTGGCAAGTTGTAACCAGGCAGCTGGCTCCAGAAACTTTAGAATCGGAGACATGACTATAGCAATTACTACAGGCATCAGGAAACTATCCTTGTAACCATAATAAGAGTTGATCTGTGGGGAGAGGGGTACACCTACAAACTTATATTTTAAACAATGAATAATCAACAAAGTCAGCTTGAAAGCATAACTTACAAAAAAATCATAGCCTGTTGTTGTATAGAAAACAGTGACAGACATGTTGACACAGTAATTAAAAATGGGTCTGTGTGTCTTTGTGACAGTAGCAAAAGGTTCGGTCTGTGACATAGAGCAGTGTTATTGTGTCATATATTAGCCCAGTATGTTAGAATGAAACAGGGCAGTGGTAAAATGGATCAGTGTTATATATCAGTGGTAACATAAAAGGTCGGGTCGGGTATATTGATCATGTAAAGGGTCAATGATGTGCTGGTGCAATGTGACACACTGTCGGACAAAGGTTCAGCATGTTGGAGCCATGTACCACAATGTCACAAGAATTAAATGAGTTGATGCCATGTAGCACATGTCACAAATGATAGTGTGCTGACATCTTTAAAAGCCATATTACTGGCTGCCATATTGTGATTGTTCTGATCAATGGTAGAATGGCAGGCTAAAAATTAGAGATATCCAGAAAACCCCCTCTGACTTCTTATTAAACATTCAGATATTTACAAAATGTTTTAGCAATGGACTGAGTACTGTACTAGATCAGTTTGATTACTCCAGATCAGGCACCCGAATACTTGCAAAAAAGAAATGACACACTCACTTGGATAACATTATTGGTAAAGGCCATAACAAATCTGAGACTAAAGCGGGATTATCCCCCAGGAAAAAATGGATGAGTGAAAATAAACTTTGGCACATTCTGGATATCCCCAAAATACATAAACAAGTGCCTTTATTATATTTGTCTCTGGCCTTATAACAAACAGCCTTCCAGATCATGTTTATCTTCCTCAGTTTGAGCAGGACACAAACATAACACACTGTTCACTATCTTCCAGGTTACTACATCAAATCGTAGCAGTACTTCCGCCTGTGAGTGGTGTCATCCTTACACAAAAGGCTCATGCCCAATCGTCGCATTTTCCCACCAAGAAGCTCTATTTGTTGTTGTTATTATTTTGTTTTCTAGCTGGTGTTTGTAATGTGAGACAATACTGATCTCATACAGTATTCCCTGTCATCTTCCTTTAATATTTTAGAGAACAAGCAGAGATTTATCTATTATAAATGATTGGCATTTTGAGAAATACGACTGGATATGAATAAACCAAAATTTATGACAGCCATATACAAGAAAGTTTAATGAACATCATCTCGTAGAAACATGCTAAATAGAAGGATGAATTACAGCATACGCAGGATGGGACATAAGTCACTTCACCATTTAAAATTCATCCAAACCATAAATGGCAAAGCAACCTTTGGATCACCCTGTATGTCAACATGATTTACAAGATTATCAACCTCGTAATTAATATACCATCACCCATTTAATTTATGAAAACTGCCCATTAATGTTATTCTATTGTCAGTCAGGGCTCAATGTAACATACAAACTACTACATTATCACTACTAAGTAACTAACCCAAAATGACTTAGATTAAATACGAGCTCAGTTGCTCACAACTTATCTCAGTATAAAAAAAGTGGACCTAATAATAATTCTAAACTATCCTAGATCTGTTCGCATTAATTGATTGTCAGTGACATGTGATGTATATGCAACACTAATGCGGAAGCCAGAGAGGGATAATAATATTACAAATGTAACAGAATCTCCAATGAAGACAAGCTCTTGCCATCAAGTTCATCTGATAATGAATTTATTCCCAAGCTCATATAAGCCCCATCTCCCCTTATTGTTCCAATTATAATTAGTCTACATCATAGTACATGTATCTATAAAATATTGTTCAGTATACTCTCCTCTGGTTTTGAATATTTTTTGGACATGTTAAACTCTCTAAGACTAAGGCTGTTTAGGGCAGCTTTTCAACACTGTCCTGTCTAAAACATGTTTTGGGCGGTCCTAAACCCAAACCTACTAGATCTAATGACATGGAACACCACGGACCACCAACAAAAACCAATACACCAACAACGTATCTATTTAACCCCAAACAAAATTGACCACAGACCCCACTGTAGGTCCTGCTACCGAAGTAAACGACACGACTTCTCTATCTGTGTCAAAAGAATACACTTCCGCACAAACAACCGACCGCTCCCCGGTTCCATTAAGTTTGACATCACACTTGTTTACAAAAAGTTAGGTGCAATTTCAGGGCTCCACTAAGCACACAACTCGATGTCTAAAATGGTTCCCAAATGGTCAGACTACTTGTCAATTAGTGCTTTAAAAGTTGTATATGGCTAGCTGTCATATTCTTACCTTTCTGTCCACAAACTCACAAGCTATTTCCTTGAGCATACTTAAATCTCCGCCTTGTGGCTGTTCCACAGTGACCGTCTCTCGAATCAATCCTATCTGCAGATAGAACGACAGAGGGTTATTTTTCTCGGTTCCGTCGACGGACATACTTGTCACGTACGAATAGCTGCTTGCCGGGCGTCGTTCGGGGCAGAAATCGGACAAATATTCCCTTAATTCAGTTCGAAGCGAGACGACCAAACCAGAAATGCATCGAACTTTTCTCGGACTGCCTTCCTCCCTGTCAAGGCAGCTTCCGCTCTTTGTGTGTCACGTGATTACCGCTGCTATGGTAGGCCGTGCGTGCCAAAACGGGTGTTATGACCCACCTTTTAGTTTAGCACCGAAAGAACGCTGTTGTCTGTCTTCGTGTTCAGGAGGATGAAGTACCTTTCCTTATCTACTTGTTTTCGAATGTAATCTGTGGTGTCTATATTATCAAATTACTTTATGGGATGCCATGTCCCATTGTAATTATTTTTGAAATGTATGATCTTTTGTCTACAGTCATTTGGATGGTATAAATTTAATATTTTACTAAGCTAGTTGGAGTTTGTTTTTGTTTGAAATATTAACCAATGGTCACTGGAATCTTGGCACTTACAATTTTCCAAAGTGCCTTATTTATCTGGCATTTAATATGGAGGGTCATCCATTTCATTGCTCGACATAGTACTGACATCGCTGGTCTAGGTATATTCTTCAATTCTCTAGATAAGTAAAAGCCACAATTACTCATATGCTAGTACTTGAGTCAGTGTCATGTTGGCTTCATACTGACTTCGTGTTGTGCTGAGAACTTTCTACAAGACGCACTCTACTCAACATTCAAATGATGACAGGTGTTGGTGTTGATTATGGCCACAGCATAACATTTGGATGCAATAAAAAACATACCAGAAGTTCTTTTGGTTTTTGAATGTCTCATATAACAAACAGTATATTTGATGGAACTTCATGAGATAGCTAACTCCAGAACACTCATATCATCTGATGATCTGATCCTTAAAACTATCAATTGTTAATTTTACTATTGCTCACCCAAAAATATGAAATAAAATTCCTGGTCATGTTAGAAATTCCAAGTCATGAACTCTTAAAAAAAAGTATTCATTCAAACAAGTTTTTATTGTTAATATTCTCATCAATTTTAATCTTTACTCTATGGTGCCTCAGAACAAGGATACCAGATTTTGACACTTTATAAATATACATTGGTGTTATTATTATTAGAGTCATCAATAAAATGTGTACATTAGAACACGTTCTTCATCCTTTAGCTATCTCAGTAGATTTGCTTTGTTATTAACGTACCCAGTAATACCTGGGTTTTCCCCCACATAATGTAACCATTGTAAAATGGCTTCAGTACCTACATTAGTACATATCACACGAACAACGGCAATATAATAAATTACACTGTATCATACGTGGCACAGGGTGATGCAAATATTGTGTGATGAATATGGAAACTTTCATTAGCCTGTCATTTCTGGCTTTGAGTGGTCGATTGTATACGACATTGTTTCTGTGTCATGATGTAGCCATGCAAGGTTCTTTCATCTGAAATCACGTTGGGTATCACCACTGGCTAACTATCGTTATTTATTCTATGTCGAGTCGTTTAGCCTTGTGACCCTGGAAACAAACACAGATGTGAGCTGGATCGAAGCCACAATCAGGAGGTTTGCAATGCAGTACTCAAACCACTGCGCCATCAGGATGTCCCGTTTATTTAATGTAATGGTTTTAATTGGTTCACTATATTCCACTTTCATTTGTGTATGCTTCAGTATAATGAATTTTTTAAATATTTTACTGGTTCCAGATTGTTTATTTGTGACTATTTATAAAGAGACAAAGTCTCTTTCTTTCTCTCTCTCTCACACACACACACGCACACACAAAACAAACTGTTATTAATCAATTATTTTTAATCCACCGACACATCATGTTATATGTACAAAAACACAAGAAATCACACAGTAGTCTGCTGATGTAACAATAACATAATGGAAGTGTCCTGTTACAGCTGTCTGCCTGTGGTGTTTTTAGCAGACATATTGTATGTCATCCACAATAAGAACTGTATTGCTAACAGGTGGTGACTCGGGGAGTGGCCAACACCTGTGTTATGGAGCCTTCAATAACACAGACAGGTGCACTTTGATTGCTGGTTACCCAGTGAATGGATGCATGCCATTTGTAGTTAATTATGAGTGGTGTTGCTGATTGGATGAGTAGAAATAAATTATGCTAATGTACCATATCAGAATTGTACTAATATAGTGTTGACAGATGATGGGCAATTACTGCAATTGGCAGTTAGACTGAACAAGGCAAAATATTTCATTTTCTAAGCAACTGCTGGAGAAACCTGACAGATGATTAACAGTTACACCTAAACGAAGCTGTGTCACAAATCGACACCAAGCACACAGTGTACCACAAAACTACTGCTTTCTCTCAAATATTGTCTTGGGCACAAATGTCCGCTTCTTGAGGCTGTCCACTTCAGTTGGATCATGATTCTGACCCTCCTTAAGAAATCTCTCATTTCTCTCTTCAATTATGCTGTTTCTGAATGGCGTCTGTTTATCGCCACGGATTGTGTGCTCAACAGTATATCCAACTGCTCCAACAACTACAGCGAAAGGCAACACTATATATGGTGCATATGTTCTCAGTAAAGCAAGTACAAATGGCAACATACTGACATCCTAAACACAGCTTAAAGCTGACATACGACGAGACCCTGGAAATATGGAAAAGCATGAATTACAAAATATCCAGTAAAACTAGAGTTGGTTTGAAGAATTGCTTTTTTTTTAGTTTGCCAAATATAAGAGAAGTTTTCTGTTAAACAGTACTGTAATACAGAAACAAGCAAATTTATAACTGTATCTGCAAAAAATAGGTATACATTTATAGCTGCAACCCAAATCCTACTGTAAATATAACTAATTTATGTAAATCAAATATTGTATTTTAATTACGCTTTAAGTAGTTTTGTTATCGCTTTCTAACATAAGATTTGCAATAATCGTCCATCATTGCTACTTTATAAATGATAGTAAAGTGTGGCATTCAATATTGTAAACCATAGAACAATATTCACTGCACATAAGACTGTTAAAATGTGGTGTTCATAGTAAATCACACTAAAATTATATTTAATGAAAAGAAGAAGAATAGATTCCAGTATATTGGTAAATTTAATTTATTATTTAGGGATATAATAATATGGTAAATTGCACTTTATTTACCAATATTATTATCTATGATCTGATGGATAATAATATTGGTAAATTACACTTTATTTGCACCTTTCACTGTTTCAGTCAATCCTTACACTGACACTAATTATAAACATTTGACTCGCAGATTGTCATTTTGAATTAAAACTACCCAAAGCTTTCTCAGCATTTCATCCTGCGGCCAACAAATACCAACTTAAATGTTTATATCACTTACTAGTGGCATGACAATACAGTATGCAGGAGTTAGTTTTTGACATGATTATAACAGATCTGGAACATTGACGTTTAAGGTTAAAATGGCAGGATTATCACTGTATTATCGCTCAGCGGACCCCATACAAATCCCACAATGCAAAGCGTGGCTGGTTTGTTTAGGTTTTTGACGTCATCATGCAATGGGTCTATTGGAACCATTTCTTATCACAGCTTTCATCTACAATATGTAAAAAGAGAGAGTTCATTATAATTTCCCCCCCCCTAGTGACTTTTGGGACAAATGGCTGAGGGGCAACCCCTAGGTTAAATTCCACAAACACAGGTAACAGACAGATTTGAAACCTAAACTGAAGGTTCACAACACAGTACTTTGTTCCTTGCACTATCACTCAGAATATTCTCATACATACAAAGAAACAGTGGTCACCTATTTGTAAACATTTTGTTAGAACGGTATACAAAGATATATAAATGCCTGTTGATTTATGTGTGTTTTAATATTATAATATTTGTTGTGCATAACTGGAATATTAGTGTAACACAATCTTATAGAATACAATATATCAGAATATTACTTAATATACGACTTTAATGTAGATAAATAGGGATGATGACAATTAATACTAGAACCACCGAAGATGCTGTGAGCCAAAACATTTATGTTTTTTTATTGCTCTTGAAAAGTTACTATAATTTCTACGATTCAACTCACACTATAATTTGTGATTAAACATTGTTAACTTCTTCAGTTTAAATCATATAAATATTAAAAGATACACATAATCATAAGAGTAACAATGAATATAAACAAAGTTTTTATATGTGAATACATTAATAGTTCAACAAAATTAAATTAATGCTAGCCAGTTTGCCCAAGATGAATACAAAATGAACAGGACTAGTAAATGTTCAATTTCAGTCTTCCTGCAGCCGAGTAGAATAATAAAAAAGGTCGCATCTGCGGCTATATGTTAGGGCCCAGATATAGCCATTCTGTTTCAGTTATCAATCTGCTGGACATACCCTGCATCAAAAGGCTTGTTCACACCGAGGTAAAATGTGTGACAGTGTGTCGCCATCACCATCACACAAAATTCATTCCATGGTATCCCCCGGCCCAATTTTTCTCTCAATGAATTCACCATACTCGCTCATTAGGTTTCTGGCCCGCTCCTGTTGCTGGTTAAACCATCTCTCACATGAACCGAAGCATGCACAATGATTCAGCTTCTTACACACTGAAGCCTACTGGAGTCCGGGCAGCCATATTTCTTTTCCTGCCACAGTCAAATATGTGACAGTCTAATATGAATGACCTGGATTTGAAAGTCAAAGTCCGTAGGTAGCCCATGAAACTTCCATTTTAACTCAAATCAGAACAACTGCATGCTTGAAGGCATTTATAAATAAATAATCAAAACAGAACTTGACCCAAACTTAGGTTCCTCCGGGCTACAGCAGTTGAAACCAGATGCTCTTTTGGGATCAGCTACAAATGGACATTTAAGTGTATTTATAATGCTATACAAAATCATTGAGGTTCACACATCATGAAATAAACTTTATGCATGTAAAACTTTATCTGGTGTAGTCAGGACTAGTGAATTACTCTCAGGACTAGTATATTTTCCAAGTTACTAGTCCTGTAGACTAGTGATGAATTATAATTACCTTCTAACCCTGAAATGAGTATCATCCCAATTAGATACAGGTGAAGATGTCACTTGTAAAAACATCCAACTAACACCAAACATATCTGTGGCCTAGTGGATTAGAGTGCGGAATTCCTCACTCATGTTATCATGGTGTGTGAGAGGTCAGAGTTTCTCGCCATTTACCTAAATGAAACACTCCTAGTGCTATAGTGCAATGGCTGGCATTCAAAACTTTGACCTCCCACACACCATAACCATGAGCTAGGAATCCCAACTTCTAACCCACAAATATCCTTGGTGTCTTCTGGATGTTTTCACAAATGGCATCTTCTCTTGTACACTGTAAATTAGTTACAGCAGCCTTGAGATACACCAAAAGCTGTCTCCAAAACAAATAGGAAGACCAAATTTACCACAGCAGTGTCCTAGACCACTTTTACATGACTGATCGCTTATCTTAATAGTTCTTCTGGGTTATCGCAGAATTATAATCTTAAAATGGATTAGACTATTAGATGGTGATTATAATGATGGATGTCCCTCAGACACAAATTTCATTTCAATTCAACAAGGTGGAGGAATAGATGATGGTGATTGGTGTTTTATGGCCACTTTTGTGCACATGGGCCGAGAGACCTCCAAACGTAATGAAGTGAAGTCAAAGATGAAACACCCTTCAGATATGGCCATACTGAGATTCAAACTCAGGTGGTAGTGATCTCTGGCCCAACTCACTACCAATTAGACCACAGAGGTGCCTGATTAGACGATTCATCGTACACAGATAACAAGAACCGATGTGTATGACTATGAAATCCAAGGGGTAAGTGATACTATCTTATAAATCATCTTATGATATTACTATCAAGTATCATAACTATCTTACTATATCAGTAGAGTAGGTAAGGTGGCCATTTCTAATTTTCTAAAAAGGGAGGACTTTGTCATAGGCTACCAACTGCATGCACATACACATAGTGCAGAACCTAATTGAACCAGATGTGATAAAGGTTGCCTTATTTCAAAAATATAAAGGTAGTCTGTCATGAACTGTTTATTTCTTGTAGTTCTGTCCTTTACTAGCCACCTCCAGGAGTTTTCTGTTGCTAAGAGTAAGAGTTTTCTGTACATTGCTGGATATTCTTCTGTGAAATTAGGGTCCCATTACAATATGTAAAGATCAAAACAGGTCTGGCTTAAGCTGGCGCTGAATTGAGGATGGTAGGCTCAAAAGCTGTACAGTCCAGCACCAAGCCGGACATCTGGCCACCCTAACAGTAGGTGTCATGTGAGTATATCCACTCAGAACCACAATGGAAATAAGTGTTTTAACCTTCTTATGCTATCCTGGTATTTTAATGTATTTATGTAGTTTAATGTTATTATATGTAGACTCTATTTACATTACTCCATTAGTGTACAAAATAAAACAAATCCGCCTTAGGCTTAGTGTGTGCCTTAGTTAGGACGTTAGGTCCACTATGGAAACAAGTTTGATCCTATTCTTAGCATTTACTTTTAGTGTCAGCCTTTTCTTTATCATTGGTACATATAATTTGTGATATTATCATATTTACATTCTACTGTGATATCTATAATAATCGTTGTATCTTTTATAGATTGAAATTCTATATGATTTGGAATAAATAAAACTTTAAGCAATCACTAATCAGTCAATAAATGTGCACAGCTTTTGGCTAGGTTGTAAACTACTATAACAGACATCGTTTATGCCTCTAAACAACCTACCTATTACCAAACACTATTGCTGCAATACAATCCTATTATAAGTTATTAAACTTCTTGTTCCAGCCACCCCGAACAGTTCTTGCAAGATTCAAAGTCAACGCACAACTGTTGGCGATAATATAAGAAATTAGTTTACTAACTTAATTACATAATGACATGGTAACGTGTAAAGGTTAATACAAACAAACATTAAAGTTATATATAAGTACAATACAAAAATATCGCAAGCATTGGGCCAACTTTTAATATAATGACTGAAAACACACATTTCGGCACCGTTTACCTGTGACATTGTCAATCCCAAAGTAATTCTACTTTAGTCGTTAGATGGCAGCTCCATCGCGAACGTGCCCACTGAGTTTTTGGAGTAGAACCACATTCGCGCAGACCTCTTCTTGAAATTTGTCGGGAAAATCAGTCTACACTATAATATTTTAAAATTATTACAGACCTGTCTTAAATTTAACGTTTTGTCTAAAATGATAAATTCAATTCTTTGGCCTCATGGATAGAGCGTGAGACTATTTACCTATGGCTATAGTCATTCTGTGCGGGAGGTCGCGGCTCGGCCGTGGCACTACAATAGGAGGGGTTTTTCATCCAGCCAGGCAACTGGCAAGGTTTTCTCCACCGAACATGCCATATATTCTAAATTTATTTAAAATTAATCCCCATGGAGAAACTATAAATTACAGACCATATGTGTCTCCCTCATTTGAGGTTGCCAGCCACGTTAAAAACGGCTATTTCAGCCATTTACTTCAGCATTCATAATACCAGAGAGCTTAAATATTATAAACAGTCTTTGATAATACAAAATTTCAATGAAAGCAAACGCATATAGAATGTTAAAAAAGAGGATTCCCTTGAAGCAATGCTTATATAATGCATCCCCCCTTAACATAACATTAAAAATATTCATGGCAAATTAAAATAATAAAAAGATGTGGAATAGGCATAATTATATCATTATGAAACAACAACAAATCCATATAAGTTTAATTTTTGAAATTATTAATTATTGAAGTAATAACATATATATTACTGTGTATATTATATCATATCTGTTGTATTTGAACACTAAATAAAATTACTGACATACCTCAGCATCGGTATCAGTCATATAAAGTAATGAACATATTCTTAATTATGTGCTTAAACATATTAACTGTTTTAACATTGCTAACATTTCCATCTAATTGGTTATACTGACTGATTGACATTAACTTTCTTTTTGTCTTACAAAATTTTACATTAAAATTTCCTTTTTTACTAGACCTGGTACCATACGAATGTATTTCTTCTAATGTTATGGAAACAAATTGTAGATTGATAGGTAACATGTTATTTTTGTCTTTGTAGATTATAATCAAGGTTTTTAATTTTTTATAAAATATCTAAAAATTGCAAACGCTTATCAACAAACAATGGATGGGTATTATCTATAAATAACTAGTTTTGGCAATATTACAGATTACCTTCTTCTGTTATAGCATCAAAGTGTGTAATTGATGTTCGTCTAAATAAACGTTTATTCAATACTAATGATACTGAAACATACACGACAATCTGCGATAATGATAAAAGTGGTATCAGGGCACAGCCTTGGTGCCGCTAAATTTATATTATGATGTAAATTGATTGTTTGTTTGTTTGTTTGGTTTTCCGGGGAGAATCCCCAGGCTGTCGCTTATTCGGCACAGCCTCTATGTTGGAGTGGTTCAGGATACCCCTCCCCTACCACACACAGGGGAGCCGAAATACCCTGAGGGTGGACACTGTGTTTTACGTCTTATGGGGGTCTAGAGGTCCCCCTTTATTTTTAATAATTCAGTGGAGACGGCAGCGCCATTTAACGTGGTCAGAAATTAATCTCTGGAAAAGTTTCCACCTCTTGCTGGGATCGAAACTGTGACACTTGGCACCAAGTGCCCACGATGTAAATTGATCAAGGTAAGCCAGTATATATTACTGCTTCTTCTGGATCTAAATGCTACATTTGACATCGTTGACTATAATAGTATAGCCGATTTTACAGTTGCCGATTAATTAAGTGATCTCCAATTATGGAGGATCTAGATTTACTATGACCAAAATAGATTGTGATTGATTGATTGTTTGGTAACTTTTGTTTCGTGATAGTTATGATAGTTATATAGCGGTTGTGTCAAATCCATCCCATATAGCACTAAGTGCAACGTACTTAAGCCGCCAGACCACCGGGGCTCAGGTGTGCACCTATTGGCAAATAATTATTTTTATAATATTCACAGGTCCCACAACCCCTCCTAGAAAGAAACACAGTAGGCCCTATCTCGTTCCCTCCAGGTTTAGATAAGGTGTCAAAATATGCGTTTTGAATCGGTATGTTTATAGCTATAGTTGTAGCTCTAATCTGGGCAGGCTCGATTCTGTTTGTTTGTTGAGATGTTGGGCTTAATTCCGCCTCTATGGTCTAGTTGGTAAAAGCGTGTGACTTTCTTACTCATAGCCATGCTGTGTGGGAGGTCGGAAGTTAAAATCCCGGCCGTGGCTCTATAGTAGGAGGAGTTTTTCATCCAACCAGGGAAGGTTTTCTCCTCCGAATATGCCATCTATTGTAAATCCAAATTTATTTATAATTAGTCCCCGTGATGAAGCAGTATATTACAGACCATAGGCGTCTCCCTCATTTGAGGTAGCTAAACCACATAAAATAACTGCCATTTTGGCCATTATTATTATCATGATTTACAAAAAAAATACTTATTCACAATAATTACAATTATATTTTAACATAATTTTGCGCGGTTCTTTAATTGGTGTGAATTTTATTGAGCCAGTACAGGAAATATTTGCAAGAATATTTTCATATGGTTGTTTCACGCTGAACGTGCAGCAGAAAATGTATTCGAATAACAGCTAGAAGATATCAATTTTTTTTAATTGCTGGTCTATTCGTTTATATTTACGGGCTTTTTAGGGTTTGGTTGGTCTGTCGATAACTACTAGTTATTTGTTCGTTGCATCTATACACAGTTGTTAATATCGTTGATAACGTGGGGATGAGCCATAACCAGATCTGGCTTCTAGAACTGACACTGATATATTGTTATTTTTAACCCTACAGTGATATTCATCGGGGTGCTCTTATAGGGGTGTTATTAATGAAGTTACAAATTAAAAAGTATACACAACATGGCTAGATTTAGCTATTAACTTGTATTGTATAGAGATTGTATAGTTATATAGTCAGACAAGCTTAATTGATGTGTATTTTGTCTTCCTCTATATAGTTGTTAAACTAATTGGTTATGTTACCATACTAATTAATTCCTTATTCCGAGAATAAAAATAATGCGTGGAATGGGGAAGTCATTCATAACCCATTCTACAAATAATTCACCTATACATTGTTCACTGAAGAAGTACGTGCTTCACATACAGTTTCGTCATAAAATCAATTATTACGACTAACTATGGGATGATTTAGTCACTCATAATGGTATTGGTCATTTCTCTACCGAATTAAATACCTCGGCTTGGTGTCTGCGCATGGGTGTTGTGTGTATGTGTTATAAGTGATGATAAACCTCTCCATAGCTTTGAGTTGTATATCTCATACCAAGTTGTCTCTTAATTCACTTCATGTGTTTACCGTACGTATTTCAGTTCATGCTTGGTATAGTCTAACTAATGAAACGTTTAAATTTAGCGCCAGGACTTTGCCTCTCTGATTTGTTGTGGTGTTCGTAAACGGGGCCATTTTGGTACTTCCTGTGTCACTGTACCGATAGATAATTCGCTGCAGATACACGACGACTGACCCCCAAGGACTAACTGACCGTCAATTTCAATTGGTCAATTGACCGCCTCTTGAAGTCAAATGGTCGTCGTTTTTTTTTTTTTGTTAATTGCAAAACAAAAAAGTTCTCTGACAGCTAATCATCGAGAGCTAATGGCAGTTGAAATGGCGAAAGGGAAATGGAGAATTGATCAATAGAATGTCGAAACCGAAAGGAAATGTAAAATTGAAAGTTCCATCAATTTATTTCTCAAAAGTTCCTAGTTTGAGCAATGAGAGCAAAGAGTTTAGATCTAATTCTCAAAAGTTCCCAATTTTGATGTGTGATTTGCATAACATATAGTATATATTCAAGTTCAATTTAGTAATTCAGAACCATACAATTAAACATAAATTACATTTTCAACATGATAATTATATTGAAGACATCCCCTAAAAATCAATAAGTCCAATAACACACATACACACACTCAGGTACGTTAATTAAAGAAAAAACATTCGGTCCTAATCTATTTTCGGTTTTCATTCATTTTGGTGTATTTAGTCTTTCCAAACCATATGAAGGCTGGCGTATTCAGTATATCAAAAAATGGCGGATTTGTTAGATTTTTCGTCTTCTAGGCTAGGAAATGTTGATCTTATTCAGCAGGTTAATATATATTTCACCCCCATTTAAATAATAATGTAGTATAATATATGTGATGCACCAAAACGTTATGTTTCGGAAGACGAAGTAGATCTAATCATCTATGCTGTGACTTCCACTTAGTCTACTAACTAGACTTACTCTTAGTCTTAGACTTAGTTAGTTTAGTTAGTAAGTTAGTCTGGTAGTCTAGATCTAGATCTTTAATAATGACTAATGATCTGACAGTAGATTAGATCTAGATCTACTTACTCAGTTAGTGCCCGGTTATTTAGATTA
Source organism: Paralvinella palmiformis (assembly GCA_025642065.1). Classification (NCBI taxonomy): domain Eukaryota; kingdom Metazoa; phylum Annelida; class Polychaeta; order Terebellida; family Alvinellidae; genus Paralvinella; species Paralvinella palmiformis. The sequence continues at coordinate 464,797 of JAODUP010000177.1, forward strand.
TTGGTTAGTTAAAAACCAACAGTAAATAGCCATCAGTAGTTGGTAGCGTGTTGGAACACAGATCACTACTGCCCGAGTTCAAATATCGGTGTGGGCATATCTGAAGGGTTGTTGACCACGTTAAATGGTGCTGCTGACTCCCCTGTGAGTGGTGGAGGAGGAGGTATGAATAACCACTCACAAAGCAAGCAAGCCTCACTGATTTTCTACACCACCTTACCACAAATATGCCAAAATCACCACCTCGCTGCTCTTTCGGCAACACAGTATTTTTATATCACAACTTTTCATCATTAATAAGTCTGATATATATGGGAAGTCTGTCTAATATCCGGCAGTGGTGTATTGTCTGGCACATCACATGACTCTGATGCTAATGTAAATATTGGTGTATTAACGTAAATAGATATGTTCCATGATGTTTTGTGCAACAAGACCCTTTTTGTGTAGTTTGAGTAAAAAATAGCTTCTCTGACGTAAATAAGGGTGGCACATCAATGACATAACTGTGGATACCCATCAACGCGCATGTTTTTTCACGTACTTTTCCTGTGGCAGTTTAAATGTTCAAAAGCATCAGGGGAGTTAGGCACTTTATATTTTTGAGAAATGAGAAACATTTACTAGTTGTTCCCATTGTTGACTTGTATTTTGGGGTTATAATTATCCCACTGAAGCCCAATAAATACGTCATTAAATAAATATTTGGGAAATAATTAAAATTTCACATTATGAACTAATTGGGAAATAATTTTAATTTCAGATAATGAATTACATGTTGTCAAGGCTACCTAGGTCTAATTGTGCCTAAATTGTTCACCAAGATCTAGCATAACAACAACAATAATAACAACCCAGAAATGACTCTGGTGTTATGTAAACAAGGAAACGTATTTAACTTAATTAAATTTGGCTATTAAAAATATGATCTAGCCCACTTTACGAGTCTAATATAACAGTTCCTCGTATTGTTCAATTTCATGTAGATCAACGATTCATCAAATATTGCTGTTCATGTCATGGGCAGAGAAGTTGGAATTTGCAAAAAAACATCAGCCAAAGAAGTTCTTTTGATTTGGCTAAGCAGACTCGATGGTGCGGACTATTATCCAGATCTAGACGATGTGATGAGAACATCACTGAAATATATTATTGATGACACCAACCATAATATATGTACCATTATTAAGAGGCTAATGATGCATATGATAAGCAAAAATAACATAGATCTGGATATAGCTTGTTATCAATTGGTGCAATATTGTGAAAAGTGTAGCGAGTTTAACTTGTGTATAGATAGACATGATAGTACATCTAGTGCAAGCAGTAATGTTCCTAAATATTGGATGGATTTAGTGGCTGCTGTGGAATATATATATGGGTAATGTTGACAAGGCTGCCACAGGACAGCACTTAAGAAAACTCAAAGTAAGCCATATATATATATATATATATATTGTACATAAATCATACATTGTACATTAACTGTATATTGTTTTTTAATGTATTATCCATTAATCATATCAGAACCTTATGGTACTCACTGTGATTTTTTTTAAATGCTGGGGTACCTGCCATTACCCCCACTAACTTGCCCGTCATTCCCCACAAGTGAGTGAGCATAGGATGGAAATGTCCAAACCCGCCCGACAATCAACAGAATTCCCCTAGTGCCACTGGCTTGGAACATCAACATCTAAACATCCTTTGAGATCTATAGCTCCATAAATCTATACATAAATAAAATTATACCTACTTCAATCTAAATATAAAATGTTCTACACCTCCACATATCTTTTTATATATATATATATACGTAGACCTATACATGTGTCTGGCCTACTCATCAGCCTGTGGGGCCCAGCAAATCACCTTTTCGTACTCGTCAACCATGTTACACCCACAAATTGTTTGCAGGTTCTACTAAAGGAACTCAAACGACTGAATCAGATGCAGCAAGGAAGGATGCCACATTTGTGGCATCCTTGCCTGAACAAAGAGAACCAAGATTACTGCTCAATAAATGTGTTTTATTCAAACTTTTACTTTTCTTCCCCAACATAATTTTTATGTAATATTAAAACAAGACAGGCTTCATATGCTTTTGGCGCTCACCTGTACTGCCTCGCACTGTTTTACCATGGGGAAACACTGTCTTAGTATCTAGGCATCAGACGGGATCAGTTTATTTTTCAATCTCAACTCCTATTAGGTTATCATTAGACTATATAATTTAGAATTGTTCTACATCGACTCTTAGTATAATCTTAGTATAATTATAATTTAAAACATTACCAATATAATTTTTCATTCGGCTGGGTAAATGTATTTACATTTTATTATTTGAAATGGTAGTACTATAAAAAAAGTATTACTAAGCCATGTGTCACTATGTATTACCTGAAACAGTTCCAAAATATGTTGAATCATTTATATTTAGTAGCCTATAACTTGCTTATCTCAATATTTTGTGTCCCTTAGTGTCAGTTGCACACATTAATATAAGGACATGTGCACATATGCTTGATATATATATATATATATATATGCCATACAAACTGGAAAGTGTTGAACTGCCATATCAATTTTCTATATTATTATAAATGGCCAAAGATGTGTATTGAAGAAACACTATGGGAAAGCCACCGCTTGTACATAAACTTCTGCTATGAATACGGCAATCCGCTTTTACACAGGAAATGTGTTCTGCGAACTACCACATAAAACTTCCAATTTAACGTATTTTATGTACTAAATCAGTCTTTGAATAGAAATATACTAAATATCACCTTATCTTTCAATGATCATTAAAATATCTCGCGTACACACTGAAAAGGAACAGGGATTCAGACTCCGCGATTAACACGACCCGATTGTAGTAGTTCTAAATCCTGCCGCCAGATGTTACTAGCTTAATTGGCAAGATCTATTCCATGCTTAAATTTTGTTGTTATTAAAGGTGAAGGGAAAAGAAATTTTACATTTTGAAGCACATACAATGTAACAAAACAATTATTTTATTCCCTATCAGATACAAAACAGTTCTAACCACCAGCTATCATATTTCCATTAATATGTTCCCTAAATCCTTAATTTCTGAACTTTCATGAACCATTGCTAGTGTGTACTATGCAACACAGTGATTCTTAGACTTTTAACCCTAGACTGTAGTGTGAAATTCAGCCACATGGTGGCAGCAGGGGTAATTGAATTGGGCTATTGAATATCGTATCAGGAATCTCATTCACAATGTGGGTCTGTTCAGTGAAGCTAAGCATCATGAACAGCAAACAAGTCCCATTGCAAAGGCATTAGATGCCTTCCAGTCAGACTCTACTAACGTTGGAGATGCATGTGAACAGTGGTTAAATCTGACACGATGTCCCTAGCTGGAATCGTATCATGACAAACTACACAAGCATTTTGACCAGGCTGTGACACCAAGCCACTTCTTAGCGAATCTACTCCATTCCATCTACGGGGGCAACAAACTGAAGGGTGACCACATCAATGCTGCCCAGGAGTTGTTACTGGATAGAGATCCTGATCTTGTCCCAGATTTACTGAGCTTCATGTCTAATAATTCCAGAATTTCCATTGTAAGATATACTAAAGATTCATGTGATACTAAAGAAAGCATTAGGATATATTGAAATACACTTTCATCTGGGACATTATAGATGCTGCTAACCTGAAGTTGCACCTAATATAAAGTCGAGGATTTCAAGCCACATTATATAATATATAATTATAAGTGCATCGTAATCAATAAAAATGTCCAGTCACAGACCCCCTTCACAAGATGAACCCATGTTCTTTAATCAACCATAATTACTAAACTATACTATAATTTATTTTCCTATCACTTGTAAGTTGTACTCCTATGAACTACTGTATATCTTACGAGAATTACACTAACCATATAGAGATGTGTTTCTACTTCTACTTGCCTTCTGTTATTTTGTTATCCAGAGCAAATGATTTAATCAGATAAAACATCTCTCAGACACACGGAAAACTGTAAAATCTTGGTCTCTGTGTATACGTGTGTGTGTGTGTCTGTCTGATAGAGAGTTCTGTGTTGACTATATCTATGGCTTATGTATTATGTTTATATCTTTCCAGATAGCACTGTCAGTTTGGTTGAATAAGGGTGATGATTATAAGAAAATGTTACAGAATGTGACACAAGCAAGAATTGTTTATGAACTATACAACAGGATATCCCCAGAGAAACAAATTGAACTCTACCAGGTCTGTGTTTGTTGTGTGAATATTATGATATTCAGGGTAAAAAAAGAGACATATAATATATTCAGTCCAGTGAAAGTTAAAAATCTGAAGATTGAAACTCTAGCATGTTTTCTTTACCTTTTACAGCAAGAATGCATCATGGCTATTGTCAGCTTCATACAGAAGAATCCAAGAGCATCAGAAGGAAAACTCGTTACTGAGATCAGCAAACATGTAGAAATCTTCAAACAAAAGGTGGCAACACTCTAGAATCACCTAACATGTTATTCTTTGTGTATATCTTGTAATCACTGTTTGGACAGATAATTTATATTGCTGTAGTTCTGTAATGTGTACTCGGAACACGTTTTTTTAGCTCAGCTGATATTTGGTGTTTTATCCATCCTCCCCCCCCCCCGGCCTTCCCTATCTATACTGTAACACAGTAAAAATGGTTGATCATTGTGGATTTATAATAAATAAATAAAAATCAATACAGTCCATGTTATGTCACACTTCGTCCTGATATTTGAGGCTTAGCACATTGGGTCACAATCCTGCAATCCATTCTAGTATCAGTGAAGAGGTAAGATCATTATATGGACGTGGATATTGTTATTTATCGCATACACGTAATAATAAAGTATTTATTTGTCCCCTTCCAGCAATTTAGTTAGATTCGAAGAAAAAATTAATCTAGTCAAACAAATCAAAGCTGGTTTTATTTTCTGTTTGAACCAAACAGCACATGATGTAGCTCTTGTTAACATCAGAATATTTGCCGTGAAGATAAACATGACCACAAAAATATCTGTGGGCATGTTAACTATGGATTCTTTGAAGGCCATTAACAAGGAAGTCATAAATCCAGGGTTAAAATTGCCTGGTTATGAGAATTTACTTATATTATATATATATATATATATATATCATGTGTGTATATATATATATATATATATATATATATATATAATTAATTTGTATATTAGCAAGAATTTACTCTTTCGTACATCAAATTTGTTACCTAACCATTGTAATAAAAGATTTTTCTTCTCTGTGAGTCATTGTTTATTTAAGTTAGATGCCTGAGAATTTTGGTTTCCAGTTTGAGGTGTCTTTTTGTTTGTTTGTTTGTTTGTTTGCAAATTAAAATCATAAAGGGAATTTCATCTTTGGAATAAAGTCCACAATGTATTGTCATGGATAATACATATTCCCTGTATGTAACTGGTTTGGAAAGTAGTGCTGGGCAGAGGAAGGACTATGCGTAGGAGATCATTGAAAGTATAAACAGAAAAATACTTTGATAGGACTATCCTATTAATGACCGTCTGTGTTCCTGAAGGTTTTTAAATATGGATGTTGATATGATGAAAACACAACAATTGTTTAATAGAAAATTTGTATTCATTTTAGTGGTTGAATAGTGAATTTAAATCGTTAAAACATGAATTCTTGTAAATATAGTTCTATATATTTATATATATTACAAATAACTTCCCATAATAAGGTACAAAATTGTGTCCTTTTAAGTCACTTAATTACTATACAGTTCTCTACCTTAATGTGATTATCCTAGTTAAAAAAAGCTTTAATAGATTATATATATATATTGAGTGTGAGAGACAGATTTATATAATTTGTTGTGTATACTAAGAAGGAATCCTGTATTTCCTGGGGTGAATTTTTATTTGTTACATGTTAGTATATTCTTATTTTACAATCAGGGATTAGTTTAATATTTAAAGTTTAATAAATAAATAATTCTTTAAACCATTATTTTGTCTGTATAGTAGTTGTAAAGTAACCTGACACCATAATAACAGTAAAACACTGTTTTTTGAGAGAGAAAAACTTACTTTCTCAGCCAAAATATATGGGTACAAGTTTTCATAATACGGCCTCCCATAAAAACGTGTTGTACTTAGGACATTAAGCAATATGCATGATAAAAATATGATGCAACTTGATATGTATGTTGAAATTGATGAACGTGTGAGCATCGTATCTTGTCTTAAGCATGACAATAATTATTAAATGTTTGAAGATGTAACAAAGTATTTTAATATAAATACATTTTTACAATACACTACTGATAACTTATTGGAATTGGAGCAACTAATTCAAATGTGTGATATTAACTTTAATTTTGTAAACTATTAAGTTATTTATGTTAGTTATATTATCATATATCTGCAAACTAATTGTAAAATAAGAAACAATCAGAATTCTTTAGTAACAATATTAGCGCCTGAGAATTAAGCTCCAAATATGGACCAGAAAATGTGAAAGGTCCAAAACTCGGTTTTGTATCATTTCAACAAAATAATCTTTTTATAAACATACAATGAAATAGTTATTTAGCTTCGGCACTGAGCATTTATGTATGTTAAAATCACTCCATTTTATTATAGGTAATGTCCACTTCACTGTTCTCAACATTGAATGCTGGATTTTCAAATGATTTTTCGTCTTTTTTCTCCCTGCACTTGCTAAACATTCCTCTCTTGTACAGCATCACGGCAGCCAATACACAAACGATGATGAACACTGTGGTCGCTGTGACACTGGCTACAGTTGTTGTAATGCTAAATCTCTGTTTGCCAACAACTGGCCTGATTTTGTCATCTGGGGGAGGGGGGGGGAGTAAGAGAATTCATATTAGTCTTCTTGTTTTAGCACACAGTATAACAAAACCTGTTTAAAACAGCAGTCGTGAAATTGATACGATGCAAATCGAATGAAAGTTTGTTAATTAAAATCTGAAAGTGACAGTATAAATCGCGTCGATTAACGAGTACTTTGAACTATCCGTTAGTAAGTGGTAAATAAAGCTCTGACTTGACCTAGTTATTACTCGGGAGATAAACTCATTTCATTAGCTGTCTCCACTCGTCATAGAACATTTATCACCACGATGATGGTGTTGCTATTTTACGGTGACTTTTATACACGCGCTAGGAGGATCAAAATCCCAAAGGACAATGAAGGACTGTAGTGATAGGTGAAGCACCCATCAGACATAACCCAGCTGGGATTTGAACCCAGGAGCTAGAGGTTTGTGGCCGACCGCGCTACCCTCCAGACCCCGGAGTCGGCCCTATATCATGGCGAGCTTCGGTTTATATAATAGAGACAATGATGTAATCCAGATATTATTCTTACCTTCTGCTGTTGATACAGTAGATGTCTTAATGACAGTACTGCGTTTGGTATGGGATTTGGGAGTAGGGATTCTGCTGGTTGAAGTAGTGACCCCGACACGATGAGAAGTAGTTGTGCTGGTACTTGGTGACGTAGTTGTGCTCGTACTGTGTGCAGTAGTTTTGCGTGAAACCGTGGTGATTGTACTCCGTGTAGTGGTTATGCTTGTACTGCGTAGAGTAGTGGTGCTTGTAGTTGTAGGTGTAGTCGTCCGAACTGTTGCCATTGTCACCAGCTGAAATTCTGGATGTTTACAATACGATGAACGGTTCATGCAAAACAACGGTGAATCAGATATTTGATGATATCTGAAATATCTGAAGTATGGTTTAAATTGGTTTGTTGATGCACACACACATACACAAACACGCAGAGAGAGAGAGAGAGAGAGAGACTAGCAGTAATGACATAACTGGATGTAAAATGTTTTACACGTATATTCTGTTACCAGAGTATATATATATGTGTGTGTGTGTTCAAAATTAATTTGTTGAAGTAAAACAAAGAATAGGCATACATTAAATGAAAGCAGATGCACGCACAGAGTCAGGGGGGGGGGGACCAGGACAGTGATACGTACCACATTCTTTCACATCACAGTATTCCCACTCTACAGTATCTGTTGTCGTATAACACCACGGTCCAGCTGGCCTGCTCCCATTATCCAGTCTAGGATTCCTACAGAAGTTGTTGGCATCCATTAGATGTTTATCCGGGAAGAGACTACTGTTGGTGTAGGTGTGATTATGTGGTGTCTGGTTGCTCCAGGATTGACACTGATGTCCATTGGTCGTCACGTTCTTCCTGCCTTGGTACTCCAGGCCTCTTGTATTTATCTTACACTCTGTCAAATTAAGTATTATAATTATAATCGAGTCACAAATGGCGCTTAATTATTCTTCGGTGAACACGAATTATTATAAAGGATGAAGGCGTTCCGATGGCGCAGTGGAGAGAGTATTGTATTACAAAGCTTCAGGTTGTGGCTTCGAATCTGTGACCCCTACTAGTGTTTGCGGGAAGTAGTTGTTGCTTGGACGTATAGCCCAGCGTGATCAACGCCGCAGCAAAACAAATAACTGACTCACTGACTCCCTTACTCACATTAATACTTTAACATAGTATGCTTGTTTTTCTTTGGTATTTATAGATTATTTTCTGGCCGACAATAGCACAGTGAGTAGGGCGTTATGTAAGATATATACGCATCAAAGTTATAATCCCAATTGTATCCGTGTTTGTGGCCTCTTACCATAAGGAGTGGCTTCACGGCCGTATGTCTCAGGTGTGACCAGCATCGAGACTAAACAAAGCACTCACTCACTCATTCACTCACTCACCCATTGATACCAAGACAGTCCGCATAGGTGAGTATATAGTTTGTACGGTCTCCAGCGCACGAATTCCTCCTCCCACTCTCCCCTCCCTTATCCTGTGTTGATCATCTCCAGCGGTAGAGGTACTCATTTACAGAGCCGAGTAATGTCTCTATAGTATATTTATCACTAATTGAGCAAAGTGGAGCTGCATGGAAAGGTGACACAGAAATTCTCCGATATTTGCACTTTGTGTCTTCCGCTACATGATCTCTACCGTTCGTTTTCCAGATGTCTATTGGTGAAATATTTTTGACAAACAAATGTTTTGTTCGTCTTTAAGTACTGCGCACACCACCACCAGGGGAGTGGATCTTGTTAGTAAAGAAGATCAAGATCTAGGTTGGGTATATAGTAGAATACTATATCTGAAAGGTATTTCTGAAAGGTAATTCCAATTCCTATATTATGATTAGAACGAATGATCTTGTGTGGAATACTCGTGTTTGGAAATTTCACGTGTCGGTGTCTTTTTGGCTTCCCCTCGATCCATATATGTTACGTCTAAGCAGAAATCATAAAAAAGAACAATAATACTCTTCTAATCATCAAATTATGCAGACCCCCCTCGTTATTTATAATGACTTCACACTATTTTTAACAAAAGCGAATAATTTTATAAATGTGTATCGAATAATTCACCATTGGATATTCTTATTACGATTAATATTAACAGCGATATATTAAAACTACTACCAGTGATTAATGTCGTTAAAATGATGTTTAGATGTGTAGAAGTATATCTGTCTCGTTTCATTTCTCTTGCATTCCCACACAAGACTATTTTACTGTATTTCTAAAGAAAGACCATCCCAATGTTTACATTTAACCCTAACAATATATAAATCCTACAGGTCGGGACGGTCTGGTGGCGAGATGATTACAATGCTGCGCGTTGTAAACATCCATTTTAGAGAGTTTCCTCGCGACCACCATCTCTTCCAGTATTTATCAATGCCGAACAAAGCAACCACGAGCTCATTCGGACACGAAGAAGACACCAGACGTGTCATAATTATGACGTCAAACTAGGTATACGGCTACACTACTGTTAGGATGAACAAAATAACGGATTAGCTTAATGATGGTGGGCATGATCCACTGCTTGTATGTATACAACACATGGATCGATTCCATCAACCACACGGTCGGAATATTTCAATGGTCATGTCCCAATAAATACACCACTTTTGGTCGACGAAGTCCCCCATCAAATATTTTAGTAGGTTTTTGTTTTTACATACAAATTATTTGGGGTATCAATGTACAACTCGTTTCAATGGCTTCTGCTAATAAGGACGCTGTATTAAATATATTATTATTATTATCCGAGGACCGCTTTGTGACGCGAAGATTGGTTAATGCCACACGTTTCAAAACAGTTCCGTGCATGTAGGCTATACCTGCCTCCCCATTGACTTCCTACGTATCGTTTCTCCGTTAATACCACGTGGACAACAGCCGTGTATTCTATTGGCCCATTTATAACCAATGAGCATATTAATTGTTTCTAGCCGTTTCCTTAAACATTCTGCCTTTCAATTGATGGCTCTCTTCTCTTTTTATGATATATAAAATTCGAAGACTTGCGTTAATGAAGCTGAAATTTTGATTGAAGTCTGTAAGTGCACAGATCAGCGTTTAGAGTAGAGAGAATCAAAGGTTACTGTATCTACGACAAAATAATCCAGCGATATACTTTCGTTTTACTCGTAATCAGCAGGTAAGCCGTTAATAAACACTAAAACGATATATATATATATATATATATATATATATATATATATTATGCCATAAGAAATGCATTTGAAGCATTGTAACCAGATCGTTATAATCAATTACAGCGCTACATTACGACCAAAAGTGGTGTATTACGACCATACGGTGGTAGGTGTACTCTCTTACTGCGGGGCATGCGTTTAGGGACAATGTAGCTCAGTCTGACATTATCAGTTTGACGAGTCTGTGTCGATATTAAGTAAAGAGCAAGTCTGGTCTAACAGGGAATGTCTATTTACCACACATTGTCACATTACAGGACTCCCATCTCTTTCTCGGATCTGTTGTGTAACACCAAACGCTGCGGTTCCAGTTCTTGTCCGGATTTCGGCAGAAGTTACCAGAGGCGGCTACGCTGTTTCCAGGAAACTGGGTCGGGTCATTCATGTAGGTGTGATAATGTGGCGTCCTTAGGGACCACCGCTGACAGGTCTTACCGGAAAGGGTAGTGCTCAGAGTACCGACGTACTCTCTCCCACCTGGCGTCAACCTACAATCTGCAGGTGAAGTAATGGTCGACGTATACGAGCATTGGGAATAGAAACGTTGGACGATGCGATTGCTGATCGAACGCACAATTCTGTTTACTGGATCAGTTCAGTGTTTTATATTTATCATTTAAAAAGATGGTATTCTGCAGGATTCTTGAAGTCCACGAAAAACTGTTAAGCCGTCACTGGTATTTATGTAAACAAACAACTGCTACGTTTATAACAATAACATATATTGAATAACGGATATGGTTCACCGCGAACGGGGAATACTATTTATAATCTAATGACTTACCTGTGGTGTATCCTGGTATATTAATATCGCCGCGAATATCTGTAAAAAACACGGAAACAGCAACAACAACATCGTGAAATGAAAGACAAGTGATGAACAACAAAACGATCGTCATTATAAACTACAAAACGGCCGAAATACGGTATTTTATACACCTGATGAACGATTACCTGTAGTTACCCAAATGAGTAGAAGATAAAATCGGTAATTCGCCGATCCGTATGACATCTTGTTAGGGCCCCCGGAAGTCCTCCACCGACTCAACAATGCTTCTGGTGTAGTCACTATTTCTACTCGCGAACACATTCGCCGACATTCAATTAAAGGTGATTCATTTCTGCCAAAAAGTCAACCAATTAAATCATCTAATATCGGCTGAATGTCGGACGGTAACAATGACGATTGGTGTTTTGTTACACACAGAGATCATCGATCATTGATCTCGCTGGGGGGGGGGGTCTCGTTAAAATTTAAATAGCTAATCTGAAACAAATTTGAGACTCTGTTTAAAGACGTCGGATTAACTAATTGGTCAATATCGGCAACTGATAGCTAATCATAATGATATTGTGCCTCGTTTCGCTAAGCGCATCTACATTATTCGGTTATCACGATTATGCGTTCGTCAATAATAATAATAATAATGTATATTTAGTAAAGCGTCATTACTAGCAGGAGCCATTCAAAGGCGGTGTACAGTGAAACCTCAAATAATATCAATAAATCAGGAGGTTTTTTAATATCTGATAATGAAAAATACAACCAGGCCAATGGCAACCTAGAAATTGACGGGCATTGTTTTATATATATATATATATATATATATATATGTGTGTGTGTGTGTGTGTGTGTGTGTGTGTGTGTGTTTCATTTAAATAATTCAAGTCAATGGGTCTAGAGCGGATGCCAGAAATTGAGGCTCGTGTTTTTATTTTGTTTTGGTATGTTACAAGTTAGTGATAGCGGAGATGGACTCGTGTAGACTCTAACATGGCATATGTCGTCGTTCATATTAATGATGTGGCAAAATGACTTCGTTTTCTGATACCAATATGCTGCCGTTTCTAGTCACAAACCCGTCGTTTGAGATTTAGATATTAAACATTCATGCCCTGTTTCATCTTTGGAGGGACATGGCGAGTCCATTAATTGAAATGTATTAAAATATACGCAAACTCAACTCAATCATATATAGGCCTACTGGATAAATCTCATTTGGTTTGCATGAAATGTGATTTGCTACGAATATAATTATGAAAAGGGAATGATCTATTCCCTGGTCGAATTAGTCAATACAATTTATCTAGATGAGACCAACAGACCAATAGAGCTCTTGTCATTTTCCAGATCTTACATTCACGATTCCTGATTTTTTTGGCGACAGTGCCTTTTCACCCCCCCCCCCCCCACACACACAGAGAGAGAGAGAGTTTGTTTTAATTAAATTAACCAAGTTATTGCGCCATATTTAAGGTACAGGTCTGGGCACAACGGATGTTCTACACTGAGCCGATCGTCAGTTTGGCGTAATAGACGCAACCTTGAAAACTGTGTCCACGGTGCAGAATTGCATACACTTGAATAATTCTCCATTTATATCGTTTGTATATGTGGGCTTACTGATCTATTTAGCATTTTGGAGGTGGTGAGATAGATATATGATAGATAGATAGATAGATAGATAGATAGAGAGAGGAGGCACGCTAATACTCAAAAGCTGATCCATATATAATGACGATCGTACGGTGATTTAATAGCGTCTCTCTGTATGACCAACTGGATGGAGTTTGTCTTTATATTATCTTATTAGGCGCCACAGAATCGTTATAAATGCCAGTATGTAGTTAAATGATGCGGATCAGTTGTTAGCCATCATCGATCCTTCACTTCTTTCTTTCATGAGACTGTTAATTAGTTGTTGTTTTTCGATGTTAGCATTATTCTTTTCTTCACTGTAGACGGGAGGACGTGTTGTTGTTGTTGAGGACGTGTTGTTGTTGTTATGAATGGGCAATGCTTTACATTATGTAATTCTAATTATTCCATATGTAGGTCGATCAGTGGTATATCTCGTCGGTTGATAAAAATCGAGCTTCAGCGAGTATATTAATTTCGCTCATCAGCTTTTTGTGACGATCCATAGTTTTAATGGCCAGACGACAAGATCTACCTCAGCTGCATCGATGTAACGGGATCGTCGGGTATTTGACCTTGCCATCTACGTAAACCGTGTACCATTTTCGTTATCAGGTCATATATCGTACGATTCACCTTGTTCCTGGTTTAGCATCATAATTCTTTCGGGAATCGTGACTATTTTGGTGCTACTGTTGGTCAAGTATGAGGAATTCTGGTGATATATTCTTGATGCTCTGTGACCAGTACGTATCTGTCAATACGGGTAGTATCTAGGAGCTAACCAAAGATAAGCTGAGCAAAGGTTTGCGGGGTTTAGGTGACTGCATGGAACATTGCAGTTCCGTTAATATATATATATATATATATATATATATATATATATAATCTTGCCTGCTTGTCATTGTATAGCATTCCCCTAGTTGTTTGTTTTGAATTGTTCCCAATCAGTGGCGGCGAAACCCAAGTGAGTTTGACATCACCTTTTCCATGTTATAAGCTATTTTATATTATTTCCAGAATAACAACTGTATTCAATGCTATTGATCCGAATGTCTTCAACAGAGCAACTTGAGAAAAGTGATAGGCAATGCAGCTTGTAGACATCCGGTACCTCAAATGGACTAATGAAGCCGTGGAAGGCATTGATCATTTTCTCTGATGACTTACATCTTTGTGGATGTTCATTTTATCATCCCCGATCCTGGCAGAGTCGAGAGTTACCTGGATATACCCAGCTCGTGCAACTCAACCCATGATAGACTGCTCAGTTACGGCAATGGATCCATTATCATCCCCTCAGCCATGATAGTATCAGGTTTTCTCTATTGCTATACCAACAGTATTGCGTAGGAATATCAAACTGATTCGCACTCATTTCCATTCTTCTAAAGGATTTCCTTAAATGATGGCTGAAAATCTCGAAGACATCAGAAATTTAGTATAAGAAACCCAACAAAACAAAACTTATCTACCCGGTACATAAATGTACTTTCAGCGAATAACAAGACAGCAATACCGTCAGATTAGACCATTTGTGAGTGAGTGAGTGAGTGGTTTCTTTAGGCTCAGGATTGGTCACACAGTGTGACTCAGACGTGGGATATATGGCTGAAGGGGATGACGTCCACCATTTATGAGAATATATATATATATATATATATATAAAACTGAAATTTGACTAGGAGTTGATATGGAAAACACTGCATGTTACAAAGGAAATGTTACCATCTAGTTATTGTAAAAAGATATAATTATATATTTCCAATACTCATTCTGGAATAGAGAAGTTACGCTGGTGGACAAGTTGGTGGCCAACTGTTCTTGTGTGGTTGATTCTAGTTAAAGTAACCCGTTCAGACATTTTGAGGGACAATAAGAACTGTTAAATACGTATCTGAGACATTAATGTAAAAGGGTCATTTATCGATTCCTGCTATCAAAAACAAACAATCTAAACAACGGTAGCTCCCCGATAAATTGGCTTCCGACGTGGATGTTTCACTGAAATACAGGAAGATAAATACCCCGACTTAATGACCGGGATCTACGGTAGTCATCACAAGCGATTTCTACATCTGATAAGTTTAGTAGCCTTCTCGATTTACATAGCCTAACACAATCTATGTAAGGACTAACGAACAACAAAAGCCATCCCTTAAGTATTTTGATCATCAGGTAATCTAGCTCACTACTTAATATCCGGTTCTATTTATCGACCATGGACTGTAGAGACTCCAATAGCAATCAATAGCTTATGAACGCTTTGCTTTCATCTATAAAATTAATATATTGACCATCCGTGCCCCACACAGAATGGTCGCGCATAAGTCGGCTCCCCAATTTTGTTAAAAAATCACAAAAGCTGGCGTTCGTCTTTTAACAAAGATAACAAGTGCTGGGATCATCAAGTAATTCTGAACAATTGTCCGGTGTTTGAGGTGACATCTGTTTCGAAATTATTTCAATCGATTACAACAGCTAGACTGGAGAACAACTTTCGTCTAGTATTAGACCTGTTATGTTGATGACGTACATACAAGTGTATGTGGCGTTGAACAAGAGCGACTGATCAATATGCAAAATATAACATTGCGGCCGAGAAGTAAACCTGAATGGAAATGAAACTGGTAAAATGTACAGCGAAAATAGAGAACCATGACCCCCCCCCCCAAACAACCTGTATTAAGACGTGTAGCAACTGGCTTCTATACGAGTTAATTATATAAGTTCAAATATGAGGAATTTAGATTTGCTGTTCACCAATGGTAAAAACCTCACGCATTATTGTCGTTTCAGAGTTCAATCATTATAGCACGAGGAACACATCAGTAGGATCAGTCGATGTTTACCCTATGATGCATGTACAACGATTGTTTAATTTTTATCTCTCTCGGCTCGACTATGACGGTGTGTTAACACTACAGATTAATGAACACAACCAAACAACTACATCGGTTGACTGATGCCATACGTCTAGAATATAAAGGCCTATACTCCATACATATAAAACACACCATTGCACATTCCTATATATATATATATATATATATATATATCACGGATGTCGTTGACCTTTATCAGCTAGCAAATTCGCTTTGATCAGGTGAAAAAACAACCCCTCAAAATGCCTAAGATAAAGGCACCAACTTCTGAAGACTGCCCATTTACCAAATCGCTGGAACACCCTACATAACATTAAGATGAGTGATTCACAGTTTAAACAAATAGTTTAGGCAATAATTTCATCATAATCAAATTTTAGTAATATGTGTCTTAATTATTAACAGCTTTATTACTCACTATATCGTTTATTTTACTAGCTGTATTTATCTAGTCGAGGTTCATTCTGAACTCTACGTAGTTGAATTTAAATATATAGCTCCTGAAAGCATATTGGATAAGAAGATATATCGATATCGTTTACCGGTAATAAACATGTCTGATGTGTAAATCTGAGTAAAATAGGATTGGAAACATCTTGAAAACATTTAACCATATTTCATGTACTGTTTGTAGCTTGCAATACAAGTAAAATATGTATGTGCATGTTCTGCGAATGGAACTTGAACTGAAGTACATAACCACAGTTCGACATATTACCGATCCATCATGGTCTCGTAATACAAATCCTGAACCGCCATCACATAGAATTGAGAATACCGTTTGGTGTTGTCAGTAATATTCTAATTGAAAACTACAGTAAACGAAACCCCCTATATTGTTGATGTCATTGGATTTGTGAGAAGCCTTTGATACCATTGACTGCGAGGTATTTCTGGAAATAAATAAAACATTTCTGGTATCATCCTAATTAACTGAACAGCTTAGATCGGTTGGCACCTCGTAATATTAAGGCAGTTAATCAGGAGTTCCTCAAAATTCTGTAATGGAGTAGGGGCAACTTTTATGCTA
The DNA here is from genome assembly GCA_025642065.1 of Paralvinella palmiformis. Classification (NCBI taxonomy): domain Eukaryota; kingdom Metazoa; phylum Annelida; class Polychaeta; order Terebellida; family Alvinellidae; genus Paralvinella; species Paralvinella palmiformis. The sequence continues at coordinate 481,725 of JAODUP010000177.1, forward strand.
CTTATCCTCATTTTCGTAGGAAGGAAAGTAAGCGCCATTTCTTCAAATGAACCATAATGGCGAATTTCTGAAACCGAATTTTTCATAAAGCCGGAAGTTACATTTTAAATATGTGGAGGGAGAGTGTACTGAACGATAAAAGCTGGCAAAGGTGATATGTATGCAGAACTATACGAAGAACAATAAGTATACAAGGAACAATAAGCATATATGCATATTATAAAGAACAGTAAGTAGATAACTGCATCTAATAAATCCAAATTTTATTTTCTGCATAGTGTAACCTACAGATAGGCAAAATGATCACCAGGTGCAATTCTTATTGTATCCGAAGTAAAAAATTACTTAACTGAACTTCATTCTGTTTAAAAATTATCGGATACAGACAGATGAGTTTTAACAAAGCTATTACTGTCGCTGCAGCAGTCATCATAGCCAGCACACTTCATAACATGATTATCTCAATTAGGAGATACTTTATTCAGGTTGTAAGAGAAATGGTCCCAGAAAATCACAGTTCCCAGATACAGGCAATCAACCATTTCCATGGGGATTACATGTATAGTAAGGTGGCATCAATAGAACAATAAATCATTTTCGTTTCCTTTTTAGTATTATCAAAACATATAAAAAAGGACGCCAATTTAGATGCAGCCATTCGACTGCTTCAGAGAAATTAATGTAATCTTTGAACATCAAAAGCACATTGTTAGCAGGTACATCGTGGCAAAACAACATCTAACCAGAAGTATCCCAGAAATGTGCACACAAATGCACACGTAGGCAGTACATATGTATAGACACATTTACAAACAAATATACCGATCTTCAAATGGAAGACATCTTCCCAAGATTTTCAAATGCAGCTGATGTCAATTCTGTGTGCATTAATAACCTTTCTCAATTGTCTCACCAAATTCCCCAATCATAATTCTCCACAATCACAGGACCAACAACATCGAAAACCCACATCACAGGATTCAAGCGTGCGCAGACACAAACACACATAACAATATCAAATCAATAAACAATGAAAGCCAACTTTCTTATGAAAATAAAGTGATTTAATTACAAGAAATGTTTTTTCGCTTCAACAAGATGGGTCAAGAAAAAAGGAACAAACAAACAAACACGCACACAGCAGGCAAGAGATTCTCTATATTCTAAAACGGGATAACTGCAATATTAACTAAAACAAAACTAACACATCACTTACAGCATTCTGCTCTAGACACGGTGTCAATTCGCAAACAGAATTGCTAACGATGGTCCATTCCCATTTTGAGAAATCGACTTCTAAGCCAAGATTGGAATTAGTAAGTGTAGTTTGAATTGATAAAATCCACAACAAAATTCACGTTGGTATGATAATTTATCATTTAGTCATAATGCATTTGATTACATTTGACAGCACTTGTAAAACAAAAGGTAAATACGACCAAAAGGGTAACATTTCAACTCGGGCTGATGTAATTTGTTGAGGGCTGGATAACTCCGCAAATCTAACTGTCACAACTATCTTAACTGATGCAGTTACTTGCCAGGAGGAAAGGAGGAACCGTTAATACATGAATAACACTGAAAGTTTGGTTTTTGTCTTTTTAATTTCGCATGAAACTGGACCTGGATTTGTAACTGATGAATTTGATGTGAAATTGACAAACTGCAAACGACCCCATTCTCTGCTCTGGACAGTCATTGCCATGTATCTATCCCAACTGACAAGACCTTACACAGACAACTTCACCAACAACTGTAAACCACGCTAGGTGGCAGAGCTCAAAATGTCTTGGTACATTTGTCATAGCTCTTAGTCAGTAACTTCATGAATGATCCCAAATGTACTATCATGACCCACCACTGTTATAGTCTCCCGACAGCCTCTGGCAACCTATTTCACATTCACAGAACACACAGGAATGCACACAAGACAGTAGAAAAATAACAAAAGGCTGTTATCAATTAGAGAATGCCATTTAAAAAAAACACACTAATGTTTTTCTTCATTATGCCAAAGTTGTGTCTTTATGTATAAAAAATAAGTGTTTAAATGAACCACGGCACGGACAAAGACACACTCAAAATAATCAGTTACACACATGCATAGTCCTTTGATATTTCACATGCTTTTCTACCATTTGAATAGAAACTGAAATGAAATATAAAAAAATTAATTAAGCCATAAAATAGAACAAGATAAAGTTGCTCTACAATTAAACTATATTCACAGACTGGTGGCAATAAATAAATACACTTTGAAAACAGAAATAAAATCAACATTTACCACAGATGTAGCTTGGATATATGCAAATAACTGCATTTCCCTAAACAGAGGAACAACAGCCTCAATATCAAATCAATATTCTACAGTCAACAGGATATATCATAATACTGGTCAAACTGTAATAAATAACTCTGTATGACTGATGACATTTGGCGATCATCAAGAATTACTATTTATATATATATATATATATATATATGGCCTGGAAATTACATGTTCCAAGCATTGCATATTCACATGTTCAATATACATAAATAACTAAAAGAAACATATAAAATAAAACAGGAAAGTATATGGTTTTCAACGCATGGAATGACATTTCTCCTAACTCACAGCTACAGAATTTAAAAAAAATAAAACTTACATCTGGCACAATAAGAAATTCTCAACATTTAATTAACCTTAACATTAAGGCCATGAGCGCATGAATGCCAATGAAATATGTAATTCCCCCAAAAAACTATGCAAATGTGTGTCATTGCAAGTCTGACATTCGTTCACTGCAAATAGGTGTGTGCTACTTGTGGTCATATGGTAACAAATTGGATAGAGAAACGGAAAATAGAAAATATACATAAAAAAATAAGACAATAAAAAAGGTGGGTTTCTTCAGCGAGAGACATCACAGAGGCAGCCCTGATTATTTTGATGATGCTTAGTGTGGTCAGTGTAGCCAGTGAAGAGAATTAGTCCTTGCCATTAGCTGTATCAGGCAGCATCTTGTAGCGTACCCTGAATTCTGGATCCATTTCAGAGAAAGATGGCACTGGTGCACGTGAATACTTCATTGTCAGCTTGGAGCCGATTTCTTGAATTATGTCCAGAGCCTGGAAAAGCGAAGTGATATAAAGTATACCAAAGAACCCATAAGACCCCATGCAACATGACGATGTTTTTCGAATGATGCAATGCTTTACTCACTTCATCCAGCATCTCCTTGGTATGAGCTGCTGATAAGCAGAGCCTGGAGCGAGATTCAATAATTGGAGTTGCAGGAAATCCAACCACAACAACGGCAAGGCCCCTTTCATAACAGAATCGACTGAATGACCTACAGAGATAAAAAACATTCAAAGAAGTCTGAACCTTCGGTATACTTAATTAAATGTATATGAAGTTATGTACTCCATGTTAAAAATATGTGATTATTGTAAAATCATGAAAAATGACTTCGTTTGGTTGAGTTACACATGACAGTGACAGAACATTATATGAAGCAACTGCCTTAAACTAAACAAATGTTGCGCGACTATTTTATTAAACAAACATAAAGCTATTTACGCTATTTTCCCTGGACAATATATAAGCACAGGGATAACAGGTGAGTCACTGCTACCATAGACAATAAATCCCATCTCATGAAGTCTCCTACGAAAGTAACGAGTATTCCAAGCCAACTGACAAATTCTCTTCATACCTGCAAATAGTACACACACATTATATATATATATATAATATATATATATATATATATATACGCACACACACAACACAAATGTGAGCACATACACAACACTTTAAATTGTTTCCATCCTACAGGACTGAAATTTATGTGCAGCCTATACAAGATAAATGTTGTTGAAATACATGAACAAATGTCATCTGTAGTTGAAGGAAAACAAATGTGTACAGATGCAAAATGACATAGAAGTGATGATATATGCGAACCACTCTTCACAGGGATGCAATGATAATTATCAATTTTTACAATTTTTGAAGTGATTCAGTTTTGAAGACTCCCATCATTATCGTCCACTTCTGCGTTGCTAATTAACACATCTATGTGTATCAGTTTTTTAAATCTCATTCCGACTCATCATATATCCATGGCTGCCTCACAAAACACACATTTGTTCGAATCAGGATGCCAGCAGCTATATTTCATAACAATAGAATTCTTAGGCCAGTGAGAGGTCAAAGCATTCTCATATTTTATTTGGAAAGAGTAACTTCAAACATTACCATCATCAGTGCCATCTTTCCCCATGATGATCTTCATTGAGGTAAGTATCTGGGCGACAACAGGACCAGGAAGACTTGATGCATAGCAGCAGCTGTGAGATGAAGCTCTCAGATAATTGATCAATTTCTGAAAATAATTCATCGATTATTCCACAGTACCGTTTGTTACAATAATGGAAATGCTGGAGTTGTACAAAGTACTAAATGGCCAATAAGACTAAAGTAAATGTATTTTCTTCTAAATCCTGCACAACTTTCAACAAAGGAAATATTCACCAAAAACTTATCACAAAATAACAACATTTGTATTAACTGCAGTGCCAGAAATATCAGTAGCACAGATGCTCAAGACTTGTGTCTCCTGCCTTCGGGCTAGTGATTGGTCTAAAATGCTAACCTGATTAGTGTCACTTTGAGATAAAGTGTGTGTTTAATTTTGTTTTCATTTTTCTGTGAGGCTATTAACATTTGTTTTCGAGTTATTTGGAGTGGAAGAAAATGCATGGAATTATAACGTTTCATCGGTTTAGTCAACCTTATTATATTGTATTTATATTAATTCTACTAAAGAATAAACCCATTAAAAATTACTAAAGTGTTTCAGGTTAGGTAGACGACAATACATTCTGATAAATTTTAGGTTTCGTTTGGAAAAAAGTTACATTTTATAGAAACCAGTCAATGCTGTTCTCAAACCAGACTTCAACAATCAACCTTCATCTTCAAACAAGGAGGATGAGACATATTTTTATGACAATTAAAGATAGCTTTCATGCCAATGAAATTAATTTTATTATTCATCTCACTCATAAATCATAACTGATTTATTGGGCCTAGTAAGAAATTTATTGGGCTAGGAGCCGAAGCTTTACCTGGCCTTGGGTAACAAAACTATTAGTGTTAAAGCATTTCATGCCGACTGAACCAGCAATAATATTCAGGTTTATCTGGTCACACAACTGAAGGCATTTAACACTGAATTTGATTACTAATACTATAAAGAATACTCACAACAGCTGCAAGATACAATACAATATAGAAGTTACATAGAACATAAAAGTGGGTAACAACAGCAGCTGCAAATCAAAACACCACCAAAACTATAATAGGCTATTTAAAACGAGGTGTCAAAACTGATATAACATTTGTCGCATACTGTAAGAACCTTAAAGAAGAATAGGTTACCTTGCTTCCAGCTATATATCCACCAGCACCGCCAAAGCTTTTTGTGAATGTACCCATCATGACGTCAACATCTGAAGGATCACAGTTATAATAGTTAACTACGCCACGGCCATCTGGTCCCAGTGCTCCTATACTGTGTGCCTCGTCAAGGTATAAATAAGCCCGGTACTTCTTCTTCAGGGCAATGATATCTGGTAAGTTAACAATGGAGCCTTCCATGCTGAAAAAGATGGCTACTTAATGCTACACAATCTGTTAAATATGGGCATTCATTATAAGAAATTGTGCTCTGTGGCCACTTTACTGCCCATCGCAGACTAACTAGGCCAGAGTCAAAACCACGACCTATAGGTCATTGCCAAACCAAAATACTAGTTTATGAAGGGAATACTAGTTTATGAAGGGAGACAACCTGTATTCATTGTGAAAACAAAGTACATCTATTAGAACCCCTGCTGTGTAATACACAGATATGATGACTCACCTGAATATGCCTTCAACCACAATAAGGATCTTTTTCCATGGCCTGTGTGTACGGGGCTGACCAAAGATGACAGCATTTCTTAACTTGTCTTCTAAATCTTTCATGCCTTAAGTATAAAATTTAAAAATATATATAAAAATCAGTAACTTTATAATGTACTTAAGAGTGTGAAAGAAACATCCACCTAATAATTAAAACATGACAGGGGAATCTGTTTATAAACAGACTAACATCTAGTGCAGACGTCTGTAAATAGCAACATCCTGTTTATGACAATATAGAGCTAGGATAGTTTGCTCGCCAAATCATTGTGATCTAGGTGTGAATCAGAAATTACTGATGTCTGGTTGGCATTGATGTTTGATTGGTTAAATGAAGCAAAATGTGTCTAGAAAATACTGTTGTTTTCCTCTAACATCATGATAACTGACAATAAAAGGCTTAATTATATTAACACTGTGACACTGATAATGAAATTATGCAAATCCCATAATAATACGAGGTCTAGTTGAGAAAGGCAAATTGGCGGAATAATTGAAAGATCTGTTAGGATCCTTTATTGTTTTGGGTAGCATAAACAAGTAAAACCATTCTAAGAGAACAAGGCATAAATCAGTTAAAGAATTAAGTATTCAGCAAAACATTATAGGTCAACTCTGTTAACTTACTATTATGTTTAAAGACACGGATTGAAGCTCCTGACAGTCTTGATCCAAGAACTAATGATGCATGATTTAGTTCATCACTGAGAATTAAACAACCCTGTAAACAAATTGCATTATATATATATGAGGATGATTAAATATTGAGTTAGCCATTTTATGCATACTCTGTAATGTGTATGCCTACTCCTATGCTCATTTATAATACTGATGAATCAGTTCAATTCGAATTGTCAAATTGCTGAATGATAAAAGCCAGAAACACACATACAAACTAGAATGTGTTTCACTGAGTGTGAAACAGCTTAACTCAAAACAATTGAGATAAGCTTGTTATAACAGCAATATATCTGTGTAGATCACTCCCTCCCCCCTATCTCTCTGTGTATATATATATATATATATATATATATATATATTTATATATATATATAACATATAGGGAACACCTTTTTCTCTATACTTTATCATTGGAGCCTACACCTATATAAAGAACACCTGTCTATTGTGAACACCTTCTAAGTCCCAAATATAATTTATCTTTGATTTGATTGATTGATGTTTTACGGCCACTTTTGTGCACATGGTAGGCCAACTGGGCCGAGCGACCTCCGAAGGTAATGAAGCGTAGTCAAAGATGAAACACCCTTCAGATATGCCCAAGCTGAGATTCGAACACGGGTGGTAGTGACCTGTCAAAATTGTTTAGTGACTAGCAAGATTATATAAAAACTGGGCAGCAACATATTTTACTTCAGTTAGCTTTTGGCCTGTTCATGTAGAATTATTATTGATTTGTAAAAAGTTTGAAAGCAAGAGAACACTTTAGTCAGAAAGCTGTGGCACCAAAGCCTGGGGGTATCTTTCGGTACTGTCAACAGTGTGATGAAGAGAAATGAGAGCTTGAAACTAAGCTGAAAAAAAACACCATCCACCCTGTTGCCAAAAGGAGAAATTCAGCTGTCAACAATGATTTCAACAATCAAGTATGGCAGTGGTTTGTCACAGCATGAGCTAAGAACATTTCTGTTTTGGGAACCACCATAAAAAAAAAAACACGAAGATGCCTATGCCATTAATGATGGGCAAAAGTAATAAAAACCGAGGTGTTTCAAAAACGTCAAAGTCATAACATAGCTGTCTGTCACATGGATGAATAACAGGAAGGCATGGATGAACAATGCTATGTCTGAGGCGCGACTGAAGGACTTGAACAAAACCACCAAAAAGAAGAAGTGAACCATATTGCTGTTCATCAACAATGCTCTAAGTCAGCCACAGATCAAGCTCTATAACATTGTGGTCAAGTTCTTCCCAGCTAATTGTACCTCAGAGCTATAACCAATGGACCATGGAATAATCAAGACCTTGAAGACTGGTTACAGGAAGAGACTTCTCAATCATGTTCTTGCCAAAATCCACCATCGAGACTGGTGATGAGCTCATCAAATCCATCACTGTCCCAGATGTACTGGGTCGATAAAGTATGGAAAGATGTGCAACACCAGAAACAATACAAAAGTGACATGCTCAAAGTGTTTTGGGATTCTTTGAAAAGTTTTACGATGATCAACTACAAAACTCATCAAAACAGCTGGAACCACTTGTGCAGGACATTGCCAACATAGGAGACACCGAGCCATGAACCACTGATGAATGAATACCTGATCATAATCACCAGTTTCATATCTTGGATGTAGAAAAATGGGAGGGAGAATTTTGTCCCATCTCTGAGGATTCTGATAACCTGCTTGTTGATACAAGTCCTGATGAACTTCCAAACAGAATGTGATTTCGCCTTTCCAGGTACTCACACTATGCCAACAGCAACGTTTGTGTTTTTGAATCATTTGTAAACCCTTAAAATTTGGTCAGTGATCTTATTATATAGAAATGCTTCATTAAGAAACAAAGTTGTCTTACAGACTTTTTCCTCATTTAATTACTCATTACATGTACATGTCTATTTATGAACTGCACATGTATTTCCTAAATATTTAGACATACATGTTTATTTATTGCTAAACATTATTTCATGACGTTAAGTGTTTTATTTGCATGTATATCATGAATGTTATGATAACTGTTTTTCATAATAACTGTTACTAAAATGAAATCGGCTAATACAAAACATTCTAGTACATAGGCCATTCTGAGATAAACCCCTATAGGAACACCCCTCTAAAGGGAACAGTTTTCCTCGGTCCCAAATGTCTTCTATACAGAGGTTTTACTGTGTGTGAGTATATATATATATATATATATATATATATAATTTTTTTAAACAATGTACTCACTTTTCCCACCAATGTTGGCATGTTCAGAGAATTTGTTGCAAATCCCATACCAAATGTAATAGCTGCTTCTGTACCAACAAACTCTGCTAGCAGATCCTCCAACTCCTTATGGATGGCTAAATTACCTGAAATAGTTAGCAAAATTTACACTCAAGCATCAATTAAAGAACATAATTAGGATCAGCTCAATTCATAATGCTGGCCATATTTACGTAAAAAAAACATTTGTTTTAGGCAACCGTTATCTCTTAAAAAAGCGCTAAATTTCATACTATACACAATATATGGATCAATAACAAAGACTGTCTATTTCTGCTCAAATTACTAAAATGACTGACACGAAGGTTCTGTTAATTACTGTTTCATCTCTCTAGCTTGTCATGTACATACCAAGCTCATGTCGCGAGCTGCACACTCCACATCCGTACTGTTTAGTGGTTAGTTTGGCCTGCTTCAGAACATGGGCCTTCATTTTCGGCAAATCCCAGATAATTGTATGAGGCCATATTGAGGCAGTGGAGTTTTCTGCCAGTAAATCTGCAATGATCCATTCATATTAATCATGGTTTAGTTTATTCAATCCACAATCAGCTGAATTTGTAGAAATATCATTTAAGAGACATATAGAGAATCCTACATTTTATCTATGCCAGCTAGCTAGATTTAAGAGAAACCAAGCTCTCAAGACATAACTACCCCAGCAAATGATCAAAATAAATGGGGATTCTTCTCTCTATCAGTGTTTATGTTTTGATTGGTGCCTAAAGACTATATCCACTTTGATATTCATGAACCTTTTGGATGATGGTATTAGTATTATGATGGTATCTTACTAATAAGTTTAGGGTCTTCAGTGTATATTGTACTTTATCATAAAAGTTAGTTTCAACACTTCATCAGTGACATTTAAAAAATGGTTGCTGTCTGGAATGAAATGTGGTGGACGTTAGTATAAATTTAAGATATTTAGATGGACAAAACTACTTACTTTGATAGTTTAATGACTAACATAATGCAAGAAAGAGCGCAATCTTGCAGATATGGTTACAAACATTACACAAACCCAATACAAAATTCCACAAATATCCCTTTAAAGATTAATTTATTAACATCTACCCTATTGTGATTAGCTTTATATAATATTAGCAATATTTATAAGCAGTAAGCATAAAAATGGTAGCCCAGACACCACATACCGGTGCAAAATGCAGTGATTTGCAGTTTTGGAGCTTTGTTAAGGTGACCCTCCTCTAATCCGTATGTAAAAAGCTACAATGCTTGAAAAATAGGCTATCCATGTGAAAATCATAATAAGATATTATTTCTTAGCCTGGAGCATAGTATACCTGCTAATATGTGTACAACCAAACAGAACATTACATACTTCTACCTGTTATCAAATTGACAAAATATTGCTCAGCCATAAACAGAATCATATTAAGCCAATACATACATTGAAACAAATAGCTCTTTGAAAATAATCATTATACAGTTCACAGCCCATCAAATTTAGTGGTGATTAAATATACTATAACGTGTAAATTACCTGAATGTCCAGCCATGGTCTGGTGATTCTCTTTCCATCAAGTCAAAATATGCACCAGGCACACTACATATGGGCCTGTTCCAGCAGTCACGAATACGTCGATACATGTTTCTGGTGTAGAAATTCTCGAAACTTTGGTATAAAGGAACCCAACCCTAAATGGAGAAATGTTTACACTTTCTTTTAATTCTTCCATTCCCATTTTTAACTTAACTACTAAAGTATTTGAATAAATAAGAGTGAGTGTAATTTACAATTTATGCATGTCTTTAAAATTGTCATTATAGATTAATAATACATACTTACTTCTTTGACAGTTTCAGTAGCAACAGGGGGCTTTGTCATGCCTAATTGGCACATCAGGTCATGTAGGTGACCAAACAGTATTAGTATGCCATAACCAAGATAAGTGAGGACGGCTATTAAGAGCGGGGTCTGCTCAAACATTTCAAATGGCTTCGGATGTATTTTCGGTGGCAGACCATTCTTGCCATTCTTGCTGCATCCATTCTGAACACAAATGGGATCATTAAAGATTTGTACATAATCATGTTACATGATATTTCTGCGATACATATCACCAAATCCAGTTAATGGTGTGTGCATGAGTTTGTCAGAAATAATAATAAAGACACAATGTTTATAAATCTGATCAAACTGATTCAAATAATATTTATATGCTATATCTATACATGCAGCAATATGTAATTAACACTGAAACGGGTTAAGCGCTGTCTATTTAGAAGGTACCACAATGGATTTCAAACAGGAACTTGATACAAAAGGAATGAATTCCATCTTATCAATTCCACACAAGTCCATTTTATCAATTCCAAAAAAAATGTTTCTTATTCCAATTCTGGAATAAACCTCCAATTCCAATACTTAATTGACCTCATGTCTGCTTAATAATGGAATAGGAGTAGATATCTGAAGATGGAAAAATGAATAACCTATTTTTTGTGGACATGATCAATTCCAAAAAAATGGAATTGACTATCAATCCCAGAATTTACCCCCATATCTGACAAAAGCAAAATGAATCCGAGACAAATTCATTCTGAGGTATTGTTTAATCAGCTAACTGGCTTAGGATTCCATCAAATGTTTTGGCATTTGTGTGTTACTCATGTATAACATGAACAGGCACATGCTTACTAGATTCTAGAATTATTTCCTTGACATTGAAAGGTTATAGTACACTAGTAATACTAATGTACTGTAATAAAAATTACCTTTCGATAGACCAATCCCGCTACAACTGCGACACCAAACAGAAATTGACCGAAGTTCAAAGTTAGGTTAGAAAACTCTGACTGCTTATGGGGAATCTCGGATGATGAGGGAAATGAGCATTGCACGCTTTTTTAACAACAAAAGCAAATGGAGATTTTGTTTCATTCAATCTTGGATATTTCCTAGACCTAAATGCATTTAATCTGTTGCCTCACAAAGGTAAGAACAGTGTTATATTTCCCCCATGTTTATATTCAATATTAAACACGTGCAACATATCAGCCAGCTCATTTACATATAGGTGTATAAAGGTGGGGCTTGTTTAGCCGTGCTCCTGTCCCATTTTGCCCAGTGACTCGATGTGGGCAGCAGCAGTGATCACGTGATACCGAATATTCAAAGGTTTTACACAGCTGCCATCACTGTTTCTTCAGCAGGATTGTTTACATTTTAACCGACACAAATTTCAGAATAAAATACACTATTCTTGTGTGAAAGAAATATAAACCGGCCAGATCTCTTCTTTACATTATTTGTGCCCTTAATTCAAGAAAAATAGTGTGCCTGTTACACTGTTGACCAAAAAGATGGCCGGATCTGATTTGTTGTTTTAACAACACCTTCAATGAGATCGTATTTTAGGGCACTCTTTACACATTTCTGTATATCAAAACATGCTGTCTACATTTAGAGTAGATTCATGTTTCCAAATATGTGATGATTATTGATGTTTTACGGCCACTTTTGTGCACAAGGTAGGCCAAATGGGCCGCATATCCAAATTGGGAGTTTGTTCTGCCCTGGTTTAGTGCTAGTGTTTAAAATTAAATCCATCTTGTTTCAAACAGCCACAATGACTTTCATGTTAGCGACGATCGGCAAATTTTTCTAACCTAACTCACCTGGGATCCAAATGGGCATATATAGCAAGATCAGTCTATTAACCTCAGTTGTCAAGAGGCCAATAAAATAATGTATACCAATGAATGAAATCTGATTATAAATAAATGATTTTTGACACACAGTACAGTACACACATTTGTATAACCTTCTATCGTTAACTTTTCATACCAGAAGTTGTTGCAAATGATAAAAGATCTGAGTTTAACTCTTCTTGCACTCAAACCAGAACACCTTTTGCAAGTAACAGCTTGCAGTTAGCATCAGAAATTATGAGATTCAATAGAAATGTCTTTTCCCTCAACAACAATACATACATACACATGATTTGTTTGAATAAACCAAATCAATTCCATTTTAGAGAATTACCTCCAAGTATTAATTTATGTTACTATTACCGGTAGTTCATTGTAATTTTAACATCACCATTAATGTTAATAACGTAGCCTGTTAATCATCAATCTTGACAACCTTTTGTAGAAATTAAGCCATATAGTGTGCAATATCTTGTACATGTACCTGTGTGACCAACAACTGGCAACAAGGGTACCATAGGTCCCGACCATTAAGCCGATAATTTGAGTCAATATTATTATCCGTTTTTTTTTTTTGGGGGGAGGGGTTCAGCTTAATGGCTGGTGGTATTTCAGTGACAAGAAATTCTGTAATTGGGAGAAATTTCAGCGTGTTAGTAACCGTCTTGACTATCTATATGCAAGCAGGTATCAATTGCCATTTTGATCTAAACTCATGCAGTGAAAATAGAAGTTAAACAAGTTGATGATAATGATTCATGGCTTTATAACCAAAATCAATAATTGTATGTAGAATTCTCTGATTTTGTAATTATGGATAAACTTTGTTGGACTTTTCAATTTTAAGGTAGCATCTGTAACAAGACAACTTGTACCCAAGAGCATTGTATCTCATTTGTTTGGTGGCATAGACATATTTTATCATCGTTTCACAATGCAACCTTGTCTTTTAAATACTGCTCACTGTTCCTAGGGTTCACTTCATGGTTCGATATTTCTTTGCTATTTCATGTGTTCAAAATGTTTGATATCATCTAAATATACTGCAGGGAAAATGGACAGTACTATTATAAATCGTGATATTTTAGGCCTAAAATATGATCTCAGCTTGATGGCCGGAACCTACGGTATACAAAATTGTTATCTTAATGGTTATAAATCTCTTCACATTTTTCATAACCAAGGTGTAGCCTGTGTACTGGCAATTCCACTAGTCAAGTTCATTCACAATGGCTGAAAATGACAGATTCCCCATTCATTGTTCTCTTAATACAAAGCATTGATACGCAAAATATTTTGGGTATGCTTTTTACCCATTAGCCATGACTTATTCTGGTGGTAAAACTGCAGGAGAATGACATCAATTTTTAAGTATATAGATAGGACTGATATACTAAGGCAGTGCCAGTATCTGCTTTACCTAGTTAGAAATCATATGTGGTTCGTGGTGTGCTAGTTGTTTTCCAGCAGCTAAAACCATTCTGCCCAGTTACAACACGGAGAAGGTTAAAAGACCAAGGAATCCCAACTTTTCAGGCTGTTCTGAACTCACATTTAAACGAGCCAATTAGGTCCCTAGCCTCATAGAGTGATAGATTCATAATGTAGTAAAAAAGCCCCCGTTTTATAGACAAAGACTAAAGATATGGTACTGTATTCCAATTTCTATACATTAAAGATGCAGTAATATATAAAACAGCTGTTACTGATACGGTCACTAGATAGCTGTATGTATTCTTGGTCTCAGAAAGGATGGTGGTGATTCTGAGATAATAGGTAATACAGCCCTCATTCAAATATAGTTTTTAATAATAGATATCCCAATAGACGGCAGTGCAGTGAGTCCAGATTCTAAACATGTTGGTTTTACTGTTTATTTGTCAAAGATTTTTATTTGCACTCTGTCAATACATTTTATGTTAAAAAAAAATCTTGAGCCTTTATTCTTTTAATGAGTATGCATTTTATTAAATTGGGTGTGTAGTCTGTAAAAGGCATGCTAGTAAACGATGTGCCTATTGAAGAGTATTGATGCACTTCACAAGCGTTGTCACTGCACCCAATGAAACCCTTCCCACAAGTAGAGGTCTTTGCTGCTGATCATTTACCCACTCTAATTGTCTTCATACGCATTAAAATCAGCATTCCCTCAGCTTTCTAATGGTATATGGCACTTTATGTGTGAGAAGAAATAGTTCCACAAAAAACGAAATATAAAGACAAGAATTTTTTAGTGGAGACAAAACAAAGACATAACCTCTGAAAGAAATAAATATCCTTTATACAGTTACACAAACAATAGTTAAATATATATTATGGTCAATCGGCAAAGTGATGATATTCATGTGCACCCTTGGCAAATCGTGCCATCTTGAATTCTACTCAGATATAACGAGCTTCTGATTTATTGAGAATAATGGATATTGACTTAACCAACGAATTTACCTAGTTCATCGATATACTAAAACCTACAGAAAAAACTGCTTATACAATAATTCATATGTTGTAAATAATATGTGAATTATATTAATAAATGCAGGTCGCCTGTCTTTTGTCTTAGGGCATTTAACTACTACTTGTGTTCGGTGATAATACATTGATATAAACAATCACACTAAGTTCATCTTATTCAGACTGCATGAATCATACAAATTTGTCAACTTATTTATAAGTTCACTGTATTGTATTCTGTGCTTGTTATAATATACTTGTCTAAATTAAAAAGGTATAGGCTGAAGTAAATCCATACTAATTGGTAATAACATTTATATGAGATAAATACAGTACACACGTGACATACTAGTCAGTGTCAATTTGACTAAATGTCAGTGGCATATGTAATGTGATTTAAGAACAATTCATTATTGCATTTCAGCTGGTGGCACACTGGACTTATTCCGGTCAGTGATCATAGCTATGGACGCCCTTCCCTGCCAACCTGATGTGGCTTCAGCTGTTACTACTGAAGGTGGAAAGGACTGCTGTTCCCAGGACTGCCTATGCTGAACCCAAATCAGATTATAAATGCAACATCTAGTAAAGTGATGGATTTTTACTTCAACCAAGAATTCACCCAAACCAAAAGAAAACTAATTTTGAGTGAAACATTCAAAATCGAACAAAATGCTAAACTGCATATACCTTTACATTTAATAATCAGGGCACATGGGTTGCAGTTGTATATGACTTGAGGATAATTTTTTTATTGGCACTGTGTGGCAACAATTCAGTTTTTAAAGAGGGGGTTACAGATTGTATACAGGTGGCTAAGGACAGATGATGTTACTGAAGTTCAGAGTAAATTAATTTTTGCTGCTGATATTCAGTTAGTTTTAAATGCTAATGGGTGCACATATTCTGAATCATAAGAATACTTACAGAGGCTAAATGCATTAGAATGTTTTTGAACATTTCAATTTTTTATAAGTCAGCATTGTATTATTGTTTGTGTCTTACTGATATGTAAATTGTGTTCAAATTTCAGGAAGATAATCTGAAAATTAAGTAAGTTCTTGCATATTGTTTATTTTTGTGGTTTGACAACCTTCGGACATTTGGGAAAACTACACATGTTGTTGTTTTGAAGAAAAAAAATTAATCTACAATATTGATCAAAGGGATGTTAAATCAAATAGCCATATTCTATATATTATTGGCTAACAGAAAATATAAATATATGGACAATATTCATATTCTTTATATAACTATGGTTACTGAAACATGGCACATTGTACTATTTTGTAAGGTTTTAACTTGAAGAGGTTATTTATGTACTGATTTGATCATTAGATATGTCATACTTGTGATGAACCACTGTATATAAAATAGCATGTAATAATACATTGTTGTATAGAGAATACATCATGATATTTTATATTAGTGTATCTCTAGGGGAGTTAAGTGTAAAAATATGTGGTCTAATTTTTGTTTAAAGTACTACAATTACAAATGGTCAATAAATTTAAATGACTGATTTTGTTCAAATAAAGTTTTTGTACTTCAGCATTAAGTCTTTTTTATATAATAATTATAAGCCCAATTGCAATGTCATTAAATGAGTATATATTTTTTAGTTGGGATACCTATTAATAATGAATCATATATATATATATATATATATATATATATATAAACTGAACCTATGCTACTGGGTGGAACTCTGACAAGCAATTAACACACCTTTGTATCACCAAAGAAAATGGCACAATTCTGTAGTCCTCTGAGATAAAGCCATCATAAAAAAAATACTGAAAACAAAGTAGACATTTTTGGTGAATACCCATATTTGATAAATTTCTGTAAAGATAATTCTAAATATTTATTGATTTACATCTAATAGGTGATAAAGTAAGCCATATTCAAATAGCATAATTTGCAACTATATTGTAAACTAGCTGTTTTTACATATGAGTGAAATGTACACAGTCATCTCAACTCAATATCTGCCATAACATCTTTGTACAACTTGGTGGTCAACCTGTGTCTCTTGGTGACACCAATGACACTGTCATTTTGGTTTTATATCAATCAGTCTTTAAAGTGTTTCTATTATTTTTCTATGTATTTAGTTATTAGATTGGGTCCAAAATACTTTGAATTGTTCAACTATGCTATGGCATAGACAAGATCTATATGATATCACAACCAGTGCATGTTTTACAACATTATTAGATCTATATATCCCTATACTATGGCTATGTCCTTGATTCACTTGGCCAAGATATAGATATATATTAAATATAGACTAAAGAACAGACTGAATCACAATTATGTTAAATTTATAATAACAGGAACAAATATACATGAGTATCAGCCCTTGCTCTCTCGCTATCTATTATATATATATATATTTATAAAAACATTTTTAATTCGCAGATATCAAGACCCAAGTTCAAGTTACCAAGAAAAATATTTACTTAACAACAGCCTAAAGCCCTGGCCTAGGCTAAACAGGCACAAAATCAAACCTTTCAATCAATAACTTATTTTAAGTACACTTCAACCACACTTACTTCGAATACATTTTTATATTATTCGCTTATCACTGATTTATGGGCCAATCAAAATTGGAATTTGATCAATAATAATAACTTTTCAAGTGTAAACATTGGACTAGTTGAATGAATGAATCATTCATTCACTGATGACTGGAATGTCAGTGCCGAGATGGGCGTTGGCAACATGAATACATATTATTAGGTAACTGAAAATTATACCAACCTCCTTTGTAATACTTAGGACATGATATATTTACCTGGTGTTTGGCTTCTTGATTAGTCTGTCCATTTTTGTAGGAGTTGTATCCGTTCTTAAATCCATTTCTTGTAGGAACACCAACAGCCGAAACATCAACTCCTTCGTCCGCCATCTTGAATTACCCTTATTTGTTGTGTGATTGGTCATACGTTACTTCATTGGAGCCAATCGGAATGCCAGAAAGGGGCGGCGCACTGCCCTCTTCCGAATAATACTGGAACTACACAAATTGTCATGCGCATGGCCCTGTGACGTCACGTCTATCACTCGCCATTTTGAGAGGCCATTTCGAAGGCGAAGGTGGTTCTCTTGTTGATCTGTCAAAACTGGAAAACTTGCAACGGGACGCGGATTGCACTTACTTTTGATATATTTCCAAACAACACGTTAAGTAAGCTAATATGGCTGACTTGCTAGGTGAGTCCAGCCCGCAGGAGGGCAACTTCGATAATGATTTCGAGAAGTTGGACCCCGAGTCGACAACCCCCGCGGGAGATGAGCACAGCGAAGTGACTTCAACTTCTCACATTCAGGCTGACGTACCCGAAGATGATATGTACAGGACAGACCCTGCCCAAACAGCCGAAGCAGAGCCCCTAATAGATATCGGAGAACCTTCTCCTGCACCTTCTGCCCCACTAATACCAGACTTACCTTCACAGCCTGTGTCGTCCAGTACTGTGGACAAAACGGAACCTATCGACGACAATGACATAACTAAATACATTGTCCGAACCACAGGTGAGGATTTTTGAGGTGTGAGCTTTTTAGTTTTTCAGTAAAAGCATCTGTTGCTCGGTTATTGTTTGTTGCTTTCTTTGCCAACGCAGCGTGGTGAATATCTAATGATGTCATCATGACTGTGATGACATAATCATGCGGTATGTCATGTGACCTTCTATACGTTTTTTGTTTGTTTGTGTTGATAAAATTTTACAAACCATTTTCAACAAGAAGGACCGATGTCACTTTATGTTGTGATGGTTTTTGTTGTTGTAACCCCTTTAAATGTCATTTTGATTACATTAGTTAATTTCTTGTTTTGGGTGCTGGCGTTGTTCAGTTTGGTGCACATACCCTGCCCGGCCATTAAAAAAGCACAATGACATCGTTTGCATTTTACTTCTGTTCTGTATTCTTCCTTTACACTTATCATATGTTGTTTTAATATTATACCTTCCCTGTATGGTTACACTTAGTCTTTGCAGCTGTTTGACCTTCAATCACCACCATATACCAATGTCTGGGTAGTTATTCCGACGTGCCTGTATGATCACTGTAGTGTTAGATACAATCTAAGTTACCAACTATTTAATAAATAAATTTTTAGACAGTGGATATTTGCCATGGATTGGTAAATTTTCTGTCTATAGTATATAAGTCATAAAGCAGCACCATATTGCTGCATAGCAATTGTTAGATGTGGATTGGAATCATCTTGTTGAAATTTGGGGTAGAGGACCGCCAGCTGTCGCCTGTTGGGCACAGCCACCTGGCGTTGTCTTCTGTTCTGTCCTTACTGTTGATGGTGATGTTTATAGGGGTCTTTCAGTAGAAGTGGGATGGTCATGGTGATGTCTGGTTGGAATGTACGCTTCTTGAGTTATTTTCCCTTTTTACCATATGGCTTAGGTGTCCTGATGCTAAACAATGCATTGTCTCTGTAAGTCATGATTCATAACATGAGGAAGTGTTAGCTGGGAAATACTAGAAATTATTGCATTGTCCAATATTCCTTGTGATCTCATTATTGGCAGGTTTGTTGCATGTTGGAAATATGGAATCAATCTGTTGTTGGTTTGTAAATACTGAATGCTTAGTTTATTGTCAGAAATTGAATGGATTTCACCAGTTTACATTTAATTATCTATGACGGATAAATGCAAACAAATGGTTTAACGATACAACTACTGTTAATGAGTGCCCGTCTTTCTAGTCTAGACTACAGAGATAACAATAAAATATGACTACCATAGCCAAGGTAGAGAGAAAGTTCAGTTTCAGTGAATTATGAGATTGTTCATTCCAATGATGATTTGGTTCACTTGCTGGAAGGCATTAC
The DNA here is from genome assembly GCA_025642065.1 of Paralvinella palmiformis. Taxonomy (NCBI): domain Eukaryota; kingdom Metazoa; phylum Annelida; class Polychaeta; order Terebellida; family Alvinellidae; genus Paralvinella; species Paralvinella palmiformis. Next base: position 501,634 of record JAODUP010000177.1, read on the forward strand.
AGTTTCAGTGCTGAGGTAGCAAGACCGACTGCATGCTTTTATCATAATTAAGTAAATGTGGATGATTTTTATTGCTTGGCTTATTCAGGCACTAATTTTAATTCCTTGTATTTTCTACTGTCCTGGGATATTTGTACTTATTTCCCCGGGAATTGACTACCAGCGTTAGTTGGTTTGGATGATACTAGTTTCTGACTAGCACTATATTGAGCATTCGATAATCACCAGTTGTTGGCTTCTTGTACTAATGCTGCCCTAAAATCATAACATGTTACTAACCAATTGCTAACTGTACGTCAGTTAATGTTTGAGCACAGCGGAGATGAATAAATAATTCATCATTTTTCATCTGTAGATTATTCACCTGACCCACCGATCATACCACCACAGCCTGTATCATCTAGTCCTGTGGAGAAAGCTGAACCTACCCCCCAATCCACCCATCAGCCCATAACCAAATACATCATCGAAAAAACAGGTGAGAATTTGCAATTTGTGTATATAGGCCACTTTTTGGTGGTTTCTTAATTAAGGTGAATAAAGAACTTGTCTATGATAGTTTGATGGTAACTGCATGCAGTGTTCCATAGTAATTTCTGATGCAGTGTAGGAATATTTGCAAGCAGCTGATACCAGATACACCATTGCTGATTCTGTACCATATGTTTCATAAGTTTTTGCATCCAGTACCAAGGTGAATCAAGACATTGTTGGATGATTCCTGTGCCACACACATTTCATCTATTTTTATGGCATTTATAATCTAATCATGCCATCCTTCAAAGGTGATTCCACCAATTAATTAATTTCAGTTACTTAATAAGACTTGTATTGATTTATTAATTACATGTGGAGAAAGTATTTCCATATAAAACCATTATGTTTCCACATTGAATGCACAATATAATACTTAATCTCAAGAAGGTACCAAAAACTAAAATCTTGCTCCATTAGAGAGAAAGGTGATTGCAAATATTATAGCAAGGTAAATCACGAGACAGAGTATCACACAATTGGTTTTCAGTAAATATATGTGGGCTAAGGCTTCATTGTTTTCTGTGTATAGTGTATTTCCATCGTCTGCTGCACTTCCTGTTGGCAGGAGCGTTGAACATAATGTTTCCTAGTTGGTCATGCCTGTTCTATTATGTACACTGGATGGAAGCTATACAAAGTCCATTATTTCTTTTAGACTTTATCTTTTATTCTGAATATTTGTGGACAGTATATTGCTTGTGTTTGTCATTTTGTGAAGACAGATTATGTCATTTGTATTTAAAATATCTGTCTATATTTGGACATCAAATATTGTGTGGAGCAGAGCCTTAAGTATGAATGAATGTAATACCTAATTGTCTCAATTTACTATTAATGATAACTTGATTAATCTGTTATGCAATAGTAGTTTGAGTTAGTAAATGTTGTATTCTTCTTAGTCTGTGGGTCTGAGACAGGATTCAGCTTGAAGGTCATTTTGTGTACTAAGGAACCATGCAGTCATCATAGGCTTTTGTCATGTTGTAAGCTTCATACACAGATACAGCAAAGATTTTTTGTACAAAGTGGAAGCCGATGAATATTAACAGGCCAGTTAAGTTAGAGGCTTGATGTGATGTGATGACACAATCACAAATCCGACAGTTATCTGCATATATCTGTCAGTCTGTGTATGAGGACTGTTGTCTATTAGTAAATGTTCACCTATCATCATAAACTATGTTGTTGAAAATATCACCTCACCATGGAAGCTACCATGATTGTCATTGAAGCATCGTTGAACCTTCGTTAATAGTTCAGAGAAACTATGTTTGTTGGGTGTGAATTTGTTTGAACGAGTAAATTCTTTGTGTGGTTTTAATTTGATTTTCAGCCAAAATATATGTAATAATCATTTATATAAACTTGTATTATTGTTTATCCTGATTATTACTATGTATACGCATGCAAGTTGGCATGAAAATATGGACTTTACATACCGATGTGACACTGAGTGTTGCAGAATGATGTTCCAATCTGACTGGATTAAAATGATTATATGGTGTCCCCTACACAAATTGATTTCATTAGTTATGTGGTTATTCTTATGTTTCCAAATGGAGAAAATAGATGAAAATGCATTTCGACCATTGCTATGATACTATAAAAAAACAAAGTTTGGTGCCTGGAAAAAGCCCTTTCTGTTTTAAAGAATTAAAAAAAGTGAAACCTTCAGTTTAATCTGTCTCTGTTCAGTATGAAGTAAATAAGATAATATATTAACTTGTAGGCCTGCTTATTTAGAAAGGTGTATACTGTTAGAATCTGCAGACTAATATGATATATAAGTATTTTTGGTCTCTTCACACCTTATTGTGTTGGTCTTAGGAGATCATGCTAATCACACTCTTCTGACTACTCCAATATGGTCAGTTAGATAGACTTACTAGACTGAAAATTTCATAAAGAAATGTAAAAATATTATCCACAATCTTTGCCAAGCCTAGTTTTTTGAATTGATTCAATTTTTGGGGTTGTTCATTGGTTCAACTGAACCAGCTGGTGATCATTTAGAATGGTTCATTGCAACTAACCCAGAGTGATGCAAATTTTGTACTTGTGTTCAAAATTGTTTGTTCTATTCATTTTGTCATCATAGTGTTTTCATGCTAGCCTATAGAAGTTGCTGAGATATTTCACACAAGGATCACTGTCTTTGATTTTGTATAATCTAAATGATTTTCAAATATTGGGCTCTGGATAGTTTTGCATTTTTGTTAGTAGAGTGATGGCTGTTGGTAGCAGTACTGTGTTTGATGTTAAAAGAGTGATGGCTGGTGTTAGCAATACTGTGTTTGATGTTAGTAGAGTGATGGATGGTGTTAGCGATGCTGTGTTTGGTGTTAGTAGAGTGATGGTTGGTGTTAGCAATGCTGTGTTTTGTCTTAGTAGCCGGCTGGTGTTAGTAGAGTGATGGTTGGTGTTAGCAATGCTGTGTATAGTGTTAGTAGGTGGCTGGTATTAGTAACTGGATGGTGTTAGTAGGGCTATATCTTGTAATCTTTTTGTCTAATCTTGCAAACCTTCAGATCTTGTGTATGTGGGATGTCTCTCTGGGGATTGTCCCTTGTCCGTATATCCCAGATGTGACCAGTTTTGAAGCTAAACAATTTAACTCTTCCTTGTAAACTATGAACTGTTCTGAATGATTTTATAGCATTGTTTGTTAAAATTCTTGGCCAAAAATGTCACAAATTGATCCTTGTTTTATGTTTTTTTCTCTCCATTTCTGAAGATGCATGGTATGTCCCAAGTATTCTATTATGAGCAAAATGTGTAAAACAGTCTTAATCTGAAATAAGATCTATTTAACAAAACAAACCAGATTAATTACAGTGTCATTGTGTTATATTTGTTGCTACTGATAGATTTGGCTTGTGAATATTTTAAATAAATAGGTGGTAACAGATGATAGAACTTCTAAAGACATGTCAGTTGTGTGCTGTTGGATAGTAAAATGATAGTAACACCTTTAGCTAAACTGGAGATGATCTGTGTCAGACAGTTACAGGTTGTATACCCAGGTGTGTGTGGGATGAAGTTGTATGATAGCTGCAGTAACAGCTGTTTGTTAGATCATATTTCTTACATTTTGTACGAAGCAGATATATTAAACTTGGCTGTCTGATTGGACCTAGGGTTGGCACTGTTTTATATCATAATTAATTGGCCTTCACAGAGACAAGAACTACGGTCATGAACCGTTGGTCCAGGTGTTTAGTAAAATACAACAAGGATCACCATTCATACAACAATACAATATTCATGCTTTTTTGGCACAAAATATTTATTGGCATTGCTGAATGCATGTTGTCTAATACAGTCATAAATAGTGTCAAAATGTGTAAACCCTAAAACAACTAGTGATTGATTCTAAATGTAATGACACAATATAAATATAGTATAGGCTCATTAATTTTGTTCCATGCCAAAGTATTACTTACATTTATGGAAATTATGACCAGAAATTACATATTTCACAATACAAAAATAATTGCCTGGCCAGTTTTACTATACAGAAACAATTTTGCATAGTAACAGTTGCTATACATTTTGTATATTTATTTCATGCTATGTATGATTCAGTCTTTTTGGCTTCATGGAGTCCATCTTAGATTTAATCATTCAAATTTGGTGGTTGATACAGGGCCACAGCTGACCATCATAAATTAATTTTGCTCGTTACAAACTAATACTCAGATTGTTGGCTAATGCAGTTCATGATCAATTATATTTTAAGATGATAAACCCCTATGCATACTAAGAAACTTTTGTTATGAGGTAACAGTATCATGAAATATCTGAAATAGTTCAAATTTAATGTAAAATATTTATGTACGTACCCTTTAGTATTTGATGTTACAATTTTTAAAACTAATTCCTTTAAAAGTGTGTGTGTATGTATATAATATATATATATATATATATATATATATATATATATATATATATATATATATACACATACATACATACATACATACACAACACACACACACAAAGTCAAATACTGAAGTGTACCTTTTCTCTATCTACATACATACATATATATATCGTCCATCCATGCGTGTGTGTGATCATATTTGACTTAATCTTTAGCTTATTGTAGTCACTGTTCAGATATGAATCTGATTATCATTTAAAAGATTTTATATTAAAGTGTTATAATAAGATCACAGGAGGCAAGTTTAACCGTGATGATCTGTATTTTCCTTTCAGATGAATTGAAGAAATCTGTGGATCCAAGAGGTATGTAGACTTAAATTATACCTTCGTAATGCATTACTACTTTCATTATGGTTGTTGTTATTGTTGTTCTGTTTTTCTTGTCTGTGTAGATAATTTGACTTGTATATATGTTACCGGTAATACTGTTTAAAAATGTGGGTGTGATGAACATACCAGAATCATCATGTTATATAATATGAAGCGTAGCATAGAAATATGTCATATTAGCTGTTTGTTCATGGATACTGATGGTACATTGTATATGGTAACAATACAGCAGAGTATTGATTGTGTGTAGTCTCTGTTAGATGGACAAAAATAGTACAAAATACATGACCCATCTACAGGAATAGTCCTTGTCCTTTATGTGACTTTAGTTTTAAATTTAATAGTTGCAATTCATGAATGTGTGTGTGTGTGTGTGTGTGTGTCTTCACTAGTAGTGATGTGAATTTTACTGGGTGGCGTTAATGATATTCAATCTTGCAATGTGATTCATGACCAAAGTTCTAAATGTTTCAAATTAGCAAGAATGATGTGAGACATGAATGATAATAAAGTGTTCACATTGTTAGCAGCTGTTAGTTTGTCAGACTAATCAATAAGATGACATTAAATCTGTGACGTAAAAGAAAATACTGGAATGGTTGTTGGCTATATGGTGATATGTAATTAATTTGTTTGTGTTACTTTTATGCGCTGATGTGTATTTGCAGATTGTTAACAACATTGAAATGAAAGGAAATTAAAATAACATGGCTTCATGTTGGTTTTAACACCTGTATATTTAAATTGCATTCTTTTTTTCAGTTGCCACAGGATTTATTTCCTTGTTCGTACTCTCTTTCTCACTCCCCCACACACATGCATGCATGCATACATACACACACACACACAACACACACATTTATTTCACTGATGTTTTCTGCAGCATGGTTAAAATATTATCACAAAAAATAGTACATGTATGTTGCTTATGTTCATTCTTGTTATATTTTGAAATTTGTTTACCATAATTTGCTTTGTACATAGTTTTCTTGTAGTTAATACTGTTCAAAGAAATATTGCGTGGTACTGCTAACAGCATTGTTTGATATTATTATGTCTGGAACTTTACCAGATATAGTCTTAAAATTTAATTAACAAGATCATTGCTATTTGATGTGGTCTGAAGTGGGGGTATTTTCATATTGTGGTTGTGCCAACTCCAACAATCAGTCTAAGACGGAGAGAGAATGGCATCATGCATGTTGGCTTGAAGGTCTAAAGTGATTCACATGAAATGAATAATGTCACAGAAATCACCGTCTAACAGACACAGGAGTATTGTCCTATTTGTTAAACATTGACTGACAGAAGAAATGATTGGTTTGTTTTAGCACCAGTGGCAAGCCTATTAGCACAATTCACACGTGAAATGATGTTTTCCAAAATCAATTTTTGTTTGAGGAACAATTGATAGCCGATAGAAATTACAATAGGATCTGCTGTGTTATTAAAATGTTGTGTGAAGGGTGCCCAATTGGAGAGTGCTAGTTCAGACAATAACGTATGAGAAATGTGGCAAATTAATTGAAAGCTTCAACCTGTTGCTTAGCAGAATATTTTTCATCCTTGTGTTTTATCTGATTAAAATTTAACCCACCCTCATTCTCATCTGCCAGTGTTACCACCTGGAAATAGAGAAGTACCAAATATCTTGTAAGATTTATTCTCTTGGCATGGTTATTGTCTTAAACAAAAATTAAATGCTCTAAACATCAAAACTGACTCTTTTCGGGATAAGACCTCTGTTTTTTTTAATTATTCACACAATTGTTTTTAGGCATTGGTTAAAGCTGTGTATTTGCAAATGTCTAAACCGTTGTGCTTGCTGAGAAATATTTGCACTGTCTACAGTTGGGGTCTGAGTATTTCTCATGACTGTGTTTTTCCTATGGAAAGAACTTCTATCCAGGTTAAACTGATATTTTGTCTTGTTTTCCGAGAAAATACTGCCATAACCTATTTTGTTCAGTGTCAGCTGAAAAAATGTACCATAAAGACAATGAGATGCTGATTCCAATATCCATGTGTTGTTTTCCCACAGACAGCTGTGGACATTTCACAGTCAGTTATCACTAAATCTAGGGGCGTGTGTACACAGGTAATTGAAATTAAAAATTGATACGATTACTTAGATATGATTGAGGCTAAAGGTGAAGTGTTATTTGTTCTGCTTCAGACACGCTGTTGTGTCTTCTTATTTGCCATTACACTTGGGATTAATAAACAGCTTTGATATGAATTTATCATGTTGATTTGAAGCACTGTTAACAATATCATCCTACCGCCACATAAAGCCATAATCCCATTTCACTTACTTTTTGCTAGCAAATTATATATATAGTTGTCCACAGTATTCATATAAAGTAAACATGTGCAAATTTCTTCACCAATTTCTTTAATTGGATTAAGTCTTGTTGTGTCCCTCATTCTCATGTAGCCATTATTTCCATTTTATCAATGTGAAGCAGTGTTGTTTCACAGGACACCTTTTATTATGTTAGTGCCATAACATAGCCATAATCATAAACTAGGGGAGAGTTTCTGACTGACCAATATGACTTGTTTGATGACGTAGTGTTAAAAAATCTACAGATAAATCAGTTAAAAACTTAGTCTTAAAATTATTATTTCACCTGAGTATTAAATAAACGAATATAATTTACCAGTCCTTTTCTGTTATGGATATTATAAATTGTATGTTTATAAAAGAATTGATTACGGTTACTAAAATAATAATATAATTAATTTCAAGTACAGGTGCGTGTATGTGTAAAAAATATATATCCTCATACAGAGACACACTAGCGAAGTATAAAAAAATACCACTGGTTGATGAGTAGACAAGACGTATTAAGCATGTTTAAATTTTATTTATTGAAGCATCGACCTGTTATATGGACATATAGGGTTTAGATGTATGTATAGGTTTATAGATTGATGTAGGGATGTATAGGTTTATTGTTGTGCAGATATTATTATTTGTACTCTAATGCACACACACGTTTTTGAAATGATTGTTAATGTTAACATTTTTAGTTGTCATCAGTCCTGTCGTCACCATGGTGATACAGTAGCGTTGACAGGTCCAGCAGCTTTGCCTCTCACTAACCTGGTTTGCTCAGCACAATGTTGCTGTTTTTTTTTAATGCTGAGTGCATGTTGGTACCTGTATGATGCTGTCCTCGTTCTACCATCGCATTCAAAGTAAGCTGCCCTCAGACATAGGCTTGTTTCAGTGGGTCAAACACGGTTGGATCGTTTTCGCCGTCGTATACTGTTATGTCATCCATCCACAGTTTGCATTATAATGATCAGGTTCAATAAATATAATTTGAGGCAGGTTATCAGAGGTCCGTAGCAGAGCAATTGTTGTTGTAAATTGAACTCTGGTATGGTGAAGCCTGGCCTATGTCATTATTAGTAATTGCCTATGTTTAGTTCAGATTATGGACTTATGCTCTCTGTGGTGATGCGACTTAGCCGGATCACATCTAGGAGAAGCCACAGGTCACCAATTATTGGTGTCAGTGTATGCTGTGTAAAGACAACACTGACTGAAATCCGTGTTGTATATTCTAGTGTTATTTTTTTCAATGCTGATCACCCAGAGGGAGGTGATCTGCATCAGGCAAGCTTACTCGGTTTTCCTGGACTGAGTCCCTACATTGGCATTGTGTACTTGCTTATGTTTTGATACATAATGTATGCTGGACCAGTACGTCTCAGCTTCCCATTATTTCCCCCCCCACACACACACACACACTCCCCCCTTTCCATTGGGCTGGCAGCAGTCCGAACCAAACGCCTGCCTATCATCAGCCAGGCCAACTACCGGCCTAGTGTGTGCTCCAGTTTGGATCGATAATTTATCCTAGGGCCCTTGGTTAGCCATGTTGTCATTTTTACAATTCTCTTTACTTGTTCGTCGGTTAAGAGGCTTACTATAGCCACTGCCAGTGGATTAGTATTTGGTCTGTTGTGTTCTGATTGAAGTCCGTGCCATTGCCAGATAGTTGGTGCATGGAGGAGCCAGTAACATCACCGAGCTGTACCCCGCTCGCTGTCAGCATAACCCCGTCGTTTGCATACTAATGAGCGACGCAGTTGGTCGTCTCTTTCACCCTTTCGCCTAGGATATGCTATCGGGTGCCATTTAAATAGTGGAGTATTCTAAGCACTAGATCTATTCACCAACGTGCCATAACCTCTGGTATCTTTGTGTGTTGTGGACTTTGGTTGAGCTACTTGTCAGTAATACATAGATATACATACTTGTCTTATGCTCTGCCAGCATTTGACGGCTTGTTTTTAAAGGTACACAGATTCGGCAGTACCATTGCCACATTGGCGCAACTTTGTGGTTAAACGGATAGTTTATTAGAAGAATCTTACCGAAGTAAGGAAAATTATGGATAACAACGTCAATAAAACCCGAAAAGAACAAGGTACGATGTTGTTTAGTTGTTGTCTCACACACACACAAGAATGTGATGTGCGTGCATACGTGTTCTGATATGTATACAGCTTAGTAATGCTACTGTTGTGCCTACATTCAACACTGTAAGTCACATGTTGCAAATTTGTGCTCCAAAAATGCTACACCCAGTTAATTTGTGCCTTTCTGTCAAAGATGTATTTTTTGTTTGGTAAAAGATATCTGTCCTTGGATCTGTGGTTATATTTCATTTGTGTGCTCTTATCTCAGTATCAGATGAAGAGATAGATAGATAGATAGAGAGAGAGAGAGAGAGAGAGAGAGAGCTAGTCAGTCACATAGTGTGTGTGATCACAAAATTGTTCAAAATAGTTTTTTTCATAGTAAATATCACTTTGACATAATAGTATCTATTGGTTGTTATAGAATATGCATGTATATATTGTCAAATGTTGGCTTGTGTCCAGGTTAATATATAATTAAGTATCCTAGAACAGGTTTATGTAAATTCCAGCACAACCGTACAAATTCTGTGAACAATCTCTGTCAGTTGAAATGCATTTTTGAGGCTGGTGTCATTGAATGATTGTTTGTTGCCAATGAAACCCCTTACTAGGCCTTACACATTTAAATTTTAATTGACGTGAATATTGGTGTGCATCTAGATCTATATGTCCGTGGGTACCTACGGACAATATATATACCTGTTGAGGTTTATGTTGAATGTTCTTCAGTTCAATGAGTATATCTGGATATCTCCTATGTGTGATATTACAAATTTTTATCAGTTTTGTAAGATGAAGAATTGCTATCTTCTTTATAATTATTTCTTGTTCCATTTGTAATACAATTATAAGGTGACTAGAAACTGAATTGACATAAGTCTAGTAGAACGTAGTCACTTGTAGTTGTACAGATGACGAGAGACAGGTAATAATAACCTTCTAGTTAAACCAACTGCTAATAATATCTGTGATATTTTGCTGTTAAGTGTTGTTTCATAAATACTAATGTCCTGGTTTATCAGTGGGCTCCATTTGATCTAAGTAAGATATTAAAAGTATAGAATGTTGTCCCATTCTTACATACAACTATACACCTGTGTGTCATCATCTGTTATTGGAGATTAGATGCTCAGTTCACTACTTAGTCCTTGGTTACCAAAGCAACCGAGGACAGAAAGGTAGACTAGGAGCCTATCTATGTATAACCTTTCTACTAGCACTAGTCATGTTTTAGTTGTTGTTATGGTGTATAGCTATATTCACAGAGCTAATTATAGTCACGTCTATTTCACACCCAGAAAACACACAGAAAGAAGCTATGCGATAAACCAATTTCATAAGCCGGTTGTTAGGCTGTGTGGTGGATAAATTTAGTTTCTCTGTTCTGTTATATAACTGGAAGGTGATGAAAAATCAACTGACATTACTATTATACTTCTCTTAACGAATGTTTTCTAAACGTAACATCTTCAGGTGTGTACAGAAGTTACACCAGCTACACTAGTACCTATCTGTAACTCTAATAATGACAAAAGGTTCATATTCAAGAGATAGAATTGATGGCCAAAAAATCCAGAAGCAGTTATTACTAAAATTATTATTGTTATAAATACAATTGAATTTGATATCAGTTGTTTTTCAACAGAGATTTGTTCTATTACCAAGTACTTGGGCCTACTATTTTATTGTTAGACAAAATGTATAATGTTAGTTTAACTGAAGTTTGCCAACATATATTTCCTGGGCGCCTCCGTGGTCTAGCGCTAGCGTGTTGGACCACAGATCACTACCACCCGTGTTCGAATCTCCACGTGGGCATATCTGAAGGGTGTTTCATCTTTGATTTCAATCCATTACCTTTGGCTGTCACTCAGCCATTTAGCCTAACATGTGCGCAAAAGTGGCCGTAAAACATCAATCATCATCGTCTTACAGTCCACTTTAGCCAGAGAGTGGTCCACAACCAGACAGTGTGTGTTCTGGTTCGGTTTTCTATCTATGCTGAAATGTTGAACAGACTACTCTTATAAATATGATCTAATATTAATATTATAAGACTATTCGCCAGAGATGTAGTACAGAAAGGGAAACCAAAATATCTTCAGGTATATAACTGGGATTCTTATAGTACAGTTAACATTTAGGTTAAGATACCAATCTAGTCAAGATACCCATGTTTGTGCGATGATTCTGTAGGGAGTTCCCTTCGGCAACATGTCCCCAAATTATGACCAGCACCAAGGATATAAACAAATCACTGTCACTCAGAGTGTTTTACAGTGTGTTATGTTATTGTTTTTGATGTTTCGTTCTGCTTCATAGAATGAGATGTATAAATTGACTTGTTTTCAGTTATTCCCTCACTCACTCAACCCCCGTTGGAGGTTCAGATTTTAAAATTGGTCTTCCACGAGTAACAGCCGGTGGTTAATGGCAGGACATACTAAAAGGCTATTTCATATCATTGCGTTAATTACCTAACACACTGTTACTTAATTATAGTAAATATTGAAGATGTCACTGACGTTAATGACTTGTTCACTCCATAATTAATGGAGACACTAAAGAATAAAAGATATAAAAATAGCCAAATAGTTATTACTGCTATAATTAATACAATTGTCACACTTTGGTATTACCTTCAGTATGCCTAAACATACCTGTATATATGGACCATGAGGTTTTGATGATGACTGTACTAATGTAAACATCACAGCTATTATTATTATTATGTGACATAATTAACTAAATTCACTATTGAAAGCTGGTATAGTTTATCACTGACCCTTTCTATGTTATTAAGATTGTTGCCTTTAGTTATAGTTGTAATGATATAATTTTGTTTGTTTCTGGATGTAAGTTATTCCATTATCTAGATTGATTGTGTTAGACTAAGTATTATTTGTAAGCCCTCTCATCGTGTATTCAAAGTAGATTACCTCAAGTGGCACTGAATTGTAAGGGGAATTTTAATTAGAGGATAACAAACGAGTTTGACAAGTTGGAGTGTTTGTTAAGTATACTAGATGTGATCTGGAATGACAAATACTGTGTGTGTGTGTGTTCTCTAGTAATTATTTATCACTAACCATTGTAGTTTTCATAATTTCTATTAAATGATAGCCACCAGTACATCATTGTTTAAAGGAGAGCAAATTTCAGCATCTATTCTTCAGCTACACGTGTGTGTGTGTGTGTATATATATATATATATATTTATATATATATATATGTGTGTGTGTATATATATATATATATTTATATATATATATTTATATATATATATATGTGTGTGTGTGTGTGTGTGTTATTTACATTGATGTTACTGGTGTGTTTTATGTAACCTTCAGGTCTATGTATCCTAGTTTCAGTGTGGACCACATTATACTATTTTGTTATTACACAACCCATAATCATATATAATAGACTGCTTTTTAGCGTTATCCTACACCAATCTGCATTTTAAGATTTACCTCCAATGCCAAAGTCACTGGATTATATAACTTAACATGTGTATGATTTACTTACTTACTGATGATTACTATACTTGTTTGATGATGTTATAGCATGCCGTCTTTTTTACAATCATTAGGCTTTTTATTTGATAAGTTAACTGATAAGCTGTACGAAGAGTAAGCATGCCTCATTTGCTTGAATGATGCTCCGTGTAAGCTTGGCCATTGTTTATTAGCTGTTTTTGATTTCAGCATCAGAAGCTGCCGCTGTGAATCATCACCCTGGTAAAATATTAAAATCCTGCTCACGAGTCTATACACTGCATGCTACCTAAACTCTGTCAGCTTAATCCTGTCTGGCAGCTGGAACTCTTTGTGCAGGCCTCTTCATCTTAATGTCCTCACCGTTGCCAGTCCCTGAATCACCACAGATAAAGCAGTCCTCTGTGTAATATTAAGTAGTTGGGTTGGAACTGATACAGTACTACAGTACTGGCAGATATATTTAATATTGTCTGGAGTATGGTTGTAGAATAAGCTATGTTTGTGGCTGCTTTAACTAGCATATATATCTTGGCTCTTGTTCTGGCTGTAAGTATGAGCTGACGAGTATGCTTAAACCATATACACTGAGCATTGCTGTTAGGTAAGATCCGCAGAATACCTTGATTTTTTAATAGAGCAATTAAGTTATGTAAGCCTGTGCTTTCTTAACTCATAATGTCGGCTTGTGTGAGGATACTGAAGGCGGGAAGGTTGGGGGGGGGAGGGAAGAGAAAGATTTACTATCCCCTGTAGACAATTTCCATGAGGCATGCGCATACATCTACTGTTGTTTGTGGGTCAGTGAAGCTGTGTATATGGCGAAGTAGTATGGAACAAGAAGTAAGAAAGTTTCTAAATTTACGTTTTGGTGGATTCATGTAAGTAGCAGGTTCACATTTATTAAATATAAAAAATATTTTAATAAGATTATTTGTATGGGTCAGCTTTCATTATTCGAGATGGCTGAAGCTGGGAAGTAATCACTGTCAGAGTGCAAGTCAGATGTTATGGCAATAAACCTAAAATATCTGCTAAAGAACAATATGATTTGAAATATTAGGAAAATATGATTATCTTAAATATTTAAGTTTCAATACAAGTCTCTTGTTCTAACAAAACTGTCTTTGTTGAAAACTGTTTTATTCAGACTTTTCAATACGGCTGTCTTAAATTACAACTTTTCACTCATATGCTATGGTGCTAAATATTACATATTAATATTAATAGGTAGTTAATTTGAAACTACAGTTATGTATGCAATCAAATATAAAGTTGACAGTTTATTTTTGGCAAAAAATGACATGTTATTGAAAATAAATCATCAGGCTGGGAATTGTAATAGACATGTTAGCAATATGTGAAACAGATTGTGATCTCCGTGATCTCACAATTGGTAAAAAGAATGTTTTTATCAGATGGTTCAGCGAGCCCAGTGAAACGCGACCCATAGACAGACTTTCACTAGATGGCGCAGTTGTCGCGGAAATTGTCTATTGCCTGCCCTTTTACCCACTCCACTTCCAGTGTTTGTTGTGCATAATGAAGTGAACTGTATCAAGTTGGGCCTGTCTGCTTGAAATGCTTTCCTTTTATTTATGACTGCACACTATTCAAGTAAATGTTTTAATGCCGTTGTTTTTAATGTTGGCATACTTTACCATTTTTAAATCTATATTTGCCAGCTACGTCTTCTGAGACTGTGTTTCTTTTATTTCCACAGGGCAAATATTTCCTTCCATGCAGTTTTCAGTGAACTTGTGTACCTTTTGGGATATATTGAATATTTGCACGTGCTTAAAATGTTTCTCTGCTGTGGTCTTCTCTTATGACATTCATATGGAATGAGAGCTGATTTTACTTAGGGCACAAAAGAGTCATTTAACTAATTATTTCAAAGATTAGAGTTAGGCTTATGTAAATATTAGTTGATTTATACTGACAAGAAGTGTGTTGTAGTAGTTTGTAATTGGAAAATTATAAATTGACATAATAGATGTTTTGTTTATTTTTTTATATATTTAGTTATCTTTATATGAAGAGTAATATTTTTATTCAATAATATATATATATAGAGTGCCAATGAGGTGGATGTTGGGGCTGTTTGATACTTGGGGGGTGTGTGGCTTTACATGTAGTTCTGAATGTAGATGTTATGCTGAATATAACCAGTCATAAGGCTTTGGTGGTGTTAACCATATTTCATATGGAACTTTCATATCTTGGAAGTTCACTTACATAATCAACTTCCTAAAGAGTCTGACCATATCAGAAAGGACAAGACTATTAATAGCCTAAGAGGTTAATGCTGCGTTTGTTACTCACACGGAAATGATTTATTTTAAAGTATTATTATCTTTATTTTATATTCACATAATTAAATTACCGACAATATCACTATTTATTGGCAAATGTCTTGGAATTTGTCATCTTGGTTAGGATACTGAAAATGTCTCCCCCGATTTTTGAACCTTGTTAACAAGATTTTTCGGTTGTTTGTTGTTAATGTGTATGATCAACCGAGCAAATGATGTACATTACTAATGTGTGTATCATTTTTAACATTTTATCATTGTTTCAGTACTCGATTTGATTTACTGGAGAGATGTTAAGAAGACTGGTGTTGTATTTGGCAGTCTTCTCGTAGTACTGCTGTCACTGGCTCTATTTTCTGTACTGTCAGTCATAGCCTACTTGTCGCTGGCAGCCCTCACAGTCACTGTAAGCTTCCGTATCTATAAAAATGTACTGGGAGCTGTTCAGAAAATGGCTGAAGGTCATCCCTTCAAGTGAGTATGACTGGTGGAGATGGATATTCTGAAGTACTTGATTGATCCGTTCTGAATAGTTTATAGCCTTGTTTGGTACCTTTCTGAATTAATTGTAGTGTCAAGTGATAGAAAAATGAAATGAAATTTTTTTGTACACCTTCAGAGAGTATCTGGACGCTGACATTTCGTTACCCGAAGACAAAGTCCACCATGTGGCAGATTGTGTAATGAGTCATGGATCAGCTGTCCTCCGTGAACTTAGAAGACTGTTTTTAGTGGAGGACATGATTGACTCCTTCAAGGTAAGTGAATAGTGGCCACTGACTTAAAAACTTCAAGAAATGTCCCACGTCTGACATGGATAATGTTGTGGTGAAAGTTTATTGTGCCTTCAAAATGAATTTTCTTATCATTTAAAGTATGTGTCCATTTTATGCACACTCACTCTTCTGTGATGTATTTATAGATATTTAAGTTTTATGTTTGATATTCCTCATACAGACAGATAACATGGCTATGATCTGTATAACTATAAGTGTGACAAATGTTGAGGGAACATTTTTATAGCAGGGTTCCCACAGATCCTTAAAAACATGGAAAGTCCTGGAATTTGAATTCTAGGCCTGGAAAGTCCTGGAATTTTTGTAGAGGTCCTTGAAAGTCCTGGAATTTGGACATATAGATCTATATTTCTAATCATAAGTGTACAGGAATTCAGTCGTTACACTTCTTCCAAAATATGGGTGTATCTTTGCACATTAAAAGTTCGTGAATTCATTGAAGAGGTACTTGAATTTGACATTGGAAGGTCCTGGAAAGTCCTGGAATCTGAGATGTCAAAATGTGTATGAACCCTGTATAGTGTTAGCTAGGCTAGGTCAACAGTAAACAAAAGTTTATGGCCTTTAGTCCATTCACATTTTTCAACAGAACCATATTATGACAGTATTATAATATATATATATATATATATATATATATATATAATGCTCCCAAGCACTTGGTTGAGCCATATTCTGTTCAATTTAGTTAGTAAAAAAGGTGTTTACACTTTTCAAAATGGTCAAAGTAACTTATCAACACCTTCATGTCACATTTACCATACTGGATGTGATACTTCCAGCTCGATTGTTGCTGTTGTAATACTTTATCTTCAACTGAATTGGACTCATTAGCTGTGGTGTGGGGTAGCAGAACTAGTGAAAACAGCCTAATCATTATGTCCTACATGTGACTACAATGTAGAATTGTCAGCCTTTTCACAGTAAGCTAACTTGGAAATTAAACTTGAAAGTTTGATCAGGATAAATATTTGCAGCTGACTTGGAAACTATTATGTTTTCATTGCACAATCTAATGTAGTGTGATTTGTATCAAACTTTGTCATTGGTGCTATTACGGAAATAGCTATGTAACATACAAGGACGGAAACTACAGCTAATTATTGCTAAGGAGACTGCAGTTTATTACAACCAAGAGAACCTGCTTCCAGCTGGTAGAGCATGGTGTGTGTGTGTGTGTGTGTGTTAATTAATGTGTATTTTACAGATGATGTTATTGTTGTGTTATTTCAGTTTGGCCTGTTGCTTTGGGTTCTTACCTATATCGGAGCATGGTTCAATGGGATGACGCTTGTTATACTAGGTGAGCATAGTACACACACACACACACACACACACACACACACACACACACACACACACACACACACACACACTACCAGTGTAATATGTTTAGCAGATTAGTGCTGATAGTTTTAATTTTTCTTTTTAGCTGTGGTTACTGTCTTTACTATTCCCAAAGTATATGAGACACACAAGGCACAGATAGACCAGTACATTGACATCGTCACAAAAAGAGTTACTGATGTTACAAAACAGTATGTATGACTGTAACATTAACATATCAACAGTGAATATTGTCCTATCTTGTCTGACTGGAATTTTATCAGATTAAATCTTGTATATTTTAGTCTGCCAGAACATATTCAGCTTTAAGCATTCAGATCAACCAATTTTTTTTTAAAACAATTTCCGTGGACGCTTTGTTTAGTACAATATCCATGCAGAAGTTTTAAAATATTTCATGTGTCATTACTTAGAATCTTAAAAAAAACAATGTTGTCCCTTTGTTGTTTGGATTTGTTTAAAAAAAAGAATTATTCAGAATTGTTGGTACTGAGCTTTTTTGGAGCTAGACTGATCGCAGTTATAGATAACTAATAAATAGCTCTATGTGTGTCTGTTTTATCATTAGAGTCAAATATATAATTAAATTAGGCTTTGACTTTATTGTACAAGTTATTGTACTTTGTCCGCTTACGTTATTTGGTTAAAACAATACTAATTATTGTACTCTGAAGTTCTACTGTATATTTTATATTGAGCAATTATTAGTTTGCTCGTTTTTAAATGTCTCAATTTCTATTTATATTGCAGGATCTGGGAGAAGATTCCAATGCCTGGCAAGAAAAAATCGGCTTAAAACTCTTAACTACGCCAACCGCAGTGGCTATTATCGGTTTAGTATGTCTAGTGAAATGCTACACCAACTGGCTCCGTTATTCTGATGCTGACATATATAATTGAACACTTTTATTTGTGTTCATCGGTTTGACCACATTTATTATTACGTCTGGTGATGCTGGTGATGCCGTGAAAGTCGGTTCACAAATCACATGAAATAAAAAAGCTAGTGGCCTTAATTTTCTATTTACTTGATTGTATTTTTTTTTAGCAACACATCGTTATACAAAAACGATCTTCCATTTCAGTTGTTTTAATACTTTGTTATACCATTACCTTAAGTTGTAATTTTAACATTTGGATCAAATCTTAGTTGCAGCGTTATCAGATTGAACACTTAGATTGAAATATTTTAGAATGTGTTATCAAGCATCTTTTGGAATTCAATAATTCTTGCACAAACAGTTGGATATAAATGTAAAGTATGTGAAGATATACGAATTCTGTCAGTAAGGTGTTATATATGTTAAAATTAGAGAGGTGTAAATTTTGTTCTAGCTGACATGTGAGCATAATTATGTGTTTGTGATCCATATGGTTTGTTGCTAAGATTTACTGTACGATCACTCATTTGTAATCCGTAATATGTTGTTGCTATTGTACAATAAGTGAAGCAGTGGAAGCACTGATAATTTTCCTTCTGTTTTGTAAATGTGTCATGGTCTGTTATTCAAGTAGATCAGTTGCAAGTTGGCAGTGATTTATCACCATTTATCTCTAATTATTGTGATATTACCTAATTTAGGGATATCTAAACCTGACCTGTATCATATAAGTTTCATTCAGCTGCAAATTCCTGTCAGCTGTGATGTTTTTACATATTTTCTTGGATGGCATTAGGTACTTATGCTTTTATTATTCTAACATTTGATACCATCAAAGTTTGCATATTTCAAGCCATTTTGAGCATGACATTTTCCAAATAATTAGCCTTTTACGGCTGAAACTTTCGCTAAAACACACCTACAATTGACATGTGTACTTCGTGTTGTTCATATGTTCCATATGTAGCATATCTGTATAACCTGTTGCTTGTGGTACCATTCTTTCACCATGCACACAATACTGTCACAGCGTGATTGAACTACAAAGAACAATGGCCTTTTTTTAGCCATTAACTGTTTGTTATTATATGCAATTCGAATGTTTGGTACAAAAATCTATTTTGTGATGTTTGTTTTCTTGCTGCCTGTGTATACTTATATTTCTTCTATATTTTCATTTTTTACAAATTTGTGAGTTTTGATGGCCTGTTAAATTTCTCTTTTCTGTTACTGATGAATGATGACCAGTATTTTTATGAGATTGTTGCCATTCTTGTTAATGCTAGAGCTTGTTGGAATATAATGATGTTTTCTCACGTGCCACTCTGTTGTGAATTCTTTAGCACATCCCATTTGTGGGGTTAAGTCGAGAGATCTTCGATCCATTGGTGTTGTATCCTGTAGAGAGTCGATGCTTTCTAGCTTCTTTGTTGAAAAAAAAGTTAGAAGAATTCAGAATAATTTAGAATCTGATCATCTTCACACTGAAATTCCATTATTAATAGAATTATTCTTTAACGGTTTGTTGTTTTGTATAGAGAACCTGAGCTGTAGTTTCTTGTTATCAGAAAGAAATGTGTTATGCTGTCTTAAATTCTTTTACTTTCAGAATATAGAATAATAATAATAGGAATATTTGCTCACTAATTTTTACTGAACCATTTCTTTTCTAGAGAGTAAAATGTCAGTGATTTTTGCATATTTTATGTCTTAAATTGACTAATTTCAGTGCTCATCTGTCCAGTGTTAAATAAATTAAGGGTACTAGGTGGGTGCAAGTATATATGTTTATGTATGTTGGTGGCTCTTGATATTTCATACATTTAATGATGATCTCTGTTTTTCACTCATTCTAATATAGTAGTTTTTAATATAAAAAGTCCCCCTCACCTCCAAAGCAATTATTATCTGTGCGATTAGCTACTGATGTGTATAAATGTATATGTATACATATACATAAATAGCAGTGTCTATGACTGTTGTATTGATGTAAAATCTCTTTGTACTTGGTGTACATAATTATGTCATCCTTCACTAAGAAGTGTTGTTGAATCTATTTTTTAGAAATGAGTTGCTTAACATGTGTGGATGTAGCGGCTGGAGATTTGGCTGCTTTGTTCGCAGTTTTAAAGCTTGTCATTAAATATTCAATTTTCACCATACAAGCTTTTGAAAACCAGCTGTTCTGTGTATAACATTAACCAAGTGGACATAGCAATTTTGTGAAGCATCTTCAATGCACAATGTAGTTGCTCTTAGCTTTACTACGGTAGTGGGACAAGTGTGTTATGGTAGTATATATATATATGTGTGTGTGTATATATAGATTAAAGCTGTGACGTTGTAATGTTATTTGTTTTGTATCACCGACGATGTCTTCTCAGCTGTCTGTCATCGGTTTGTATATCTCTTATCAAGTTCGTTTTTTCCTGGTCTGTAGTGTTTGAATAAAACTATAAACTGTACACTTAATTCAGTATATGCCTTCTGGTACGTGCTTTATGTTGTAAAATTTAAAACAGTACGAATCAAATTATAGCAGTGATGTTTCTTGGCGCATTCTGTCTGATTTAAATTGGTTTAAATAATGCTCCAGTTTAGTAGGAGTCTAGTGAATCGGTGCTTACCACAGTTGATAATTGGCCCAAAAGTGTCCGAGATGGAACCGTATATGATAAAGTCGAATAATTTGTTAGAATTTTACGTTACAGATACAGTAAAGTTTCAATAGTCCGACATCGTTGGTCACGCAATATATATACTATATACACGCACACACAGAAATATACTGGTTGTTACGATATCCAAGTAGCAGTATTGCTGGTTGACAAACGACTTTAAAATAGACTAAGTTTACATTAGAAACAATGTAGCACACTTTGTATTAGACATTTCGTCTGTGTTGAAAACAAAATTACTGTAGTAAGCTGACTAAATGGTGCGGGAAATTTCTGTTTCCTGTTCTCGGGTTGTGGGTTTATACTTGTTTCGATTGGATACAATGGTTGCCCCAATATTATTTGTACAGGTTTTACTAGCCCTAAATAATTTTAGGCTAAATTCTAAACACTAACATGTCTGGGGGAAGGATTATGATTTGGAAAACTTTCGCCGTTTACGTGCCCCATTTCGTGCGTTCTCCAAGTACTTCAGTTTACATTTCTGTGGGATGTTAAGTAAGTGGGAAGGTGATGGCTACTAAGATCAAGAATATTCCTAGGTACTTTTCTGTAAGTAAATTTATTTCTTTGAAAGATCAAATTGACCACGAGCTGAGAAGACGAGTTATACTGAATGGACGTAGACTATCCGTGATAACAACGTACCAATGTTGCAGCCAGTGACAGTCGGTGTATCGTATGGTAGACTCCGTTTTAAGGTGGTGACGATTGATGTTTTACGGCCACTTTTGTGCACAAGGTAGGCTAAATGGCCCGAGCGACCTCCAGAGGTAATGAGACGAAGTGAAAAACGCCCTTCAGATATTCCCACGCCGAGGTTCGAACTAAGGTGGTAGTGATATGTGGTCCAACGCGCTACCAACTAGTCCACGGAGGGGCCCATAGTCTGTTTTAAGCACAGATGTCCACGCTAGCTAATATTGCTGCCAGTCACGACACAATAACACCTTACTATGTGCTAGTCATACGTGAGGATAGAGCTGATAGCAACACAATGACATACTGGCTCACTTCATCACCGATTCAGTGGACGTCTTTTTCGTTCTCGAGAAGGAAGGCAAGGTGATGTTGATCGTATGTTGTCCGTAGGAGAACCTGCTATGGTAAATTCTTCCTTCATTCATCGGGCATGTTACTGATGCTGATGCTGAAGTTGTTACCCTTCGTTGCCTGTCGGATGCGTCTCCAGAAGATTGCGCTGTCATCGGTGCCGAGAAAAGAAACGCCAGATCTGGTGACCGAAAGGTGGCGGAACGATGGCATTCTGGCTAACACGGACACAATATCCAGAATATCATCCTCGGCTAGGGGGATCTGTTTCAGGACTAATTCACACAAGGACAACTTGTTGAGGGAATCAAGTAGGTGATTTAGATATTCGGCTTGGAGTCGATGAGCGCCGAATGCTTCACTCGTCATATGCAACACTTTGAGTTTCTGCAATTTGTCTAGGTTCCTAAACAGGGATAGATACAACTGCGCATCCACACTGTGTGAAGAAACTCTTATGATTGCTGGGGAATGTTCGTGTTTTTTCGCTGACGCCTTAATTTCGTTATCACTAGCATTACTACCACGATGGTCACTGTCATCAATGTTACCAACGACGTTATCCTCATTGAGATCCTCCTCCTCATCATCATCATTATGAGGCGGGCAGCAAGCGAGACACTGTTTCGAGTAGATATTGGACAGATCAACTTCACGTAGATAGGATGCATGTTTCGATACGAAGAAGGACTGAACATCCTCCTCGGTCATACAAACACTTTTCATTGTTATCTCTTGAAGTGGGATTACCAAAGAACGGAGAACGCTTTCCAGAACGTTCGAAACGACAGATCCGGAAAGATCCAGTTTCGTTAGCGCGGAACACTTCTTCAACAACGACGGGAAGTAGTTATTAATCGGCGGCTTTGTCAAGTTCAGTCCAGCAAGAGTCAATTTTTTTAACTTCAATCCTCTTTCAGCGACATCATCGAGTGGACTAGTGACCGCTTTTGTAAAATGTTTTCTCTGAATTCGATTGATCGATATAGCTTGCATGTTCTGAAATATAAGTAAATGATTGAATATCCGTTTAAAATGGTTGAATAAATCAATAACAATACATGAATCCAATCACAGCCAGCCAGTGATAGTGTATAATTAGTGTATAATAGTAGACCAAGAAAGGAGACCAAGCATAGGTTGATTTTTGCATGTGGTGATTAGATGCAATGGATTAACTTCTAGCATGCTGCACTGATATTCACCGTTGCATGTGTCTGTTGGGTGTTTCATTTTTCAATAAAAAGACTTATTTAATTTTTCGATGGCGTAATCTCTCGAGCACAGTTCACGACGTAACACCTTAAGCGCAGACCGTGGTGTTCTGATGAAGTGTTGGTTAGAGAACTACGATGTAAACCTCAACGAAGGCTCGTGGGATCATTTCCTGGGATGTCGCTCCTTGGGCCCTTGGTTGTATGTTCCAGGTGAGGCCAACGCCGAGCCTAAACACAGCAATCAGTCACAAACGGACCGAATCATGTTAAAGAACGACTCCCAGTTGGGAATATTTATCTGTGAATGTGAGAGGGGTGTGAGCGTGACTTTTCGTTTGGTATCAGTGCTGAGTACTCTCGAGTCATCTGTCGACTGTACGGGCAAACACGAGTATTACTCGAATTCGAGAGCGAACCCGAAGGTTTGCGGCACGGGAACGGACTGAAAGCTGATCAGGATTGAGCCTACTATACGATATCACTGACAGTCAGCGCGTTAAGGCATCGATAATTTATTGTAACAGTAAAATAAGTCGACTGACCTGCACGTAATCGCTATCAGCAAACACTCGTAAGGGTAGCGTTGGATCTACCGGATCTAAGTCGGGACCGGACTCGTTGTAGCTGGAAATATTTAATGGCAACAATGTATATATTAGGTGAGAACGCGAAGCCGTGCCGAAATCTATGTGTACGAATGTGTGCTAAGTAATCGACTGAACACCAAACCTGCCTAAAATGTACGCTGTTAATGGTGATGTTTACGTTGGTGACGTCACAAATTGATGACGAAATGAGCCAACCATAAAACGCCAAGTTATCTGCAGCTAACGGAAAACTGTCGATGATGATTTCCATGGGTTCTAAAACAAAGACAAATAACGTTTATGAAGGATGCGAGTTAATCCCATATTTCTCCTCTCCGACACATCTATCCGTGTGTACTGAGACGAGAAGACACACTAATAGCCGACTAAGATCGACTTACCTTTGTGTTGGAGTTTTCGACCTCTCTTAAGTACCGAATGATTCAGTAATATTTCTAGAAGATGGTTCAGGTTCCATAACACGTTATCATCTTTGATATCTATATCAGGTATTATAATGAATGAATTATCTATACTGACATTATATAGATGACTAGACTGAGAAGTAAAAATGTTTATCACTCATATTGATCATTTGGAGAGACCAAGAATTTACGCTGAGAGATAATTCAGCTACCAGCAGTCACTAAATACTTGTGTGTATGATGCAACAACGTGTTATTGTAGTATTAGTAGTAGAAGAAATAACAACAATAAAAATAATAATGTATATTCATTCCAGCAGGAGTTTTTTATATCTGATAATGAAAATTACAACCAGGCCAATGGCAACCAAGATTGCGGGGTATCCGACACACACACACACACACACGAACAGAAGATCATTAATTTATTTTCTTAAAACATTGCATAGTATTATCCACTTTTTAATTTATTAGTTTGTGTCGAAATTTTATGGACGACTGGGTACTTGTCATCTTTCTCCAAAACAAACAGGATTTATTTTAGATAAGACAAATGCAATACCCTCAACCATTTATATCTAGCCATCATGAATTTATGGCAACGTATGAAAACAATACCGGATATACATCCACTAGCTGAATGACTTCAAGATATCATATAAGATTGAGGATATTATAAAGATAAATATTGATATTTTATATTTTCATTTGCTATCAGAATATCAGCCATTACAGGAACCATTCAAATGTGATAACTCAGCAGATACTTCCACCTTCTTTCAGTAATTCGGAATATCTGGTTGCTGATAAAGGTAAGACTTACTGTGCTTGTTTACAACTTTGTTTACAATGGTATCCCTCCTTAGTGGACCCTTGTATGACATCAGTGGTATCAGTTGTAAGGTAGTATAGAGCAGAGCTTTGTCTGAAGATAAACACTATATATTATTTACTATCCGTAGCATTCATTCATTCAGACGACGATAACTTTATTTCACTTTACAGATATTTCATGTATACTTATTGTCCTTCCTTCACGTATTGTTTTCCTGTTTTTTTGTTGATTTAAAAGAGACGTTTGATATTATTCGCCACGAAATTGTAATTAATAAAATTTCTCATTATGGTATCAGAGAGTATCAAGGTTGTGGATAAAAAAAATATTTGCAAAATAGAAAACAACAATTATCGATTAAAGGTATAGCATCTATTTAATACAGTGTATTCTGTGGGGGTACACCTAGGTATCAGTACTTGGACTAATACTGTTTTTACTGTATTTAAATGATTATATCAGATTAAGTGGATTTTGTATACTAATGACACTAATATATTTGATGCAGACAGACTAATGAAGAATATTTTCTTGAAATTATATATATAAATATATATATATATATATATATATACCGGTCCCAAATACCTGGTCGCATGGTCGTCATTGACGACCTGAATTAGTGAAGGGCGACTACATATTTTGAACAACTAGCCTTGCAGGCGACTTGACCATTTCTGTTTTACGCACATCGTTTTTTTTTCTTTCATTCAACCATTCTTTTGCGTGGTTCGGTCACTAAGCACAAATCTATAATGATAATGATCTATTGGGAAGTTCCACATTCACAGTTTCAGTTCATATTTTTAGGATGTTCCGGAAATATCAATTTCTGAATGCCATTGCTTAACGTATAGATTGTGCATTATCACGCAACAAATCCGGCAGCATACGAGTCTCTTAACTAAAATTGGCAAGAACAAGGATAGCAGTTTTACCATAGTTTCGCACTGACATAATCATTGGGCATGCTCGATAAGGTTATATGGAAAGTGAAAAATAATTAATGTTGGAAAATATTCAGTGACAGCAGAGAGTTGTTAGTAAAAGTGACGGAGAAAACAATGTCAGGTAGAAAGGATTTCCTCTACAAATTATGTCTTCTTCTTTTTAATCAAACTAACAAATAATTCTTCTGTCACAATCGAGCATGCCTATTTCATTTTGATTGACACATGCCAAGATCATCGAAAATAAATAAAACTGAAAAATCGTTATTTTGCGGGTGTATCACCACCACCACTCAGCAAGAAAATTAAGACTTCTGAGGAGAAGCTGAAGATACAACGGTTGTATGAGATCAGTAAACGGAAACGGGCGTTTAACTCAAATCGGAAAGTTGTCCACCCATGACTGGGGATAATAGACGAAGAGCTGGGCAGTTCGACATCGGACGCTCCATCCACATCCAGGCAGGTAAGTACGATGATATGCACGACGTGCCGCACAGCTGGGAAGATAGATCCGACCATTTTGGCCAAATATTCGTTTGCGTCGGGATACCAGTCATTTAAGCTGGATAGCATAAAAATCCATGAAGCTTCAAACAAACATATTGTTGCTAAAGAGATTTTCAAGTCCACTGAGGCCCAGGAAGGGCCACCTTTATTTTTAAGTTACTGGCCCTGTTAGCCACTTCAATTTTGAAGATATTTGGGACCCTGTATATATATATATATATATATATATATATATATATATATATATATATATATATATATATATACACATATATCACAAAGCAACAGACAATGAATCTATAAAAGAGTTTATTATATATCAAGTGTTTGGTTTAGTAAATTATCTTTGAATTATCATATTCAGCATAAACAATTAAGTGTCAAAAATATGTTAATGTTGTATTGTTCTCAATGTTGTTCTCAAGTTTTACCATGCTAATGACTAAAAGAAGAGAACTTTGATAATGTATAGCTTAAACAGTTTTATGTTAGTGTGTATTTATGAATATAATTGATATATATATATATATATATATATATATATATATATATATATATATATATATATATATATATATATATATATTAATAATTGTAAATTGTTTATCCTTTTAAAGAAATTGATAAGAATTTTTCTTCAGATCATTTTATGATATAACAACCTTAACTGTTTATTTACAGATTATGTAATCAAATGAAGGTGTCATTTCTAAAGGTGTGGGACGCCATTTATAAGCTTTGGCTACTAGCATTCAGTTTCAGTTTGTACATGTCACAGACAGACAGACAGACAGACAAAAGTGTTTTAATGTATATGAATATGTAATACTAAATACATCATTCTGATTGGCTGATTGATTTTTAAGTTTATTTCATTAAACTATAAAACATTGCTATTTCAATAGGTATGGCGCTGTATTAAGTTTTCATATTATTTATAAAAAAAAATACTATTTCTACGTACTTGGCATAAATTCAGTGAAGTCGAGTTTCCGTAGTTTGCAAGTAGATTGTCGGATCAAAAGTCCATGGAATATGTGTGACCACAGATTATCCATAGACGTGAAGATCGTTTTACATTCTTTGGGACCGATAATCTCACATAATCTGAATAGTTAAAAGATGAGATTTTATATTAATGTCGTACATTGAAATGGACGGCTTACTTAGATGAAGAAATAACTTTGTATATGAACATGAAGAGCTTAATGAGTATTTCAACCGATTTCTAGGATTGCAAATATAAAACAATCATCTAGCCTCTTATACATGAGTAAATTTTTAAATAATAATAATAATTTATAAATTTTGAATAGTATTCTCCATGATATACAATGAGATTATTCTAGTGCGTTTGTCGTGTAATCTATGTGTCCCTCTGGAATGTTCTGATGTGAAGTTTGTATAGAACTTACCTAAGAGTGGTGTATGGCCAGGCTGCTATAATATCCGGAATATACTGGTGCATCTCCCTGCGGATCATTACCTTCCTTAATTTAACTTCTGCGTTCTCTTCGTTTTCACGTACTAACGTTTCTGACGTTGGAACCCGAGCGATGACAAACTTGGTCCGTTGACCCTTTCCAGGGAGACAAGGATGTGTCATTCTTGGCGAGAAATGCCATGACATGTTTCTATTAAGCCGTGAGATGGATGCTGACGGCTTCGGTGGAGTATCAGGGTTAGGCAGGATGTGAGAAATGGCGAACTGGGGCGACGTGGAAATGACACGGCCGTTTTTTGAGTATGGAGCGGAGTTTGGTAGTAGTGTATGTGATTGAATGGAAGATGACCCGAGAGCGTTTGACTCTGTATTTGGCAGATTAGACGACGACAATGTTTCAGATGGTGAAGCTGCTGTAGATGGCGTGCTGATTATTACAGGTTTTACATCATCCAATGCGCAGCGGGTTACCATAAATGATGAACTTGTGGTGGATAATAGTCCTGTTGTAGATGTGGATGGGGTTTCCGGTGATATTATACTACCAAGTTCCGCCGACTTACATAACGTAAGCGATGATGAATGTTTTTGCAATAAGTGACACTTTATCCCAGATGATATTCCTGGAATGCTATGATCGACGACGCGCAACTTCGATGTTGGCCTTCCGTTTAGTGCACGTATGAAAAGAAGATGCGGGCAAGATTTAGATTTTCTCATCGCCGTTTTATCGGCCATTTCATACTCCATTAGATCAGATGGTGAATAGTTATTCCCCAGATCTTTGCAGTCATTGTTATTTGTTGGTTTAAAAGCCGACGACGAACTGATATTGTTTAGTGATGGTTATTTGTTCGTCTTAATGTAACTGATAACTGGATTTTCCTGATGCTGGTACAGTGGCTGCCATCTGTCGGCTACACAATAAAAGCTAGCAAAATTATCATAATAAAGAATTTGTTTTTATATGCAGCAGAAACTACTATTATATCACTGTGTGCGGGTTAACACACACACACACACAAACATACGTACACACACGCACACGTACGTGCACGCTGGCATACAGAATGATTTACCATTTAATATGAGTTATCCGAGAGGAGTGTATGTTGGTCGCCGATAACGAATTGAATATAGTACTTCAATTAATTTGCTTTGTTATAGAGAAATGCCTAAATAACTCCATAAAAATATTTTCTGATTTGTATATAAATATTTTTATAATAGGCATTACTTCGCTTTGTAGAATGCTATCGTTGGCAATAAGTCTTATTGGTGTTGCATAGCAAAACATGATATTTTTCATTTTGAAATATAGCAGACGATACACATTTTCTGACATACAGATGTTGCCCGGACTGCTGCATCTGGTAACGTTTGTGGTCGTTTCACATAAGCTAAAACATGGACGAATATATATATACCGTATGACATACATACCTATATACAGGTATAATCGGTATTGGCTTCTGGCCAGTTTCTAAATTAATCTGCGAATATCAATGTGTGATATGTACCCATTGTATATCATTTCCTCTGACCAGCAATTAAATGGAAGTAAACACCCAAAACTCAACATAAATGACTACAATGACAGCACTCTGATTGATTCTTCTTCCAATTCTAGATAAGATCAATTGTTGACGACCCTAAACACTAATAAAGTGTTCGTGCCGCAGGAAAACATTTACTCATTTCACTTACCTGTTGTCCGGCGTTTGTTGTTAAACGTTCTAAAAAGCTCACCAAGTTATCACAATTAGCATCAGTTACGGAAGAGCTCGCCACAGCCGACCTAAAGTACCAGATCAAGTACCAGCCGACCTAAAGTACCAGATCAAGTACCAGCCGAAGTACCAGATGATCAACAATAGCTAAGTCAGACGAGCCAGTCCGTAGTGTCCACTTAATACATGTTAATTGGTTCCGATTGAAAAACAGATATGTCACTGTGATGTGTACATATCGGCTCGTCCGTGATGTGAACCTCGCCATAATTAGACACAGCTATAGCGCTCACTCTATGATCGTCGAGTACTTCAGTCATCATAGCAAGATAATTAATTATATTAATGTATTAATAGCCAGATTAGATTTCATTCCATTCGGACAGGATGTGTTTACATAGAGTGCATACATGTAAATGTATTGACTGACAATGAGGGTCGCGTTATAAAGCGAACACGTGATAAATAGCTGTTTTTTTTAATGTATTGGGTATGTTTTACAATCAACCTGTATACATCGATGGTTACAGCGTCCGATGTTCGTGGTATCTGTTCGTTAGTGACCGGTCTTTATCTGAATTCAATGTTGCCATGAACGATGGATGTTTTTAATTAATGAAACTGAGCCAGTTCAGATTATGAGGTTGTTTTGTAATCGGGGAAACGATACAGACTAGATGTGAGATGTGGAAAGTTTTTCAGTCAGTGGATTATAAACGATTGGAGCTCTCTCTTTCTCTCTATCTCTCTCTTTCTCTTTCCCCTCCCCCTCTCTCTCTCTTTCTCTCTCTCTCTCTCTCTCTCTCTCTCTCCCCCCCCCCTCTCCATCTGGATCATTTTTAATAGGAACAGTACAAGACAATTAATTAACGTAGCACAAAATTAAGTATTTAAATACAGTAAGATCGGATCAAACAGTCATTGTGACTAAAATATTCCACAATTGTGAGATCAAGGGCGAGATCGGATTGAAGTTACGACACGACAATTTTTAAATCGTTAAAATGAGTTTGGTGCCGCACGAAAATTTGTCACTCTTCAGGTGAACTTCGTTTAAATAATGGACAGAAATGCTAACATATGTAAGTAGATTGTAACCAACCATGATTACTGAAACATGTATGTAGATTGTAATTAACCGTGCTTACTATGCTAACTATAACATATAATGGTCTAATTTCATCAAAAAAGTAAAACAATTCACCTTTTTAGGAACTTGGTGATGATTTTAGTCACACCGCCCCGTGTAAGTTATTTGAATGTGTCCGTTATATATTATGCACTAAAGTAATTTTGAAATTATTTAAATTAAATGTCTGCGTCACCTGATTGCCACGAAGGTAAATAAATTATGCTATGGCGCGGGTAATTAATAACATGAGGTAACAGTCAATGGATTTTTAACGTGATTGTCCTCGTTTAATAAAAAGGAAGAAAATAAACCTCGTTATCTCTTGAAGCTGAAAGATTCAGTGTAATTAATTAGACAGAAAAGTAACTCGTTAGAACACCACATTATGAAATATTATTATTATAAGTTGTTGAATTATTAATGTATGACGTTAGTTTATATATTATTGGTTCAGCTATTAGTTAAAAAACTAATGTCACGACTGTCACCTAATAATAATAATAATAATAATAATAATAATAATAATAACTACAATAATAATAATAATAATAATAATAATAATAAATTATTCTTATAAAAATTATCTTTATTGGCATTATTAGTTTAAAATACACATAAAATACGTGTTTTTATCGGTAGAAATGTTCTGATAATTTTGTGTTTACAAGGATCACACTTAGTTAGCGACCGTGTGGCTTGTTAATTATACAGTAGAATATACACACTTGTTCGGCGTTGGCACGCTGAGAGTGGTGACGTTGTACACACAACCGAGCAAAACTATACCGAAACCCATACACGTTGATGACGTCGACACAACTCTTACCGCGGAACTTACGAAGTGAAGAAGTACAGAACCGAATAGTGACGAAGATACCTTATATGGTACCCGATTACGACTCAGGATCAAACATTTTGCGTTGGCGCAATTAAACTATCCACGTATTGTAACGTTTGTAGAGTTTAATAAAATTATAGTTCTGATAGGAAGTGCATATTTCACAGTAGGATGAAAATTTACGAAGAATCGATTTTTGGAACGGATTTGACATTTTCACCAGACGATACAGTTGATCATCTCTTCCGGAATACGGCTACTGATTGTTCCATGATGCAGTGATGATTTGGTGGCGGATCTATATGAATGTGCTATGATTGACAGCTAATATAATTTTTGAATTATAGGAGGAATTTTATAATGATTCAAATTATTTTTTCTTCGTCATATCAAGACCATTTTGAATTAACTGAATTCAATCGATGTTTGATCAGATGTTTTATGCGATAGACGTTAAAATATTGTATTCCGTATAAAATTCGGTTGTAGCAGGTTCGTTGGAATTTGGAGATGTAATTGGCGGTATCCCGATTTCTTTCTGAATCCAAGCTGTCTTGGTTGACCATTATGTGTCGTTGAAGACTCTAGGGTCTTTTTGTGTTTCTTCTTGAATTATCTGTATAATGTCGGTCTGGGGTTTGGTATTTCACGAGATTGTGGCCGTTTCCTTCTTTGTTAAGGGTCGGATGGGCAGGATTCTCGATTCTCTGTATACCAAGATGGAGCTGGTATCGTTGGGTAGTCCTAAGATGTAGCGTAGTGGGAATCTTTGTGTTCTTTTTAAGTCCTGGAAGGCTGTGTTGCAGGCCAGTCGAAGAACGAGAGCAGCGTATAGTAGAACTGACTGTATCAAGCACTTATACAGGATTATAAGTATCATGGTGTTAACGCCAATCTTGAGATTGGTGATGGCCATGATCACGTTGAATCTGGAGTTTACTTTACGTTTTGTGTCTACTACGTGTTGAATGAAGCTGAGTCTTCTGTCTATGGTTACCCCGAGATATCTATTGTCGTTGACCATTTCTAGGTGTTGTAGGCCGAGTTTAAATTTAGGTTGTCTAGTTGTGTTGAATGCCATGGTCTTGGTCTTAGCTGGAGAGAAGTATAAGCCTAAGCTGTTGGCTGCTTTGTCTACTGCGCTTAGGGCTTTCTTGGGTTTCTCTGCTGGTCTATTTCCGTGTGAAATCAGGACAAAGTCGTCGGCAAAAGCAAGGATGTCTACTGATATTGGTAGAGTGACTATAAGGATTTGCGACGAGACCGTTGAAGATGGTGGGGGATATTGTTGACCCCTGAGGATAGCCAGTGGTGAGATCGTGGGAGTCGGAGATGGTTCCTTGAACCTTTACTTTTAACTTTCTGTTTGTTAGAAAGTTCTCTATCCATGTGACGATTCTCCCAGATATACGCAAGGAGATAAGGGAGTCCAGCATGGAAAGGCGATCAACGCGCTCGAATGCCTTGTGCAGGTCCACGAAGACGACGAACACTGCTTTGCTTCTGTTGGGGCATTTCCTGGCTGTAATCTTGGTTGCTAAATGAACGATGGCGTCTAGTGTTGATCTGTCTTTGACGAAACCGAAGATATTTTTCGTCTTGGGGGTTTTCCACTGGAGTCTTGCTAGGATCATTCTCTCCGTGATCTTTGAGACGGTGGAAAATAGGGAGATGGGGCGATGGATTTTCCCTCCTGGTTTAGCGATCGGGGTGACTATTGGCGTCTTCCATTGTTCTGGTAGTTTCCCTTCGGTCCAGGATTGGTTGAATAAGTTGAGGATTCTCTTTTTGAAGGAACGCGGGACCTTGGCGTAGAAAATGTAGGCCAAGCCGTCCTCTCCAGGGGCTGTTTTTCTGTGTCTTCTCACTACAGTCTCGAGTTCGTGGAAGGTAAACAGCCTCTTCGTGTCTGGGTTTTTTGTTTTATTGCTACTCAATACGATTGATGTTCTTGGGTAGAGTAGTCTGGTCTGCTCTAGTTGTGAAATGGTCAGCGAGTCTGTTGGCTTCAAATGTTGGGTTTACAGTTTTGGCTGTCGGAGCATACCCTTTTGTCTTTCTAATCTTTCGCCAAATTTGAGTTGTGCCCATTTCAGCAAGTTGGTTGCATCATATGTCCCACTGTTGTTTCTTGAGGTAGAAGAGCTGCCTTTTGATTGTTTGTTGGCAGAGACGAAGTTTTTCTCTATTTAGTTCGGTTGAGTTGGCCTTGAGAAAATGACCTTCGATGTAAATATTTTATTGTTTATATATTTAGTTTATGTTTTTAATGTTTT
This sequence comes from Paralvinella palmiformis, assembly GCA_025642065.1. Classification (NCBI taxonomy): domain Eukaryota; kingdom Metazoa; phylum Annelida; class Polychaeta; order Terebellida; family Alvinellidae; genus Paralvinella; species Paralvinella palmiformis. The sequence goes on from JAODUP010000177.1 coordinate 535,398, forward strand.
TTTATTGTATTTGTAATTGGTTTAAAAATTTCTTCTACCTTTTATTGTTAATTAATTTATTTCATGTCCTTTTATTATCACGAAGGTGACCTAGCTGAATGAAGTAACGTCGGATGTAATGGCGTTCACTGAACTGAAATTTACTCTAAAAAGTGGCATAAAGAGAATATGACGTAGGCAGAAATAACGTAAAGTGGGGTATTATTGTATATACTTTTGCCTAAATTGGAAATCTACTTTTCAAAGGTAACTTTCAATGATCTTGGAGGGGAAAACATCTGTAAATTTAACGATTTTGCGCGGGTACGTGTGTATCAAACAGGACATTTGGGGTATCTCAAAACAAATGATGTATGTTAGCTCACGCTATATAATAGGCTCAAATGTATTCATTCCGTAGACGTGGGACACTTCTACTGAATGGGAATTAATAAGGTGGTGTATATAAACCTATTAAGTAAATCTCTTAATGTCTAGACATGTTATATTTAGCCGATAGGTGTCAGGAGGGTATCCTGAATCTGAACTAATACTTTATTAACAATATTGAAAATTGTCCGTTGGTGTCACTTATATCGTTTGATGACATTTTAAAGAGATATTTATAACAAACTAACTGACACTCTTAAACAATTCATAATGAACGAGCAAACCAGTTACACGTACCTTTGTCACACTGACTTCTATTTACCGTGGTATCATGATAGCAAACGTATCCCGAAAGATGGATATTAACTTACAGAATCCCTCGTCATCAACATTTGGACAGTCTCCTTCTAGACGTAGAATGTCAATGCCGTTGTTTAAAGGGTTTAAGACGTGTTTCGTTTAAGTTATTTGTCTTGGCCGATATTTTAACAAGTACATCTACTAAGTACTAGTTATAGTCATTGTGGCATCAGCGATGAATTGAACATTGGAATGTGTAAGACGAATACCGGGGGATGGATAAGTCTTAGAAGGGGTTACGGGAAAGAAATAATCTCTAAAATGTGGTTGCAGTATAGTTAGGATCTGTTTGCAGCTTACCATTAATACAATGATCGAACGTGATGAATAATTAAATACACCAAGCAATAAGCCATTGACGAGACATTATAAACAATGTTAAAATAATTTTATTAAGAGTAAAGTATAATCCCTGCTTTGTTATTTTGTTGGCAGTACAGATTAGTATAAAGAAATTCATTATATATGTATAAATCTAGAACTACCATTGTTACACAAGATATATTCTTGTGTGAGAACTAATTGCTTTTTGAATATTGTTTTCATCAACTGTTTTCTTATTTCTTCTGCAAATGTATAACATGCCGGACTCAATTAATTTGCTAAATAAAAGGTGTTTCATTACATCTATATATAGCATTTTCTTAAAAAATCATATATATATATATATATATATATATATATATATATGGGGGGGGCTTAATAAAATATGTCCGGAACAAATTGTTGTCATGCATCATTCGCCACAACTTATTCAGATTAATAAGCCGAGAAATCAATACTTATAATAATGGTGTTTTTTCCCAGTCAAGGAAACACTGAGTAAAAACATTCGTTCAGCTGAAATATTTCCTACAAAAATAACGCTAATGAGTTTTGTTCAGGTCTATTCTATATATATATTAAAGGGCAATACAGTAAGAGAAAACTAACTAACAAACGATCTATAGAATCCTAGACATATAAATTGCTAGAATTATCTCCTAATAATGTAAAAACACTCCAATAGTTATGATAATAAAGTGACTTAATAATGTGAGGTATGACACTCGAAGAACATCGCTGGAGCTAACGCAGCGACCAAAAGCGTTCAACGTAACGACACGACTTTCTCTTTGTTCGTCAGTTGATCTGGAAAAACAAAACCAAAATACATTCATTTTTCTCCAAAATCGGAACTAGTTCTTCTAATCCAATTATAAGCTTAAGAAGATACAGAACACTTTAAATGGAGAAACACTGATGGGAGTTACGATCGAAATAAATCAAATTAACATTTGTATTTAGTTCATTAATTTAGTTAATTATTCGCTATCGTAATGATAAGGGCGTCTCACTTTGTCACTAATTTGACACCAGAACCTTGACACACGACGTTGTTAGACAACATCACTCCCCGCTTATACTGTAACCATGTCCTCCCGTCATTCTCACTGTACCATACAGGTAAACCTGGAAATTCTGTTTTAGCTACTAACTCGTTGGTTGACTCGATGAAGCTTAAGTTTGAATAAAAAAATATATACATGTATATATAATAATGCATAATATATAATATATATGTATATATATATATATATATATATATATATATATATATATATAAATATATATATATATTGTGTGTGTGTGTGTGTGTGTGTGTGTGTGTGTGTGTGTGTGTGTGTGTTGTGTGTATATATATGTATTTGTTTGTTTGTGTGTATGCGAATAATTCAACAAACAAATATAAGATGCACGTAAGAATATAAGAAAACACAGGACATAAAAATATTCGAAAGAGAACACAATACATTGTATTATAAACATGTCGATATCTCCACATATCAAATCAGTAACTGTTCGTCAGGCTTGTACCCTGACGCAATTTATATAATTCGGACACCAGGAACTGTAGTTTCAACTTTTTTTGGCGGTTATTCGGAAATTTAGATGACACATTAACGAAATAATTATTGGAATTCATACGAAGAAAAAACAGAACAACATCAAAATAAGGAGAACTCCAAGCAATTATATACCTGGCACCTGGAGGACGCAAGGCATACATAATTCCCAACTCGTCAAGTCTCGCCAGTTCTTTAGAACCTAAAGCGTTGGCAAACTCTTCCCAATCATTATCTTTTTCTGTATTCCGTTTGATGACGTCAGCGGTATTTTCCCATGATGCTTTGTGCCAAGCTCGTTCAGCCAGAGCTAACATACGCGGGAAAATCATGTATTCAAAATTTTCTACTGTCCGGGTCACTTCGGTCCATATCTGACCTTGCATACCTGTAAGAGTGAAAGTCAAATAATCAACAATATCTATCATACCAACGATAAACGTACATCTAGTTTATCAAAACAACCAAGTTCCCATGGAAATAATACGTCACCACATAAACTATCGATATGTTATATGAAACGAGTCAAATGTCTATGTGGATGGGTGAACTTTGTTGTACATGAGACGATTTCTTTTTATAGTAAATTATTATGTTTAAAAAATAACCAAAAGTATTACTCAGGACACAACAAACCGGTTTCTTTTCGTACAGAGACCTGCGAACTGCGGGGTTACGGGCTTGATAAGCCTTGGCGGTCGTATCTCCAAGTACTTATGTCGATAAGCAACTCTTCAGTGTAATAAATTGGTCGAACGAAACATCTTACAGACACATATATAAATGGGATTCGAAACAAGACCTAACTGTAGACAGAGCCAACCCTCACTAACATACTGACCTTAATATATAAGACTTAATTAAGGAACGGGTTTGTTAGACAATATGTAAACATGGTTAATACTACAACAGCCTTTTACTTACCAATAATGTTTTTCTCCTTTCCTATTTCTAGATCTGTACAGGGAAATCTAGCGCAAATTTCGGATTTCGTAATTGGATTGCCCATCAGGCCAATATCAATATTTTCATACACAGAATCGGGCATGTAGCTAAATGTCCTCTTGGTATCTATCGCTCGTGTGGCCCAGTAATAACCTCTATCTTCTGGGTCAGGTTCGTAGGGATGGTCAAAGTACATGTTTGTCGCATGGGACAGAATTACCTGAAAAGCAAACAGAGCTTATCTATAATTTTCTGTACAGGTTAACAAATAGTAAGGTTCTCGTTAATTTCAACAAAGATGCAATCCAATAACGAAAAAAATGACCAAAGAAAATAAATTAATAAAGATTTAATAAGACAGCGTTACCTTATAGTTTGCATTCGCTGAATCATATGCACGATTGCCTTTGCCCCATTCCCAAACATTGTCCCAAAAATATCCATAGGCTTTGGTCACTGGAAGTTGGTTAATATCCATTGGTACCACTCTGGAACCTTCGTGTTTCCCATATCCATCTTCCCATCCTGCTAACTCCAGACCGGCTTTGCCAACAATTTCTGCCAATTTCAGAACAAATTCTTCTTTCAACCGTGAGGTAGAATTTGCTCTACCTCTACAAGCAGGTGACTTCATCCAAGCACCATCAGCAACTTCATCTCCTCCAAAATGGTATATTTTCAGTGGTTGAATGTTCGAGTGGATGTCTTTTATGTGAGAAACTATCCGTTCTACAAATTTATAGCTGCTGTCAAGGCACGGATTGATGGCATCATCATTGAAGTTTTGTTGTGTTAGATACTCTGAAGTATCCTCAGGATCTGAGAGGAGATATTCTTTAGCAAGAGCCATGTTTCTGTTCTTATGTCTTTGATATCTCAGTTGCATCGCTTTGATAGATGCATGTGAGTGACCTGGCATATCGAACTCAGGAATAACCTAAAAATAGATTAGTCATATGACGAATATATATATATTAGAATAACAGCCAACTATCTATCTCTCCACCGTCTATCCACCCACCCATCGATCCATCCGTCCATCCATCGATCTATCCATCCACTACACCCACCGACCGATTGATAAACACAGAACACTACACATAATTTTTAGCCGTGTCGATGTGCTTATACATTTACTAAACATTTAGAAATAAATATATCATATTTTATTTCTACAGTTCAGTCTTTATCCATAATAGTGTGTACTTGTAACAACAGAATACAACTGTTATCTACTTAAAACATATGTGTGTTATCGTTGATATATATCTATAACAATGGGGGGGGGGAGGGCTGGGGGTAATTATATACCGATTTATCAGCGTAATGCCATTAGGACATTGTGAGTTAGTGATTGAGAAAATGAGTGAGCGAATGAATGAACGAGCGAGGGAGCCAATGTATGCTTTCTTCGAACCAAGGCCTAGAAGGTTTGCAGCGCCATACTTCACGATCATCTACGGGAACGTCATTCTCTTTATGACCAGTGTACCATTTTCGTTATTGTCTGTATCCTCTGATAGTTCAATTGAGATATATCCAGATTTAGAGTATTGTTTAGAATACATGTGCCTTTAAAATACGAACATCTGTCACCCGTTACAACGCAACGAATAAAACAGCAGAGACTAGTAACAACTCTAGGGGATAACCCAAGTTGTCATGTCAAAGATTATGAGGAGCTCTCGTGATCCTGAATGTACATAAGCTGAAACAATGTTATAAAGCTACAGAAAATAAGGTTGACGTCTGGCTATTCAGGAGTGGTCGAACGAGATGGATGATTATTTTTAGTAGCCAATGGGGATTGATATACACTACTATAATCCAGGAAACTGGTCAATATCATAGCGATTCAGGTAAGCTAGCTTACGAGAAGGCTCATAAAGAAGCTCCTCTTCTTAGCTCGATATAGACAGTAGCGGCTAGATTGCGCCACATATGATCTACAATGACTGGACTGTTCAATGATTAGAGAATATTCATGCTGTACAGGAAAGATGGCTGCATCAAAGTTCGCAGACGTTATGACGACTCTCATTCGAAAATAATATAGTGCCATCTAGTGTCGCCCCCTGGAGTGCATTTCACTACAGTGATAACTATGATCTGTACTTTCTTCGGGAGGAAATAGAGCAGCACTAATGTTTGCACATCATGCAAGAAATCTAAGTGTCATTTGTTCGAACAGCATTTAAGAGCAATTTTGTATATCAATATGACAATGTACTCCCTCATAGGTAGAGATAATCTTGGATTTTGTGTAAATTGATCATTTGCATATATTAACTGAATTGCTATGTGTCGGGATATGAAGTCGATTGAGAAAGTGTGAACGAATATCAGTCATATTATGAAACATAGCATTTATCAGTTTCTGAAATTGGCAAAACTATGAATGACAGTAAACAATATATGATAGGTTGTACCGTTTGAAACATCTAAGAATCCCATAAACATAATCTACAGACCGCTTAAGCTTTCTGCCAAAAATCATGAATTTTATGCAAAAATCCAGTTATTAATGTATTTTACTAAAAATTGGGATGCAGTTAAGACTTCAGCATTGTCTTTATTGGTGAAATTTGCGTCATAATACTTTTTATCTAATTATATATATATATATATATATATATATATATATATATATATATATATATATATATATATATATATATATATATATATATATAATAAACAAATTAGGTAAACTAGTTGATACACTCACCTGTATATGTCTGTCGTTTGCATACTTAAGAATTTCTTGGTAATCACGAACAGTGTAAAAACCATTTGCGGGATTGTCTCCAAGGGTAGGTGGTGAACCCAACTGGGGCATCATACATTGCTTCCCAGTTTGATCATTACAACGTTGACTTGCGAACTAATAAAAAAGAGGCGAAAAATTACTAACACTGAGTGTTAATCCTATTAATTAATACCTATTAAATATATTTAATGATTAATTAGTGTGGCACCCCTCGTCATCAGTCAAAGGGATGTGAAATTTGTTCATTTTATACATGGCCATCGCTTAAAGAACCAAACTACTCGATAATGACAATAGTTAAAATGGGACAGGTCTTTTCTGATCTGACAGGAAAGCTCACGATATACCGAAATAAATAAATATTACCAGAAGTGAATCATATATATTTCCCTTTATGTGGAACTTACCTCGGTGAGTTCAGGTAAATCAGGTACTTCCAGACGCCATCCCTCGTCATCAGTCAAATGGATGTGGAACTTGTTCATTTTATACATGGCCATCGCTTCAAGCAGCTTCTTGATGTCATTTACTGTTCGAAAGTTTCTCGACACATCGATGTGCATCCCTCTGTATTCGAAACGAGGCTGATCTATCACACGACCATCTGGTACTGTGCCATCGAGACTAGCCAGAGAAAGAATGGTTTGTATGCCGTAGAAAACTGCGGCGTTGTCGCTGCCTTGTACAGTAATAGTTTGGCTGTCGTAATCAGAGACCATTGTGTAGGATTCTGGCATTTGCGTCATGCCATCGAAATCCAGCTTGATGAATCGTCTAGCTGGAGCATTTGTTATCTTGAGAATAGTCATTTTCAGTTTATCTGCGGAGACATAATTAGCATGTTTAATTTTAATTGACTTAGACCAAGCATAGGCAACACATATCGAGAGGATAAACGGCGGAAGTAAAATATCTTACCAGCTAAATACTGTGCTTCAGGCATCAGGGCATCATTGCCACATATCACAAACCAATCTCCCATACGTAAGTGCAGAGTTCTTCTAAGGTCAAGCTTCTGGGAATAGGGAGTCGGGATGATTTGTTTTGTATTATTGATACCTGTGTTTGTAAACAATTGAAACCTATCAGTGGCCGTATATGGATTATACAGATCAGTTGGTTGTCGTTTGTATTGACTTTCGGTGATGAAGTCTCCAACGAAATCGAGGGAGTTGCCCGAAGTGCTGTCGACGATACGCGGCTTTGCATTGGGAGCGAGCAGATACCAATTGGGCATGACGTCGGTACGTGCCACCGAGAAGCCGGAAGCGCGGAACTGGATTTCCAGCTTTCGGTTATGCAGTATTCCGGGAAAGGTGTCGGTTGGCACGATCTTATTGAGGTAGCCGTTTATGTTAAACACCTTGAGGCCAGTTCCAACTAACGCCGCTCCATCGGGGTGTATGCGACCGGGTTCGATGAGACTACTATGAGTGAAGTACAGAGACCAAGCTATGTCGTTTCCTGGTGGTATATCCGGACCTGTATTCGTCAGGGTGATTTTCGCGTCAAACGTGTCCGGATTGGCAAAGTTGTCGACGACATCGTAACGTACTTTCATAAAGACTCCCATGCTGTCTATGAGTTTCTGCTCTGGTGTCGCGACTCCTGGCAAAAGAAAAGAAGAACGTGATACTTCTATATGTTGCGAAATTGGTTTTAGGAAATATTTGTTCAAAATGAATGCTTAGTTGCATATTTCAAGACAGTAAAATATAGAAACTTACCAGATGAACTACAGCCGTCAGCAACGTTTAGAATCCCGATACGACTTTGTCTTCGATTATCAGAAGATCTGAAATATCATCAAAATATAATTTTTATAAGATGCATTATCAGGTGCAGTTATGCCTTAAATGTTATAATTAACAGCAAATATTTTATTATAACACATTATTTACATATCATAAAATATCTCTTTAAATACATAGTAGGGATCACATTATATAGCTTTTAAACGTGGTTATTTTTTCTTTAATGAGAGATTATACTTTTTACACTCTTGCCCAATTTTTGGGCCGCGCTAAGTTTTGGGCATTTCATAATATCTCGTTTTGATGCCTTATTAGGTTGAGTTTATTTCTAAACTTGTCTTACAAAACGTACCCGATTGCCGTAAAATACACAAGAGAAATTATTTTATTGAAACAAAAGTAACCGCTCATCCAGTTACAGAAATACACTCTTGGGGAATATATTTCAAGTAACTTACCTAATGGACTATTAACATAAGATATCTATATTTATTCTACTCCCTATTGTAATATTTCACACGCTGAAAATACTAAATTCGGTTCCGAATAGTGCCAAAAATAGGCCAAACTTTGGCATCGTTCAATAGACACACCCTCATGACGTTGATAATATCGTCGTGCAGTTACTGATCGATATATTGGCTATGTTCTTTAATATTTAATTAAACAAAACATAATTACCAATAAGAGAAGTGATATTTTACAATAAAGTATAGAGAAAACTATTCTACAGGATGAAATATATGGCCTAGGGATGCAAAAAAGCCAGTCCGAACTCCTTGCATATTAATCAACTGGAAAGATAATTTATTGTATTTTTTATTAGCAAACTCTGGAGTCAGATAGCTATTGAAACACATTTTATCATATTTAGATAAACATTTGTATTTGTTGAACTACGAAAATCAAGCTAAAAGGTTTGTATATCTCTTCATACGATAATGCCCTCTATCGTCTGTTCTAAGAAATTGTCGCCATCTTGATGGCCTAATATGCCTGCAAGGAGTATTATATTTCATTCTAATTCAGTACTATTGGATATTGCTCAGCCTACCATAAACGCAAATATAGTAATAAGCAAATTATAGAGAACATTCAGAGCCATTGTTTGCCAAATATAAGTGCCTAAAATTGTGTGATATTGTTAATTTGAAAACATTAATTATTACATTTCAAGGACATCTATGTATGTTCATAAGTATAATACTAGATCTTATACTGAAGGTAATTTTGAAGTTAAATTTTGTAGAACTTGTACAAGATCTATTGCAATAAGTGTCAAACGTTTGAAATTATGGAATGATTTAAAGATTGAGTACCACAATATTAAAATTAAAAAAAGTTATTAAGAAAATGTATATCAATTGTTATATTTGTATTACAAACTTGATAAGTAGCAATATGAATGATATTATATGCAGGTATTTCAGTACTGGCTATATAATTTATTTTAGTTTGTAATTGTTTTTAAATTACTTTTTTTCACATGGGGAATGCCTTTGATACAAGCATTATGCTTCTCGCATTCTTCTTTTTAACATTATATTTGTTTCACGACAATTTTATAATTGTATGATGTGATGATGTTGAATAAAATATATTAAATAGTAATAAAATTAAATTTTACGTTTAGAGTTCCTAAAAATCCGAGTAATTCGCTTATTTAGTTTAGGAAGCTCCAATAAATAACGCCTTACTTCGTTATAATCTGCAGCTCCGGATTTCTGCACAAAGCTTCACTTCGTAACACGACGCCTGTCTTGTGCTGTGACCAAGTTGCACCTTTATCCACACTGTACCATATCGGTAGACCTGGAAACTCTGCTAGGGCCTCTAGTTCGTTTGTTGATTTTACCAACCTGATTACAAACGATATACAAATGTAGTGAGAAAGTAATCCCGATTTAAGTGTGCTTAGATGTTAGGTCCGGGGAGATTTGGCAGATATATGTATGGAATTATGCAGACATGGTATATCCGAGGACGATAGGAAATCTGCGGCCCAAAGAGCTTCTATAAACCCGCGAGTAAAAAACTAATTTTTACAATACACACCTAGGACAATTAAAATCATATAGTTCTTCACATAGTTAATACATAACACTACCCAGCCTGGCATGAGTTTACTTTCCAAAGAACTCTGCTATAGAACCTTTTCTAAACACACTAAGCAGTTATTTTAAGATGATCCTGTTTGAAAAAAAATTGTGAAATATCGTAATCCGTTAATAAATTATTGTATTTTGAGTCATTAACATTTAATAAAGGATTTATACCTGGCACCTGGAGGTCGTATGGCATACATAATTCCCAGCTCATCAAGTCTCGCTAGTTCCCTAGAACCTAAAGCATTAGAAAATGCCTGCCAATCAGCATCTCTCGCTTGATTCCGCCTCGTCACGTCACTGATGCTTTCCCATGATGCTTTGTGCCAAGCTCGTTCAGCCAGAGCTAACATACGTGGGAAAATCATGTATTCAAAATTTTCCAGTGTGCGAGTTACTTCAGTCCATATCTGACCCTGCATACCTGGAATAAAGAAATTTCCAAAATTACAATGGTAGAGATTAATAAATAACTTTTTTTTCTTTCGCCAAAGCACCCTCAGCGTGACAAAATCATAATTAGAAAGAAATTAAAATATTAATTATCACATTGGACATGACCATAATGCTTTGTTCTTTCCCTGGTTCAAGTTCTAGCCTCCTATCAAAGGTTAATAATATTTTAGTGATATTCTACCTACCAATAATATTTTGTTCTTTTCCTGGCTGTAATTCGGTACAACTAAACTTGGAACAGATTTCAGATTTCGTTATTTTGTTTCCCATCAAACCAGTTTCTATATTATCATAGACGTTTTCGGCGATATAGCTAAATGTTCTCTTGGTGTCTATTGCTCGTGTTGCCCAGTAATAACCTCTGTCGTCTGGATCAGGCTCGTAAGGATGGTCGAAATACATATTTGTAGCGTGTGAGAGGATTACCTGAAAAGATGTGTGATCAATATTATATTTTAAATGAATGTAATATTCCGTTTATCTAATCTTATTTTCATGTAATTAAACTGACTGATGGAGTGACTAACTAATTTTCAATATAATTGTTAATGTGTTACTTAACAGGTTGAATATCTACTATATCTAATCGTTCAGTTTTATCGATCATTACCTTATAGTTTGCATTCGCTGAATCATATGCACGATTGCCTTTGCCCCACTCCCAAACATTGTCCCAAAAATATGCATAGGCTTTGGTCACTGGAAGTTGGTTAATATCCATTGGTACCACTGTGGAACCTTCGTGTTTTCCATATCCATCTTCCCATCCTGCTAACTCCAGACCGGCTTTACCAACAATTTCTGCTAATTTGAGAACGAATTCTTCTTTCAACTGTGAGGTAGATGGTGCTCTACCTCTACAAGCAGGTGACTTCATCCAAGCACCATCAGCAACTTCATCTCCACCAAAATGGTATATCTTCAGCGGTTGAATGGGTGAGTGAATGTCCTTGATATGAGAAACTATGAGCTCTACAAATTTATAACTACTATCAAGGCACGGATTAATTGCGTCATCATTGAAGTTTTGTTGTGTGAGATACTCTGATGTATCCTCAGGATCTGAGAGGAGATACTCTTCAGCGGCCGCCAAGTTGTAGTCTTTATATTTCTTGTACCTCAATTCCATAGCTTTAATGGATGCATGTGAATGGCCTGGCATATCGAATTCAGGGATCACCTGAAGACAAACAGGGATAGAAATATATGGAACCATAACAGAGAGATATATGGAAATCCAACAGGCAATTATATAACCATTACATAATTACACCTATACATTAGACATTCATACTAACCTGTATATGCCTGTCTTTGGCATACTGCAGAATATCCTGGTATTGATTTACAGTGTAGTATCCAGACCCGTGGTTACCTCCGATTCCAGGTGGTGAGCCTAGCTGAGGCATGAGACAATCTTCACCAGCTTCATCATGACAACGTCTACTTGCCATCTGATAAAGTAAAATAAATTATATATATATATATATAAATATACATATATATATTATATATATATATATATATATATATATATATATATATATATATATATATAATTATATATTATAATAATGTATGCTATGAAATAAATTATCTTATTACATATGATTACATTAATATATATATATATATATATATATATATATATATTATATATATATATATATATATAACAGTTTAAAGTGATCTATTAACTGCAAAATTATACAGTGTTAGTTATAATAAACATTATTTATCAGGAGTATTCAGGATAAGTAACAAAATAAGCATAGTTATAATATCATAATTATGCTTTAGTACGTTTCATTGTTGCGATGGTACGTATAAAACAGATGTATAAGTCAGTTAATAAGCGTTATAATTAATGTACCTCTGTCAACTCAGGTAAATCAGGTACTTCCAGACGCCATCCTTCATCGTCACACAAATGGATGTGGAACTTGTTCATTTTATACATGGCCATCACTTCAAGCAGTTTCTTGATGTCTTCAACTGTTCGAAAGTTTCTCGCCACATCGATATGCATCCCTCTGTATTCGAAGCGAGGATGATCCGTCACTTCACCATGTGGTACTGTGCCATCGAGACTAGCCAGAGAAAGAACGGTTTGTATGCCGTAGAAAACTCCGGCGTTGTCGCTGCCTTTTATTGTAATAGTTTGTCTGTCGTAATTAGAGACCATTGTGTAAGATTCTGGGTCAGCGAGGGAGGCATCCAAATCCAGCATGATGTATCGACTGTTTGACGTCTGATTCTTCTTAACGCTCACGGTTTGCAACTTATCTGCATAAAAGGACAGAATGCAACAGAAAAGAATTAAAGATATGATCAATGTTATAAAAAATATACAAACGCAGATCAAAACTTGACTACTAAAACTACTGACTATTGACTCTCTGCCAGAGAGTCTCTGGACTACGATATTATGATCTTACCAGCTAAAAACTTTCCTTCGGACAGAAGTTCATCCTTGGCAGTAACAACCAGCCAAGTTTCTTTATCTAGTCTCATTCTTCTTGAGATGTCTAGATTTTCCGTGAAAGGTGTTGGGATAATTTGTTTCACGCCACTTTCACCGCTGTACTGCCACAAATTGAACCGATCATTTACTGTGTATGGACTATATCGATCACTTGGTTGTCGTTTATATTTCCTTTCCGTGTCAAACGCTCCAACGAAGTCTAACATATCACCGGAAGTGCTATCGATCGTTCGTGGCTTTGTATTAGGAGCCACCAGATACCAGTTGGGCATGACATCAGTACGTGCTACTGAGACACCACTAGCGCGGAATGGGATTTCCAGCGAATTGTTCGATGGTATTCCTGGAAATGACGCCGTTGGTACGATCTTGTTTAGGTATCCATTTACATGGTAGATCCAAAGACCGGTTCTTCTTAAAGCAGTACCATTAGGATTGATACTATCGGGTTCAATGAGACTACTGTGAGAGAAGTACAAAGACCAATTTAAGATATTTCCCGGCAGAATATCGGGACCTGTATTTGTCAGAGTGATCTTTGCCTTGAATGTTTTTGGATCGACAAAGTTGTCGACGACTTCATAACGAAGCTTCATATATCGGGCCACGGTATCAATGAGCGTCTGTTCCGTGGGTTGGAAGCCTAGAGTGTAGAAAATAGTTTTAAAGCAATTGCCAGTTTTGCGAACTAATGTTTTCACCTTACAAAGACAATGCAGCCTGAAACTGAAGTACAAAATGTTCACACTAAATATTATACTGTAAGATAACTAACCATAATCCCTGCAGTGATCGGTAAGATCCATGATGGCGGCACGGCTTTGTCTCCGATTGTCAGAAGATCTGGACAGAAAAGAAACATTCATCCTTTTTTAGCCTAGGATTTGTATGTCTCATTCAATTCTTTTCACATGGTTAGACAGCGAAGTGTAGACAGATTTAATGGAAACAAATGCGCGCGCGCGCGCGGTGTGTGTGTGTGTGTGTGTGTGTGTGTAATGCTTATCCTAATTAACATTAACAAACACTGTTATACACATATTACGGGTAACAAGATTAATTAGATCGAATAATAGCCACTCACTTCGTCACTAATCGTATCTCGGACTTTTGGCATACTTCCTCATTTTCTATAATGGTTTCCGGCTTGTACTCTGTCCATGTTATACCGCCATCCACACTGTGCCAGATTGGTAAACCTGGAAATTCTGCTCTCGCTTTCAGTTCGTTTGTGGAATTAGATAGTCTTAAATGAGAGAGTACAGAATTGTATATGCGGATGAATTTGCATATTAGCTGACTATTAATATTAGGTATATCATAAATATCTACTGAATAGCATATTTGTATTAACAAATTTTCTTACGAAACCTGCATTTAGCAAATTATTTAACAGGTAGAAATTGGACATCGTGCAATTATACACCAAAAGTGACATATAATTTAATGAATAATGTGGAACAAATGACACGTTTTCTCAATAGTTTATATTGACTGCTGCTGCTATGAGTTCAAGAATGACATTGTTCTTTGGTAATGCGCGGATTACTTTAAAATCTATATCTACCTGCCACCTGGAGGTCGTATGGCATACATAATTCCCAGCTCGTCAAGTCTCGCCAGTTCCTTAGAACCTAAAGCATTGGCAAACTCTTGATAATCGGCATCCCTTTCCTTCTCCCGCTCCATAATGTTAGCAATGCTCTCCCATGGTGCTTTGTGCCAAGCTCGTTCAGCCAGAGCTAACATACGCGGGAAAATCATGTATTCAAAATTTTCCACCGTGCGAGTTACTTCAGTCCATATCTGACCCTGCATACCTGTGATAAAAAAAAATTAAAACAAGGTAGGCATATCCAGCAAAACTCACTGAACCCAGTACAAATCAGTTAGTTAAGTTAGTTAAACACTTAAGACTATTAATTAAAGATAAAATCGCAGTTTGAGTTTTACAGGTTTTTTTTTCTTTCTTTTTTATAGTTGAAAGATATTATTTACGATGACTAATTACAAGCATTATATCAAAAGAATCTAATCTGATGCGTGACATTAGCGGTTCACAAGTCGTCCAAGTTTATATTTGAGTCGATCGTTAGAAAACAAACCCACTATAAGTTGTTTGATTAAAGTAGATGATTTAAACTTTTTAATATAAATGTTCGAAAAGCGATATTAAACAAGTACAATTGTTTAAAAGATACTCGGTGTCGCAATACTTTGATAACAGTAAAGCTGTGACCAAAACAGCGTTTGAAAAGCATGCAGATAATGTGGCGAAGAGTGCAAATACTGAACAACGGCAGCACGAATAAATGAAACTACTGTGGAATGAAGAGCGACTGCTGGACATGGGGGGGGGATTCGTTATCTGTTATGGATGATGATGATGATTGATGTTTTACGGCCACGTTTGTGCACATGGTAGGCTAAATGGTCCGAGCGACCACCAAAGGTAATGAAGTCAAAGACGAAACAACCTTCAGATATGCCCACATCGAGATTCGAACACGGGTGGTAGTGATCTGTGGTCCAACACGCTACCGCTAGACCACACAGAGGCGCCCCAGTTATCTGTTATGGACATCATTAGTTATATTAGTTCCCTGTAAGTAAAACAACTATTATGTGAAAGAAACATGTGAGCTGGATAATGAGTCGGTGAGTCAAAGGGACAATGATTGCCAACAGTAAGGTAGATCTAGTGTCGCGACGGTTAAATTATTGTATAGTCTCTTGCATGCAGTGATAAAATCGATCCCGGGAACAAAACAATGTCAGGTAGGGTTAATTCCAAGTCAGTTCATCTTGATAGAGGGAACATCAATCATTTAGTTTATCTGTCAAACAATAGCCCTGCAAATTATCTAGATATTCTGGAATATGTCATAACAAACTACAACAAGGATACGGAAGAGACATTGCTGTCATCAGTGGGCGGAGATCAACTATCTTTGAAGATGGGACACAAGAGATAGGAAGATGAGAATGTGATCATGATGGAATGGAGACCGGAAAATAAAACAAACATGGACAAATTATTGCTAGAGGACAAATTGGCCAGTAAAAATGCAGCCCAGTATCTGGGGTATGCAGTTAGGATTGCTTCACTGGGCCAACAGTATGTCTGGCAGTCTATCCTGCTTTATGTCAGGGAGTATCGGGGCTCCCAGTCGACTACCATTTCCATTGAAGTAGTGATGTGCAGCATCTTCTCCCAACTCATCTCATTCCGAGACACAACACAATAAAATCAGCGAGAACGTTGAGCTCACCATTAGGAACCAATATTCCGATAGACCCTTAGCCACATTCAATATGCAAGTTATTCAACTTCTTTATGTGTACATAAGGGAAAGGCATAACTACATACATTTTTGTAACATTATTAAAGGTGGTCACCCGCAATCTCAACACCCTAAGTAGCAACTATGTCTTTTACCGCTGTCAATAAACACCGTGTTAGTGAACAATTACACGTTGGACACTATTGCGATGGACATGAACGTTGGAGATTGGAATGACGAATTAAGATAGGTCAGTGATAAATAATTTGTTCTGAACGGTATTCGGTATGGTTTCAAGTTTGCTGACAATGTGAATGTATATCGAGTTGTAGAAGTCGATAATCTCGGATCTTGCTTTACAGAGTCACACAGACAAAAACTTGAGGATTTATTATTAGAAATTGCAGGTTAGTTCCTGTACCTATAAAGCCTTCTATATTTAGTTCATTGGCAGCACTAAATAAGGAAGATAATTTTGCGAGACTTATATTTGATATTAGTACCTCGAAACCTATCCTAAAATAGTTACGTCTATGAACATGTTCGTGTAAAATATGAAAGGGTTCAAGATGCTTTAGCTGTAATTAAACCTGATTCTTATTTGAGTAAGATTGATATTAATTCACCATACAGGACCTTTGATATCCACCCATCAGAGTATCATACGAGTAGTTGTAAATGACAGTTAATATATGACGAGCGTGCCACAAATATATTGGACGCAAGGCTAATAATGGGGTCAGGTAAAGCTCTATCATTGTTTTTTTCATCGAGTTAGTCTGTATGTAGAATGGTGTATGGAATGTAGAAGTTTCAAATGATTTTCTGGTGGTAGGTAGAGATTATGATGAATGTACCAGGGGGGGGGGCATTCCCCAATAAGATTAGTAAGAAACCTAACTTTTTGTATAAGATCGATTAAAGTAGAAGGACGCTCTTCATTCGCGACATGGCATGGACGAACGACTCGAACACGTGGTCTTCGGATAGGTGAAGAGGGTCAGGACGGCATCTGATGTAAGGAGGATGAGTGATATCATCGAGACAATAGGAATCGATGGCAGACGGTCATCTGAAGTGGACCAATTATCCGACATTAACAACGACAGCGACGAAGAAGATCTGCCATAAAACGTGGTAACATCTCGATTGAGTTTGTCATACACTTACAAAGTGATTTATAAACCGGACGTGGATGATCGTTACCGGTGACACATCCTTTTTTTAAACCATAATCATAACCCTTTAGAGGTGCTCGAAACCTTCTCCGGATTTGGTTGGGAAGTGTCCATTCTGTACCTCACCCCCCCAAAAAAAAAAGACAGTCTGGATGACTCAATAAGAAAAAAAATGACTTTTGAGCAAAAGGTGTCAAGGTGCTTTTCTTAAGACATAATTGTCTATAACATCATATCATGCACAATGATGTAGAAGGTGTCAAGATCAAAGAAATAGCAACTAGCTATACATGTTACTACATTAGCCACACAATTCCTCATCAGATAACATTGTTACCGAACATTGCACAATAACATTAAATGAAGAAAATATCACTGCCGACTAGCAACATGACGAGACTAGCAACATGACGAGACTAGCAACATGACGAGACTAGCAACATGATGATACTAGCAACATGACGATACTAGCAACATGACGAGACTAGCAACACGACGAGACTAGCAACACGACGAGACTAGCAACATGACGAGACTAGCAACAATATGAGACTAGCAACAATATGAGACTAGCAACAATATGATACTAGCAACAATATGAGACTGGCAACAATATGAGACTAGCAACATGATGAGACTGGTAACATGATGAGACTGGCAACATGATGATACTAGCAATATGATGAGACTAGCAACAACATGAGACTAGCAATATGATGAGACTAGCAACATGAGGAGACTAACAACATGATGAGACTAACAACATGATGAGACTAACAACATGATGATACTGTCTGATGGTTTACCAAAGATACAGAGTTATTAGGTTTATTGATTGAATTTTTGCCAAAAGGCGCATGACATGTAAACAGGTACGGCAGTTGGTACAGTGTCCAATTTGATGCTTGTAGTAAATGTTTGGGGATCATATTCAATCAGAATTGGTTTTATATTGATCGGCAAACGAATATGCCAGCTCAGCTATTAAGTGTTTGAACACAAATTGTCAAGAACCTGTTTTTTCACCAATGCTAGTCGTACAGAGGGTGGCGCTCAAAGGTCCAATTCGACTGTTGCGTTTGCAACTGACAACATAACAGCTAGATGAGGTATAGTACTGAGATCTACGAAAACCTACGAGCTTCTAGACTGGATGAAGGATTGATATTTAAATTAATTTCCTTATAACTTTAATATCTAGTCAGTATTGGTAACAGTAATATGTTTGGCAAACGCATGAGTTTTATCAGTCATAGTTGTAGCCAAGTCAGAGTCAAATTCTATGTATTATATTTTATGGTACTGTATGTTCCATGAAGAGTTTGTTCCCTTATTTTCCGGACGCCAGGAAGAAGTGATTGGATGACTATATGCCTAAGTATTGACGATTAACACTGGGAGAGATAGGCAAATAAAAAACATACATTCATGGTATATATGTCTAATACCAGCTTAGTTGTTGACAATTATTCGCTATGCAGTCATTATCATCTCAGTCAATATCAAGTTATATTAATTTTATCAGGTTGTTTCATTTGGAATCTATTAAAAACGTATTAAAGAGGATAACATTATTCAAAGTGAAGCAAGCGTATCGTTTACACTTCAGTTGTTAGAACAAACCATTTGTTGCACGCAATGATAACTATTGTTTGATAGGGGATAAACTGCAGGCCATAACTGGCGAATCATATATTATTCTAGATTCCACCGGGTCCATCCAATTCAAACAACGGCACTTCATTTTACAGTCGCCGTGCATTCTAAGTCATCCCCTTTGTCCTACTACAAAGGGTAAAACGTATTTGATCCGTAAGTCCATTCAAGCAGGCAGTTTATGACACCATCAAGTGGCATGATTTATGCTCGACGTTGGTGTACCTGGTAAATTGATCAAAGTCAAGGAAGATTAGATATCAGATACGTATCATCGGAAGTTAGGTTTATCATTAGAAACAGAGGACTGATGTTCTTCACACAGTGGTTAAAAATCCCCCACCAAAAGAGATATTAGCACTTGATATATATTTTGAATTTTTGTTTTACTTTCTCACTCCTATATGTAAATCTAGATGACCAAATACTGCTAAATCACTGTTTGTATGTGCGAGAAGTTTGAAGATGATATAGGATATGTTTTTTGTGTAGGTTTGGCTGGATGTGTGAATCCACCAGATCAGATTTCTATTTATAATTACTTAAACTATAAGTTTTCTGTTCAAGCCCTGGGCATATACTTGTCTATTACGTTTGCTATGTATATTATATATGTGTATACGATAACTCGTAGTTTAAAAAAGAGGTTGTTCATCTATATTAGAGTTGTTTTATTATGTTTTTGTTGTCTAATCAATTATTTGAACAGAGGTACAAATACTGAATAACACCAGCACCAGATTGTGGTAAGACTTAGTGGGATGTTAAATAGTGAACGATGGGTGTTGGACTTGAACAATCAGGCAGGAGCCAAGAAAGGACACTCTACTTGATGGTGTGTTTATTGAGTTCAGATGGTTAGGTATGAGCTTCCTAGCAGTAGCTCTTCTGTCAACCCTTTCTTAAATGGTATTAGTTATTTTAAGTTGATTAATTAGTAGCGTTTGGTTTAGAGGTAATATGGCAAGTATTCTGCGTACAGCTCTGGTTGCATATGTCAATCCATCACATCAGGTTTCTACTTAAAAAAACATAAGCTTTATGTTCATGTCCTGTATATAAACTTAAATTTATCTATATATATATATATATATATATATATATATATATATATATATATATATATATATATATATATATTTTTGTGACCCAACTTAATATTTTAGTGATATTCTACCTACCAATAATATTTTGTTCTTTCCCTGGCTGTAGTTCGGTACAACTAAACTTGGAACAGATTTCAGATTTCGTTATTTTGTTTCCCATCAAACCAATTTCTATATTATCATAGACGTTCTCGGCGATATAGCTAAATGTTCTCTTGGTGTCTATTGCTCGTGTTGCCCAGTAATAACCTCTGTCGTCTGGATCAGGCTCGTAAGGATGGTCGAAATACATATTTGTAGCGTGTGAGAGGATTACCTGAAAAGATGTGTGATCAATATTATATTTTAAATGAATGTAATATTCCGTTTATCTAATCTTATTTTCATATAATTAAACTAATGTGTTACTTAACAGGTTGAATATTTACTATATCTAATCGTTCAGTTGTATCGATCATTACCTGATAGTTTGCATTCGCTGAATCATATGCACGATTGCCTTTGCCCCATTCCCAAACATTGTCCCAAAAATATGCATAGGCTTTGGTCACTGGAAGTTGGTTAATATCCATTGGTACCACTGTGGAACCTTCGTGTTTTCCATATCCATCTTCCCATCCTGCTAACTCCAGACCGGCTTTACCAACAATTTCTGCTAATTTCAAAACAAATTCTTCTTTCAACCGTGAGGTAGAATTTGCTCTACCTCTACAAGCAGGTGACTTCATCCAAGCACCCTCAGCAACTTCATCTCCACCAAAATGGTATATTTTCAGTGGTTGAATGGTTGAGTGGATATCTTTGATATGAGAAACTATGAGCTCTACAAATTTATAACTACTATCAAGGCATGGATTAATTGCGTCATCATTGAAGTTTTGTTGTGTTAGATACTCTGAAGTATCCTCAGGATCTGAGAGGAGATATTCTTTTGCAGTAGACAAGTTTTGGTTTTTGTATTTCCTGTATCTGTATTCCATTGCTTTGATGGATGCATGTGAGTGACCTGGCATATCGAACTCGGGAATTACCTAGAAATAGATTTGATTAATTAGAAGCAATTAAGATGAGAATAGAGCATGTAAAAAGATAGAAACGACTAGAAATTCATTACAGTAATCATCTTATAAGGAAAGAAGCACACAATTCAATGTCATACTAGATATTTACGCTCACCTGTATATGTCTATCTTTTGCATAATTTAGTAACTCTTTGTAATCGTTTACACTATAATATCCAATTCCATGGTTGTTTGCAAATCCAGGTGGTGAACCAACTTGAGGCATAAGACATTCATCACCAGTTTCATCATGACAACGACGACTGGCCATCTGATGAGAGCAGTTAAAGGGGATTGATAATATATAAAAAAATCGCTTAATTGGTTGCAGGTAAATAGATTATATGTGGTTTAAATATTACATATATAAAGACAAAATAAGATCTAATATATTCGCATTTTTAGTACATATATAAAAATACTGACCATCCAAAATTGTTCTCAGTAAGTGAATCAGGATGTAACTGATTCAGGATGGAACAGATGTTCAAAGGTTAAGAGGAAAATTTCAAATTGTTTTTTTTTTAAATCTAGCAACGATTGGCTACTTATTAGTAAATTTAGAAAACTAATAGTTGAGAAATGACATTGAACTGACCTCGGTTAATTCAGGTAAATCAGGTACTTCCAGACGCCATCCTTCATCGTCACACAAATGGAT
>JAODUP010001779.1:0-31369 GCA_025642065.1 Paralvinella palmiformis
ATTCAAAACAAAAACTAGCCATGGTGCAGATGGTGTATCTACCAAACTACTAACCAAGACAATAGATATTATAGCTGATCATATTACACACATCATAAACCTCACCAGTGAATCGGGAATATTTACAACTGATCTGGAATGCGGAAAGGTTATTTCAATACACAAGTCTGGTTATCCCTATTCACTAAATAATAATCGTTTGCAACAACCATTTTCGAATAATATTTGAACGGATATTGTATAATAAAATAATAAATTTCTTGATGACAATGACATCCTTCTCAGCTGTTTTTGACAACCTTTGTGATTTAAGCAAAGCTTTTGGCACAATCAGTCACAATAGTGTACTTCACGAACTTAATGGGTTTTTTTTAGAATACGTGGGGTAGCCAACAAATCAATTGAAAGTTATTTAACAAATAGGTGCTAATTTTACTATATCGTCTCCCACGTGTCACACAATTTGCTAATTAGATGTGGTTTTCTTTAACGGTCCATTCTTGTTCCACTCCTTTTTCTTAATACATACATGACATCTCAAATAGCACAAAGAAAATATTTTGTATTTTGCACATGACACGCCAGTGTTTCTGTCTGATGCCGACACAGTTAGTCTATATAACAGAGCAAAGGCATATTTAGTACCTATTTTTAATTGGTTTTATGCGAATAAATTATCCTTAAATGCAAAATATATGAGGATACACTCTAACAATTAATGATTCAATATTGTCCCAAGCGACCTCCCATAATAATAGACTAGTTATTCTCCTGGATAAATTTCATTATAAAATAAATGCAATTTTCTCTTCCCAAAGATATCTTGTATACTCTTTATTTCCCACTAATTCACTCACATTTAACATATGTAATACTTGCATAGGGAATTGCCTCAGCTAATTCACCAAATAAAACAAGTATTTTACAGAACCGAGCACTTCGAACCGTCTACAACAAAATATATAACAGTGACTGAGATCATATCTTCAAGCAATGTGCTATTCTTATATTATCTGAGCTATTTCAGCAGAAGGTTATGTAAATTATTTATGCACGACCAAACTTTTGAAAAAATGCCCAGGTCTTTTCAAAATAAATACAATGTCAATCATAATATACAAGGGGCTGTATGAAACCAGTCAAGCTCAATTGTTTGTTATTCCAAGGAGAAAATTCAGATATCCTGACAGATATCTTTAATTTCTCTAAGATATGGAACAAATATTATATTCACTTTAGTCTTTATGCTTCACATAGTTCTTTGAAAAGATCAATAAAAACTATGTATCTCACTAGTTATCACGCTTTAGTCAGATGCCACTATACACATTGTGAAGTTTGTCACAAAATATTATAACTAGAACGGTCATTTCCCTTGTCTCATGTTTTATTATATTTACATTCACTGTGGTGGGTGATGTTTCACTTTGGGTGCCAGCACTTTATATTGCTTTATATTAATAATGTTAGCATTTTACTTGGAGGTAGCAGGATGACAACTATTACGAGGTTATCCTTCCCCCCACACCCACTTCCTGTATTATATTTAATCAACCTATATGTGGACATGCTATGTTTGTAAATTTTAGAAAAAATGAGAAATAAATAAATATCATATCATATCATACAATATCGGTTCTTACTATCAAGTTGTTATTAATAATTATTGGATGCTATTTATTGTTAGTTATATAGCTATTTGTTTTCAAGATATAATAAAGTTAAATATATTGTAAATTTTAATCGTTGCATGTCTCTTTATGTCAATTTTAGATTCATTTTGTCCTATATTTTATTTATACAAAATGCCACAACTCATGGAAATATCATTAAAGCTTAAAGCTCAGAATTTGAACGCTGTAGATTAAATTAGAAGAAATAAATGTTTGTTATCTTTATTAATTATTTATTAATTTTATTGATCTTAAATGAATTTAATTTAGAATACTTCCAAAGGTCGAGATTTTCATGGGACAAAAAACCCTGTATTCCGAAGTAGGAACATAATATACATTTCATGAGAAGAGAAGGAAGTAATATGTGTCTCAACTGTATTTGGAGAATTCTTCCTCATCTTTCATTATAAGTTAATGATGTAAGTATAACTTTCATATTAAGCTAAATTAGGTAAGATGAGAGTTAGATGTATTAGATACCATTCGCGACTAAGGTCTGTGTAATGACAATTTTGACAGATCTCTTACAAATTCAACAAATTAAAAAATTCCAAAGATAACAACTGTCAATGTTCATCACAAAAGTATTTTAGTGCTAATTTCTTTATAACTAACTCTAACATGTTAACGCAAACAAAAACTTTATTAATATTCTATGTCTATTCTTTGTTCTCAACTGGGCAGGCCTATATTGGTCTATATTGTTGAAGTATAGACTCTAAATGAACGTATGAATTTCTTAGTTAATATATGATAAATGGACTTGATGAATATATGGTCGAACTTTTGTTATAAATTGTGTCGTGGTTGCATTATAATAGCTGTGTTTAAAAAACTTGTAAAAATATCCCTTCCACACACACACACACACACACACACACACACAACACACACACACACACACAAACACACACAAACACACACACACACACAAATATGCTTTGAAATAACCTAAACCACGGCTGTGAAGTGATCGCAAATTGTAGGCCGTGAAGTGACGGATGTGAATTGACTTCTTTATTTACAGTTTCACAGTTTTTTTTTTTTTCTCGATATTATGTGCACACAATTAAAGTGTCAAATAGCAAGAAAGTGTATGCTCATGTGACATATAGTACTAGTATTGAAAATTCATTTCAAACATGCAACACACTTGTACAGAATCACATGTGTTAAACCAGAGGGCAATTGCCAATCTCTGAGAAGCAAATCCGGCCGCTAGTTGAGCTACTGGTTTAAATTCCAAAATGGCGTGTCACAAGTAACACCTCTCTATATATAAGCTCTTTGGCTAAACTAAGACGTGTCTTTGAAAAATTATATATTTTTTATATATATTATTGTTGATTAGATAATATATAGATAATTAGAAAAGAAAGACAGACAGATGAGGGGAAAAAGAGAGAGAGAGAGAGAGAGAGAGAGAGAGAGAGAGAGAGAAGAGAGAGAGAGTACATTTCTTATCTAGATAATTATTCACAAAATATTTTTGTATTCACCTGCAAATTATAACTCTGGTCTGGAATGAGATCTTTGGTGAATGCAGATCAAATATAATTTTCCTATAAAGAATAAGGTGTCAGTTTCAAAATAGACAAATATAATGGAAAACACTGTTATTCTTCTTTTCAACATTGCAGTAGGATAAGTGTGATGAAGTATTTTTTGTAATTTTTATGAATAAATGTTTAATTAAATTAGCTGAATTAAACTAAATTTACAATAGTTTAACAGGTCGAGATTTTCCGAAGCAGTAAAAAATGCATTTCATGAGAAGAGAAAGAAATTAAGACAAATATTGTTGATAATAAGACGTTTTACTTGACGTTTTAACACGACAGACCAATTTGAATTCAAGGAGCGCAGCATTCCTAGCCGCTGGTGTTTAAAAAAATTGTAAAAATATTCCTTCCACACACACACACACACACACACACACACACACAACACACACACACACACACACAAATATGCTTTGAAATAACCTAAACCACGGCTGTGAAGTGATCGCAAATTGTAGGCCGTGAAGTGACCGGGATGTGAATTGACTTCTTTATTTACAGTTTCACAGTTTTTTTTTGGTTTTCGATATTATGTGCACACAATTAAAGTGTCAAATAGCAAGAAAGTATGTGCTCATGTGACATATAGTACTAGTATTGAAAATTTTTCAGAAAGTATGTGCTCATGTAACATATAGTACTAGTATTGAAAATTCATTTCAAACATGCAACACACTTGTACAGAATCAAATGTATTAAACCAGAGGGCAATTGCCAATCTCTGAGAAGCAAACCCGGCCGCTAGTTGACCAACTGGTTTAAATTCCAAAATGGCGTGTCACAAGTAACACCTCTCTATATATAAGCTCTTTGTGTAAACTAAGACGTGTCTTTGAATTATATTTGGATAGTTTTTCCTGTTCATTGACTACAAGTTGATGTTGTAATTATAAAATTAATATTAATGTAAATTAGGTATTATTTTCATCTATTTATGTTAATGTTATGAATCTTCATGTATGGGGGTTTATATGAATACATAAATAAATAAATATGATATTTATGAGTAGACTTTCCTAATAGTAGTCATTAAGGTAATATGAACAGTTTTTGAAAGTTAATGGTTCATCGAAATTCCCGCCAAAATAAACTGCCTGACCTGTAATTGGAACAGGACGATTTGTATTACTTTGTACGGGTAATAGGTTATTCAAGAGTAACTACTTTTAGTCGCCAATATAGTAATTGGACTCTCAAAACAATTTATAAGTACCACCTGGATTTCGACAAATATAAAATGATGTAGAAATGTATCACATACTGCGTTAATTGTGATATTTAGAGAAGACAAAATGGAATAAATATATTCTTTCAGGAAGATATTTGGATGGGATTTTGTTTATTTTAAACTTTATATCTGAAAACCCTCAGTCATCTAATTATATTGATTAAGTTTATATCTAAAAAAATCAGGAAATGGTTGAAATTATAATGAAAGATGAATAGATTGTGAAGACTGACAGTGAAATATTTTCCTGACGGAATAGATTAGACATAATTAAAACTGGTGAAAATATGGAAATTGATTAAGACACACTATGGAGACAGCGATAAATAGGTAGTACTGCAAATGTATCCAGAGCAATGCAGGGTCATCAATCATACAATATCTAAATAATTCCGCATGACTGTTATATGTTTGTGCAAATGGCAGCTATTATATATGGATGTTAACATTGGATAAGTCTGGGTACGACTTCATCATTACTCTTTATTCATTGTAAATATGGAACTGTGATCGTTTGCAGATGCACACCATTAAAATATTTAATATTGTTATATAACGATGTTTAATGTCTTTAGTCATCTTCAACTCCCTTAATCAAATATTATGAGTCAATATATTAATAAATAAAGTAGCATGTGAATATCGTGGATCGCATGTATACATCGTGTCATAATACGTCTTTATTTATTATCTATGATATCAGTATTAAGTATGACATGGTTAATGACAGTGACATTTGATTAAGTGATTGGAGACCTTTTGCTAATAACCATATTTTTCTGTTAACAGTAGTTTAGGTGATGTCATAAATACTAGTTTTGTTGGGTTAAACAATAACATTATTTCTACTTTAGCATATTAATTTAAATTGTTATGGCTCAAAAGGGTGATTATTCTAGAGATGTTAATGATCTGTGGTGTACGTAAACAAAATTGGTTAATGATAACTTATATTAATTTTAATTCTTCAAACAACATTTTTTTTTACATAGTTTAAGTGAAATGGAAGAACTTCAGATTACTCAGAAGCCTGAAAAGGAAGAAGAAAGGCCTAATTCTACTTTGAAAAGGTTAGTTATACCTGAAAGTCATTTTTAAAACCAGAATGATATATAGAAAGAGATATAGATAAATAAATAGAAAGACAGACAGAAAATATATAGGTACACTAAAACAGATTGACAGAGAGAGAGAGAGAGAGAGAGAGAGAGAGACACACACACACACACACATACATACACACACACTAACACACACACACACACACACAAGCACACACACACACACACATACACACACACATAGTCTCATACATATTTGATATTGTTATATAGCATGTTTTTCATGACAAGATTGCTGTTAATTCCTATAGATTACTATATTGTTGAGTAACCAATCCTTAATATGTGAAGCGTAACCAATTTCAAATCTAATCATTTGACTTCATTTCCTACCTTTAAGTGAAACAAACTGCAAAAGAAAACAGTGTTTAAAAATTTGTCCTGTTTGTTTTTGGTATATTTAAAGAACCATGTGTGAAGAGGCCAACGAATTCCTAGATGAAACGGTTCGTGCTGAATGTGAACTTGGTCGTTGCTTGAAAAGGTGAGATTTTTCTATGAAAGACATCTAATCAGAGACACCGAAGACATTGCGCAAACCGTGCCAAATTACTGAAAATACCTAAGTTATGTTTCACAGTATATAATTTAACAGTATTTGCAGGCGATGCATTTGTATTAATAATAATAAATTAAAAGTCATTTTATAAACCAAATAAAATAACGTCTTTCTCAAAATCCGAGTGGGAAAGGCATCATTGACAGCCTTGAACACCTGAAAAAGATATAAATTAGTATTAGAATATGAAGACTATTCTCTAAAAGTACTAAGATGTTATTTTGTATTACATTCTATGTCATATTATATATCATTCCTATTATATATATATATATATATATATATATATATATATATAATATATATATATATACCTATCATTGCAGTCCTTAATTCTTACGACAACGAGACATGTTTTATTCAATCTATTATTAGCCATTTAGTCTTCTGGTAATTATTAATCATTATACAAAAAAACACAATCCGTAAATGAATTATAATTACTGAAGCGTTCTTAGCATGGAATTTGTCCAACTTATACGGAGATTAAGCATACATACTGATATAGTAACAGGGAACAGAAGGGGGTACGAGTTGTCTCAGAATGTGTGTACGAGTTGTCTCAGAATGGGGGCACGAGTTGTATCAAAATGGTAGTACGACTTTTGTTTTGGTACGAGTTGTTGTAGCTACGGGTTGTCTTGGGTACCAGTTATCTTGTTACTTATTGTGGTTTTTTTCTCCTTGGACAATCATATGTCTACGCAACCATCATTGGTGTGAATTTTCGGGTTATAATTTTGTAAATTCTAAATAATTCTAAGGGAAACAATATGATAATAAAAAGGTAGATTTGACCAAGAGACAGATACTGGAACATTCCCTGGCCAGTGCTCACTCAGGTGGAACTGACCACTTGGTGCTGCCATCTAGGGACTTGCTTTAAACATTAACCTTTGCCATCAGCATTAACCCTTGTCACACAATTCTTATTTCCATAATTACCGCTCCCTCAACTGTAATTATTACTCGTATAATTACCACTCCTCCCTACTACAGTTATTACTACCATAATTACCACTCCCCCTACTTCGATTATTACTACCATAATTACTACTACCTCTACTACAATTATTACTCCTATAATTACCACTCCACCTTACTACAATCATTACTACCATAATTACCACTCCCCCCGTAATACAATTACTACTACCATAATTATCCACCCCCTACTACGATTATTACTACCATAAATATCACTATCTCTACTACAATAATTACTCTCTAAGTTACCACTCCCTCTATTACGATTATTTGTCTTAATAAAGATGTGGGAAAATTATGGGAAAAATTAATATCCACAACTGACTGAAAAGAACTTCCAGTGAACCCTTGATTCGGCTTTATGTAATAACTTATACACTTACAAATATAATCAGATATATATTATAAAACTGTATGATATATTTAAATTTGCTATAGCCAACTGTTAATAGCATATAGCGTATATAGGTCAAGTTGTTATTCCTGATTCCTTGGAAACATTTTCACGAAAGTTAGATCTATCCCTAACACAAAAGTCTAACATTTTAGTTCGTTTTTATTTTGACAGCGTATCAGTTGATGAAGCGTATACGATGAATAACATCGAACGTGGTCTGTTTATAATTATTAACAACGTCGATTTTCACCCGAAACCCAAAAAAGGAAAAGAGACTAGGCTCAGACAAAGATGCCGAAGACTTGGAAGACACGTTTACGGATCTTGGCTTTATTGTGGAAAGGTTGAAGAATCTAACAAAAGGAGAAATGTTAGCAAAGATGGAGGAAGGTGAGTTACAAATGTCATAATAATATAATACTTGTTCTACAATTTTAAACTCCTCATCTAACATTACAGTTAGTTTAATCAATGTTTTCGGAAACGTGACACACACATACACACGCACACACACACACACACACATATATATATCATGATACAGGAAGCCCTCTAAATTTGTAATTTCGATATAAATAATTTAAAATTAACAATATTTTAGTTATGGACTAACAATATTTTTGTGTGTGTGACCATTTAGTATCATTTTTATTCCCAGACACGCTCGACAGAGATAGGGCACCCTTTTATGTATCTCTGTGTCACACTAACAATACGATTAATGGTGTCAAACCATTTTAAGCTGTTAACACGACTTATTCTACATTTAGGAGCACTGGTCATTTGTTTTAAATCAAAGCCATCCCAGGACCGCAATGCAAATAAGTGGTTTCTCTTTCTTGTGCTTTCCTGGTGTTTTAATATCTCAATAATATATGTATTTATAATATTGTACCCCCCCCCAAAAAAAAAAAACAATCTCAAATCATCGCTAGTTACAAATTTCTAGGGAAAACAGTTATTTTATCAAAGAAATGTGTAATAAATAAATTATATATTTTTTGGCCTGTATATTTGTGGATGGGGGGGGGGGCTCGGGACAGGGGTTAAGTAAAGTGTCTTAAAAGCGTTGGTCATTAAACGTTTTAGAATTATTTTGAAAAGCGGCATGAGTTGAAACGTCGTTTATTAATGGCCAGAGTTTCGCCCAAAGGGTTATGTTTTGCAAAATATTACGGACATCTACGAAGAAGCCATGAGTGTTAGGTTTTGAGGCTTAACGAGCAAAAGTGGCCCATAAATGACAAAAAAACACAACTAAAAAACCATACAAATCTCGAGTGCCACCCGAATTGTGACGAGATCTGAACATCTGAGCATTAAAAAGATAGCAGTGTAATAATTAATTCTTGTGTCAAATATATATGGACACAGTTGTAACATTGTCCGATTTCTGAGGTCGTTTCCTTTGGGAGTCGCAATTGTTTCGCGTAGACATATCCGCCATGAAATTCTAGGCTCACAAATCGATAATCAGAAAGGTGAGTGCTATAAAGTGACTTTTTGCGCAGACAATGTCGTATACGGAGAGACCACTCTGATTTTCATGCGAAACATCTCAATTGATGTATCTTCTTTATATTATATTTGTCATTTCCGGTGTATCGTGTGTTATTCAGTGTGGTCAATAGACAATTTCCGCACCGCATGCGCAGTCTGTGATCCAGACATCTAGTGTGGTTTGTGGATCACAGTACAAATGCAAATAAAGTGTCTAAACATAGGTTTTCATACAAGCAATGTCATGAAATCACTTATTTCATGATTTGAAAAACATATATCTTAAACATTAACCATTCGTAATCTTGATGAATTCTGGTGTGTAAACTTCTTTGACCAGATGATCGAACAATTCCTGATGCGATGATGAAAACATCTGGATGATTGATGCAAGATGTCACAAACAGTACCTTAACTAACTGGATCCATGCATTATCTAGCTGATTTCCTATTTATGATGCATTTGAGCAGTTTACAGGGGTGCATACTGCTACCTCAGAGTAACATAAAGTCCTACATAAAGACCTGCGCCGAAGCACCCAGTCACGGGACAACATGATTCATCTCATCTTTGTGCAGTGGCTGAGGCCACACCTATCATTTGCTGGATATGAACGAGATCATCTGGTGTTCGTTTCAACTGGAATTGTTGCAGATGCATCTGTAAACTGTGACATCACAAATGGATGTTCAAACGATCACCGATATCAAGCTGCAAAGAAATGGCAAAGTGACGACTATTGGTGAAAAGTGTAAGACCATCAAAGTCATGGGACAAAATGCAATAGTTTCCGATTCTTGGCTTATGAACTTGCTCCTTTTTTAGAGATAGTGTGATGTGGAAACCAGTGAAGAGTGTCCTGGGAGTCATCTTGAAATCATTCATCAACCAGCAATGTAAGAGGCAAGAAAATAAAAATGTTCGTGTGTGTCAGCCATATATTACATACACACTGAAGCATTATGGTACTGGATCAAAAGTGGTGTTTGATGGATATGGTAATACAAGGTAGCTGGACAGAGACGTAGAGCCCAGAAACATACATCCAGTGACATCATATTCTATGATAATATGTCAACTACCACTATCCAATTAGCATTCTTGGCTAACAGTAATAATAAGAAGAGACTCTGATGCAGATGCAGACACACTGATTGTCTCAACAGCTCTGACCACAGAAGAGTCAGAAGAGCTGCCTGCCATTGTTTTTGGGACATATATAGACTTACTGGTAATGCTGGTGACTCTGGCGACCCTTTCTACAGCCATGTAAATGCTATGCCGCAGCAGCCCCACAACACTGTACAACATTAATTAAATTCAGCATGCCATTGGAGACAACCAAACACTTGATGTTTCTACATGCCCTGACATGTTGTGATACTGTGTCTGCAATATATCGTTAGGCCAAGCGCAAAGATTTCGACCTAATCCACCAAAAGAGGACTATGGACTATTGGAGGCAGGTGAAACAAAATATTTTGAAGCTGTATGGGGCCAGCATCTTTGAATCATTTGATGAATAACGTCACATCGTATACAAGCGGGCAATTGTCGAACTTCACTAAGTTCTTCATTTCAGCTAGCAGGTCTACCACCAATTAGTGTTGCAGCAAAGCAACATTTGTACCGCACTTATCACACTGCTCAGGAATGGGTGGGAAATCCTTTGCCACCAAGGAAATGGGGGTGGATGTTTAAAGGATGATAAACGCACACCAATGGAAACTGACCTCGCTGTTGCTCCAGACACATTGCTCAACATGGTATCCTGTGGAGTGGATATAAAGAAGATGGCTGTGGGAGCATGTCATATGGGTGCAAGAAACTTTGAATGTTTTGCACCAAATGCAATGGTGAAACCTGCAGTAATACTACACCTGTATCATTGGATGATAATGAAGATGAAGATGTTGCACCAACATGATTAAATATTGAGGTAAATGATGAACGTGTCATGTGGGTGCAATAAACTTGGAATGTTTTGTACCAAATGCAATGGTGAATCCTGCAATAATACTACACCTGTATCATTGGATAATGATAAAGATGAAGATGTTGCACCAATATTGTTCAATATTGAGGTAAATGATGAAGATGAGAATGAGAGCCAAACATACTGCAGTAGCGTACTGCATACTTAATACATAACATTCTATGAAAATGTACTTGCATTTGCTGTTTAGAAATGCCTATCCAATTTGGATGTTGATATAAATGAAGTCTGTGTGTTTCGTAATTAGTGTAGAATCAATGTACTAATCCACCATTTTCAGGTTATAAATAGTATTGAATCTGACAACTTATTTTGGAATTATTAATTTAAAACAACATTACATCATCATTACATCGTTAGTATTGGACATAATGACCACTATGTTAATTTTTGTGATATCTGCTTTTCAAATTGTGTAATGAAAGATTTCATGACCTTGCTTGTGTTAACCTATGTTTTTAAGCCTTTTATTTGCATTTGTACTATGTCTGGTTGCAAAGATATGATAATGGCCGCCATTTTGGACGCCATCTTGGATTCCCAAGTTAGCACGAGGTGGGGACTTTTAATACCTTATTTACATCACCTTTCTAGATCTTTCCTGAAATGTTCAGCTTGTTACCAATTTGTCTTGGCCTAGAATTAGCATATGGAACAAGAAATGCAATTTTTGGTAAATTTACATTTTGGGGGATTCACAGAACTAGATCGGTCTACAAGGTCTTGTTGCAATTTAATTTGTATTAAACATAGCGCAGACATTGTTTTTGCTAATAGATAATATTATTTTTATGGAGAAACATTCATCATTCCAGACGGCTGAAGCTTGGAAGTAATGACTGTCGGACTGCAAGTCAGATCTTATGGCAATAAACTAAAAATATCCACTAAAGAACAATATGAATTCAAACATTAGGAAAATGTGATTATCCTAAATATTTAAATTTCATTATAAGTCTCTTGTTCTAACAAAATAACAAAACTGCCGTTGTTTAAAATGGTTTCATTCAGACTTTCCAATATGGTTAATGACCATTTATTTTACCAACGGCTGTCTCAGTTATAGCTTTTCACTCATATACTATGGTGCTAAATATTACATATTAAAATAAAGGGGTGGTTAATTTGAAACAACAGTTATGTATGCAAGATAAAAAAAGTATATAGTCGATATAGTAAAAACAGACAACACTAGCGACTAACGCTATTGAATCGACATAAACAAAATGACTATATGCACAGTGAATTGTATAATGGGTATATACAATGACATAATGTCATTCATTCAATTTTCACTTTGGTCATAAAATCCGATGATTATTTGTTACTTATTTTGCATAAAACACAGCAAACACATTTACACTTTGGTAACCATTCTCGGGTATGGTATTGAGAATAAAAATAAACTGTCTGTTATGGTCGCATCATTAGACAACGCGTTTCAATAAAATGGGCCATTAAAGTTATTTTTACCAAGTGAGCTCCGGTGGCCTAGCGGTTATGCACCCGGCACTTGGTGCCAACGGTCACAGGTTCGAACCCCGCAAGAGGTTAATTTCTCGACTCACTGCATCGTGGGTGGCTGACCACGTTAAATGGCGCTGTCGTCTTGACTGAATTATTTAAAATAAAGGGCGACGTTAAAACCCCCGTGAGGACGTAAAACACTCTGGCAGTGACAACCCTCAGGGTATTTCGGCTCCATGTTTCCGTACTGCTCCATTGCGAGTGGTGGAGGAGGAGTTTCTCAACCATTCCAACATAGAGACTGTGCCGAATAAGCGACAGCAACGGATTCTTCCCGAACAACACAAAAAAAATATTTTTACAAAATGCTACTTGGAATTATATTTAGGAATTATTAGATTGTTTTGAGATCTTAGGTTTGCTGGTACATTTTTCAAAGTGATAAGTTTTGAGAAATATTATGGACACATATCATTCATTATTTTATATGCGTTCTTTAGAAATTTACTAATCCTTGTCGCCTACAATGGTGTCTTGTAATATTTTACTAATAAATGATTATATGAACTTGTGAAAGCAGTAGTTATGAATCTCAGAGACCTTTCCTGATTTTTTGTTCTATTTTAAATGTATTAGTTTTACTACAAAAATGCCATATAGCGGGGCAAAAACTAAAGTAGCATTCAATAAAACTATTGTATAATAACATGTTGATGGGTTGGTGGAGAACATGTGACAATATAAATAAAGCAATCAAATAAACCAATCGAATATAAAGGTGACGGTTTATTTTTGCCTAAATAAATAACATGTAATTGAAAATAAATCATCAAGTCGGGAAATGTAATAGACATGTTATCAATATACGAAACATGTTGTGATCTCCGTGATCTCACGATTGGCAAAATGAACGTTTTATCACCTGGTCCAGCGAGCCCGGTGAAATCTGACCCGCAAACGGACATTTCACTAGATGGCGCAGTCGTCGCGGAGATTGTCTATATTGGGTCGTTTAGGTGGACCGCAGATAGCACATGTTGAGAATAAGCCTGTAATGGTTAGCTCAAGCTAGTTAGTTCAATATGTCTATTTTCCCTTTGCCCCTATTGAATGTGGTCATAAATGATATTTTGACAACCAGTCTATGTGAAATCTGGTCATTTCTCATGTATCGTCACGGTGTAATAACCGGTTGACAGCACAAAAGAGTGGCATATTTCCTAGTTAATCAAGGCACCGGATAGTCTACTGGTTACGTACGTGTGTTGGGCTCAAATACCAATAAATGGACTATATTTAACTCTTATAAAATATGAAATTCATTATCTTTCGAGTTTCAAGCATTGTTTTTATTTCAGTAATGTGGTTTTTATTTGATGTAATAACTATTAATAATATTTCAGTGGCATCGATATCATTTGTTCGGTATTTTCTGTTTGTTTTAAATGTCTGTTAGACTGGGTTAATTTTCAAAAAATGTTTTTTGCGGGTGTTGATTGATGCTGAACTCAAATCTGATGTATGCCCAGCTAAAAAATGGCCGATAATGCCTCCAAATTGAGAAATCCAAGATGGCCACCACCGCCAGGCTGAAATGTATTTATGTACATATCATTTTGACTTATCAAGGTAGAAACTTTAATGAAATGTGTTTTTGAAGGTTTTCATATATGGGGAATCCAATGCCATATTCAGTTTTGAGATTTAATGTTTTTAACGGTGAATAATTCGTCGATCAGATTAGATCCACCTCATTGGAATAGACATTTCCCAGACAGAAACATTACACATCCCCAAGGCGATGACTGACACCATACCTGCATCAAACAGAGTAACCAAAGAGCGTCCATTTAGCGGTGTGATCGCAGCTGATTGATCTACACAGTCACCTGAGGAATGTCTCGCATCATAGAGTGCGCATACAACTGACATGGCCTTCATCTTGTCCCGGTCATCTTACAAACCAATGCCTTCCTGGATGTTTTACAAACAAAAAGTGAGTACAGTCAACCCGAAGAAAACTGCAGTAGGATACATACCTATCATACAGGCTCCTGCATCTGAACACGATACGTCGAACACAGTCGTCAAGCGAGTGCTCCATGTAGCCAAATCGATTGAACAGCAGCATCTTATTCTGACAGTGGACGAGGCACTTTATCCGAAGTGCAGAACTGAAGTGGTTCGTAGAAGTAGTGGCGGAGCAGTGAGTATTGCTGCTCGGGGCCAAATATATATGGGATATAGTAGGAATATATTTGCGAGCGAAGCGATCCACCTACAGCCTGGGAGTCTGGGGCCAATGTAGCCAGAGGAGATGTTTTGTGAGGCCTTATTAGCCTTTATTGAACTTAAATATCTGATTAAAAGAATTATTTATACGAATTTCCTTTTCCTCGAAATTGCCGCCCCTGTAAAGGTACCGCCCCCCCCCCTGCTTCACTACTGGGTAGAAGAATACGAGGACATACTAATACCTTGCCTTGGAGGACTTCACATGAACTTTCTGGGTGTAATAGGACGACACATGCGTGAGTCTGGCCTGAGCGAACTATGGGTAGGGTGTGATTTTTTGGGAGCCAATGCTGCGCAGCATGTCATTGCAAGAAAGGGATATACATGTGCCATCAGGACTCTGACAAATACTGCTTCCATGGCTCTATACGTACCTGGATGGGGTTGATGCTACAATAAGAGCGGAACAACTCAGAAGTCTGCAGTCTGTACATCCATAGATGACGATCACACTGCACAGATCATCAACAAACTGACTACCGACATATTTTAGCAGCCCATGAAAGAGTTCGCTGCAATTCTTGCAGTAGATGACCCGAACGCTGAATTCTGGTGGGACTATATGACTATGTTCAGCATCCTACTCTGCTTCACAATAGCGCAACGTGATGTATCATGGGATCTCCACCTATATGCTCTCAAACTGTATATGCCATTCCTCGTCAGGCACGATCATTTTAACTGAGCCAAATGTGGTAATGTGTACCTGGCTTAGATGTCGGTTCTCCTTGAGTTCCAAGAATGCAATTTCGTAGTAAAACGCTTAAATCAGGTTTCGTAAGACCGGAATGGCTAAGTAGGGAATGACTAAACGCTACAGGAATGAAGAGTGTTGGCTTAGTAGGCATCACCAGAATAGAACTCGCACTCAGTATATGGACATTGTCGTATAATCTGAGAACCGTCATAGCTTCTCAGACAATAGCAATGTTGAGACTGACAACGGTCGATGAAGACGATGAGGGTACAAACAATGACAATGATGTGTGCTCGAAATGTAGGCTGAAAAAAGGCGTCTCTGATGCAGGTAGCAAAGTTGTATCGTTGAAACAAGAAGGCGTGTTTCAAGATAGGGGTGACACATTGAAGAACATAATCAACAAAAAGGTGCTGACGTCTGTGATTCAAGAACCTCTGCTTAGTGTAGGACAGGCGCAAATGAAAGTCTTTATGGACAAACGTCTGTGTGAGCCTCCAGATAGTAGTGAGTGGCCAGCAGCTGGATCTAAAATCACCCATTCAAAGTAGACAAGAACATTCCTCAAATGCTCATAACAGCTTATAGAGGTGGGCACGAGATAAACATAGAAAACATCCTCCAGCATGAACTCATGACCGTCCCATTATCTTTGGCCACAATTAGTGGTAGTCTACATACAATTGAATAGTCTGTGTTAACAAACACACTGACGCAGTAAGTACAAACCCATGAAAATGTTACTATCGATGTACCCAGCTGTTCGCTTATTGATGGCCAAACACTCCTGATGGCACCTGGAAAACCGCCTGACATTAGAACGTAGGTATCAAGACGAATCAATCAAAACAGGCACAAGGACCAAATGCAAGCAGCACCACCGATCGGTACGTCGTAAAATAGAAAATGATGTAGCAGTGACTCTTCCATCAAACTGGTCTAGCTTTATGGCACTCGAGGGAAATAAAGCAGATCTCGCTCTACTGCTTTCAAACCATCCGATTGAAGAGAGCCCGACAGATGAATCAGTGGTTGTAGTAGCAGGGTGTGGAGGTCGCTGAAGCAACCACTGTGAAGTCATATAACCCATATATCGATGTCTCCTCTCTGATGGCTGAACACGAAGAAACTGAATCTCGATTGATTTTGTACTTTATCCATGTTCATATGAAAATGATAGTTGTATCAGTGCGTGATAAGATGTACTTCTTCTACTTATAGCAGGGGGGCGCCTCCGTGGTCTAGCGGTAGCGTGTTGGACCACAGATCATTACCACCCGTGTTCGAATCCCGGCGTGGGCATATCTGAAGGTTGTTTCGTCTTTCACTTCGTCTCATTACCTTTGGAAGTCGCTCGGCCCATTTAGCCTACCGTGTGCACAAAAGTGGCCGTAAAACATCAATCATCATCATTATCTACTTATAGCAGACTACGACAGCATGGGATGTCCACGTCTCTACATGAAAGTTGGGACGTCGAAGGCTCCAAAGTGTTTCCCAGTACATGAAACTCGCATGTTGCTATCTGCTGATCAAGTGGGCACACTAGTTCCCTTCCATGCCATAGCCGGCTGTGATAGTGTGTCGCAGTTCAGTGGCCATGGTAAGATAACTACCTGGATGGTGTTACAGAAACATCACACATATCTGTTTGGCCTTGAGAAGGGCAGTCTCACCGAAAACATAGGTATATAAGCAGATAAATTCATATGTAAGATATATGGTCAGCCCGAGGTTCATATATACAACCAAGTTGTTTTATATCGATCGTCCACAAGAGACTCTGCCACCAACCTCAGATGACGTAATGTTTCACATCATGCGTCCACATTATGAAGCAAGTGTCTGAAACCAAACACACTCGCCATATCCTGATCTTCTTCCAGTGACCTAAATAGGGTGGATGTACATGGATGGTCAGTTAGTGCCACGGCTACTCTCTCTGCCACCTATACCGAATTCTTGCAGGGAGATCACATCATGTGGCTGTACGATGGGGTGCCTCAGTAAAAACTGTAGCTGAAAGAAAATTCGCATGGAATGCATCGATTCATACACCTCCAGGAAACTTGGCAACAACTGCTGGAACACTCATGACGACAAGGAATAAGTTCATGTATGGAAATCTACCTGTGTGAACACATAATGAAGGAACTGTATGATAATTTAGATATGATCAACGCAGGCAAAATTTTCCTGCCAGCATTTAAGTCATATGTAGTTTCAATCTTGATTAGTCAAAATGATATGTACATAAATACATTCCAGCCCGTCGGTGGCGGCCATCTTAAATTTATCAATTTTGAGGGATTATCGGCCATTTTAGCTGGGCATGCACTAGATTTGAGTTCTGCACCCTTCAATACCCACAAAAAGCTTGTATGCCCTAAATTAACATGATTTGCCATCAGCACTTTAAATATGCACATATTTACAAATTATGCCCAGTCTATATTAAATCCAGGTAATAAATAGGAATGTATTATTATCATATCTGGTAAAGCATACACATAGGTAAATGAATCATATCAATTAAATATTCCACCTAATATCATGTTAACGTAAATCTTCTATCCGACAATTGTTTATGTTTTGTTTAGTCATATGGATATATTAACTATATCCCCAAATATACCTATATTCCAGCTGCTGAGAGTGATCACAGTAAATATAATTGTTTTGGTTGTGCAATACTCAGCCACGGCTATGAAGGAGAGGTATATGGTACAGATGGCACGATATCACTAGATGAGTTGATTAAACCGTTCAGGACTATAGAGACTAATAAATTACATGGCAAGCCAAAAATCTTTATAATCCAGGTAAAATTATGATTAACATTATGATTATTGACAAGTTTTAAATTATCAATATACTATATTTTTGGTTCTTCAATTAGAGTTAGTTAAATATGTATTTATATAGATTTATCTACAATGTTCAGAAATAACTTGATATTTATTTTTAATTTTTCCCAAAAACATTTTATGCTACAGGTTTAAAACTCTCTTAATCATCTGTTAGTGACGAGCTATTTTGTGTATGATGTAGATTTGGTATATTTGATATTATACCCATCTTACTATTCCCGATTTCCTAACTTTAGGCGTGTAGAGTAAGAAAGGGTGCCGACTGCGCTAAAATACAGAGTGATGCTAATGATCCAGAAGAGATGAAAAGAACTGATTTTGTTTATGCCTATTCGACAGTACTAGGTTTGTGATCATCATTTGAACTTTGTACTGCACTAAATATAATGAAGCCTATTTTTGTCTTGGGTTACAAGCTTCCATGCTTTGTCTAGTTCTTAGATTGTGTAGAATCCTACATGAGAGTTCATCACGATATTACTATCTATATTTGGCTGAGTATTAAGTAGCCTTGAGCTTAAGTGAAATACGTTACCAAACTAAACTTGTTGTTAATATAGACTGCCCAACGATTACGTAACGTTTCCTATATAAAATACCTTTA
Organism: Paralvinella palmiformis; assembly: GCA_025642065.1. Lineage (NCBI taxonomy): Eukaryota > Metazoa > Annelida > Polychaeta > Terebellida > Alvinellidae > Paralvinella > Paralvinella palmiformis. Next base: position 18,961 of record JAODUP010001779.1, read on the forward strand.
TTTGCTAAAATATCAGACTCGATGTTGCTCAGTTGAAGAGCTACGTGCATTTAATTTTTTGCATGTTTCTTTCATCAAACCCAAACTGACCAGTTGTTCTGCGAAGTAGTTCTTGTTTGTTGTGAACTCAAAGAGCTCTGTGTCTTTAATTTCTCTTAATGTGATGAAAACATTTTGATGGTAAATCTACTTAGTATAATTTACATATTTACATTTATTTAAATCACAATAAATTAGTTATGTTAAGATAGTTACAAATGCATTCACTTACTCCCCCCCCAAAAAAATTACAGCACAGGGGCTCCAGTAGGACTACGAGTCCGTCAGTGTTTTTTGCTGAGGCACTGCTACCAGCGTTCTGTGGGGCTGCAATGGTTAAAGGCCCTTTACTTTGTGCGTCATAGTGATAGAAGTATATATATATATATATATATATATATATATATATATATATTTATATATATATATATATATATATATATTTATATATATATATATATTATATATATTATAATATAATTATTATTTTATTGCTTATTTAAATTTAACAAAAGTAAATTGTGGGTACAATTCTTCAGGAAATCCGCAAAACGGATATAGAGCTATGTACTTTATACTGCGGCCTAATGCCTGCCGCACCCGGGTTAGGCTGTCATATAAGGCTCTGAACTGCGGCATAATGCGTACTCTGCCAGGCTTAGGCTGTCATATAAGGTTATATACTGCGGCCTAATGCCTACTATTCAAGGGTAGGCTGTCATACTAGGATAAATTGCAGTCTAATCCCTAGTGTACCAGGGCTAGGCAGTCATATAAGGCTATATAATGTTGCCTAATGTCTACTCTACAAGGGTTAGGCTGTTATATAAGGATATTCACTGTGGTTTAATGTCTACTATACCAGGATTAGGCTGACATATAAGGCTATTTACTGCGGCCTAATGTCTGCTATCCCAGGGTTAGGCTGTCATATAAAGCTATTTACTGCGGCCTAATGTTTACTATACCAGGGTTAGGCTGCCATATAAGGATACATTCTGCGGCTTAATGTCTACTTTATCAGGGTTAGGCTGTAATATGAGGTTGTATACTGCACCTTAATGTCTACTGTACCAGGGTTCGACTGTTATATAAGGATATATACTGCTGCTTAATGTCTACTGTACATGGGTTAGGCTGTAATATAAGATTATATACTCCAATCTAATGTCTACTCTACCAGGGTTAGGCTGTCATATATGGCTATATACTTCAGTCTAATGTCTACTCTATCAGAGTTAGCCTGTCAGCTGTAGTGAGATGAAAGATTGAACTACTGAGGGGGGACTCGAAGGCCCTAAAAGTCTAAGGGTCTGGCCATGTGTTAATAAGGCCTTGGTAGGATATATATGGTTGACTATTTATCTCTCTATTACAAGTTATGATGAAATATTAATTGTTTTATAATTCACCTACCTAAATGTTATCCACCTAAATGTTATCCACCTAAATGTTATCCACCTAAATGTTATCCACCTAAATGTTATCCACCTAAATGTTATCCTGCTAAAGGTCATCCACCTAAAGGTCACCCAGTATTAGTTGAAGTAAGGCGACTTCAGAAGGTGGCTAATTGATTCCTAATTACTATAAATTGGTAATAAATTATAATAATTGGTAATAAATTATATTATATTATATTAATACAATTCAGCATTTATACGAATATATATATATATATATATATATATATATATATATATATGTGTGTGTGTGTGTGTGTGTTTGTACATGTGTGTGTTTGTACACGTGTGTGTTTGTGTGTGTGTACACGTGTGTGTACATGTGTGTGTACACGTGTATGTGTGTGTATGTGTACACATGTGTTTGTGTGTGTGTGTATTTGTGTGTAATTATTGATTGTATGTCAACTGATTTCTATCTAGTTTGAGGGGCCAATTGGAAGACAACTTCGGCTACTTTGCTCCTCCAATTCCCGTCACGGTACTTACTGTACTTCTGTTTTAATATTTATTGGTTACCAAGTATGTTCAAATATGTCTGGAGATTGGAAATAAACATCATATTATATCATCATATCATATCATCATCATATTATGTCAAAGATATGACTCGCTTCTGAGCTAATTTATTCTGAATTCAGCACTCCCGACGTTCACCTGCATAATGAAGTAACTGCCATCATAAAATATGATTTACGAGTAAGATTTATGAGTATGATTTATGAGTAAGACGATGAACAGATACAATTTCAATTCTGTTAGCTTTCAGAGATTTAAATAGCAGTTTGAATTACCTCTCCGATAATCAGACCGATAATTGTCACGGAGGTCACCGTTCTCTAAACGTTCTTCTATAAATCTTGTTACAACATTTGTAATACGTTTATTAGTAAAGGGTAAATATAGCAATTTTCCTTAAATATTCCTTCTACCTCTCGTGTCATGCAGTTATTCAATATATCTATTATTTTTGGTTTCACTAGTTTTTTGTTTTTTCTAACTCTGTAGCATTCTATTAGCTTATGATCCTAAAATGTTATTTCATGGAATACTACTTTGGTTTAGTAATGCAAGATATATGCCTACATCAAATACTTGATTTTTCCACTTATAGTGCTGTTTCATTGTACTTTTGTATTTATATGTATCGTATTTGTGTGGCTTATGTGTATTTATCAGGCCAGCATCCACTCATTCACTCACTCGCCTACACACATACTTACTCACTCAAAACTCACCCAGGCACAAAATCTGTGTTGTTATACAAGACGCATAAGCTAATGGTAAGCTCTCTTTTATTGCAACAGCCTCGACATTTTCTCGAAATGTACTGCATATTGTCATTATAATTACTTAAGACAATACTATCATTGTACTTGTCTAGTTACTAGGTATACATTAAAGTAATACACACACACACGACACACCACGCACGCACACATACGCGCGCCACACACACACACATATATATATATATATATATATATATATATATATATATAGTCATATTCATATATCTTCTCTTCACTCAGAATTGTAATTTGCCATTAAGAAAGCAGCAATCAAGAAAATAGGATTATTGTGGTGGAATTTCTTATAAAACAATATTTTTAATAAATTGAATCCTGTAATTGAACGATTAAAAAAACGTATTAAGATGACAGAAAGAATTAACCAGGTTCCACAATTTAAATATGATATTTATAAATATACCCTTGCGTCTTTTTTCCAAATAATTAATTATCATAGTTTAATACTTTTCAGGGCATGAGTCATATCGCCATTGTAGCAAAGGTTCATGGTTTATCCAGGCATTGTGTGAGACGTTGAGAGGGAATGCTGACAACAAGGATTTTATTAGTTTATTAACTCGCGTTAACAATAAAGTGAACAATAATGAAGATGGAATTAAGAAACAGGTATCATGTTTTACATCTACGTTAACTAAGTTTTTATATTTCCCCAAAATAAATACGGAATAAATTAAAGCTTAACTAAATAAAAATAATTTATCTGGCAGCATTCAGCGGAGATAACAGTTATTACATAGGTATACAATGAGAAATAGAAAAATACAGATCACAAATCAGTATGTTTCAAAATAGTTGTAAGGGTTTTGCTATAGCAAAACCTAGAATGAATGTAGCTTACACCATCATATAATAGGCGCCCTTTGTGATTTATAAGAATTGCTGCTGCCACCTTTGGAAGACCAGGTCAAACTTGAATTGAATCGACAATGATACCATGATAATTATTTTGTTGCTTGTGATGGTATGGTTGCCCAAAGAGGTATGAAATTAGCGTATTTAAGTTAATGAACATCTATAGAAACTCATTTCAATTCCCCTCTGGAATATTAAGTAATTTGTTGTTAAAATATATGATAATTTATGTTCGTGGGCGGTAATATGTGTATTATGGTTAATTTGTTCTCGAATTCCTGTTTGTTGAAGCAATGCATTAATCTTTAGTGCTAATTGTGTGATTGTAGTTTACACCGAGTTTCGTGTATGGTGTACATAATTAGAAATATATGTGTTGATTGAGCCATAGCCGGGTTGTACGTGTACTAGATTATTCTTTTGATACTTGAGGAAAGAATGATGAAAGTATTAAAGACATAAACAATGAAAATATTTATTGATGTTTATTTTACCATGTAAACAACGACCAGTCCCAATGTCTCCGTGTCTTTTAGGTCAATGGTTTATATCAAAAGAAAATTAAATACTAGTTTCCTTTCATATCTCGATGTACCTTAGACATAAATAAATATCTCACTATTATTGTTTGACTACATATATTGGTTAATATGTAACTCGTGAGCATAAGAACATGTAGGCGGAGTAAAGTCATTTGAATTATTTATCTTAATTACAAGTTAACGAAATGTTACGTTTTAACCATTGAATGGTGTCATTATGTTTTGTGTTCAGCAATATTCCAAAACCACTGGCTTGGCTTAATAATGTAAATTGTAACATATATTGTTTGAATAAAGATGTTTATCGACCCTTTTCTACTGTGTTCGTCAGATGACATTTTTCTCTTTGTATGAAACAATAAATAAGTCTAGGAATCAATGCTTAACCAAACATCCTTATAGGACTTAAGGCAAATGACAGGATCTCAAGAACTGGTGTTAAATTTATTCCTCTGACATGAGCATGTTACTATTACTGTCAGGCTGAGGTGGTTAACCTTTAAAATGTTGTTGAACGCCGACTTAAAATCTGGCGAGACATAACATTTCTTAACATGAAAAGTCGTTGCTCTCGATTCAGTTTCGTGTGTAACTGTTCAGAGGTTCAATTCAAATTTATCTGTGCTAGTGCATTATATTACATTACAACCACGCATAGAGAGAGAGAGAGAGAGAAGAGAGAGAGTCTATTTGGGGATTTAGAATTACACTGAATAGGTTTATAACACTTAATCTTTGAAAGGAGATTATAAATACGGTATGTCTAGGCTTGTTTAAGTTTGGGATGCAAATATTTTATGGCAGAAAACGTCAATACAATAAGTCGATACATTAAGAAAGTTTAATAAGCATCAACTTCACTGGTATTTACCTTTTGATCAAACCGTTTGATATAGAGCAGAAGTTGTTATTGTCGAGAACAGCGACTTTCAGGTAGATCTCCGATACTGCGAATGACATGTCGGGATTATAACAGCTAAGCATTCAGCTATTTTTCTATATGAGAGTAGCCTAATTACTCATAATAGGGGAAACTAAATTTGCTCGCAGCTTAATATATATGGAGATGTATGCCGGTGTCATACAATAGATCATCCCCCCTACAGTTACCCCCTCCCCCCCGGATAATATATTTCAATACAGATCATCCCACGATAAAATATCATGATCCCCCCTAAAACAGATCATCCCCTAGCCATAAAATATAGCACCCCCTTCTGTTTGTAATATTATTGTGACGTAATCGCCCCGTGTTTCACACGCAGATAGCCAAATATATGGCACGTGAATAAACAGATAGATAACTAATTATATAGAAAGACATAGACAAAGGGATAGACATAAAGGTAGACAGAAACAGATAAATTAACGAGCATATATATAAACAGATGAATACATAATTACGTAAACAGATAAACAAAGGTACACACACACATACACACACACACACACACACACACACATATATATATATTATATATATATATATATATATATATATATAAGGTAAATAGACAGATAATCATCAAGGATGAATTGATAAAAATATAGATTTAAATAATCAACATATTGATAGATATACGGACAAATAAACGGGGGGGGGGGGTCGGCAACGATGTATGAAATATAGACATGCTGACGTTGAGAAATGAATGATTTGTTGATTCTTATAGATTTATGGGTTAAACATTTAGATGAATGGATACAAAAAGGTTCAGTTTTAAACAAAAGGAGATTGATGCAGAATTGAAGATAGGCAAACGACTGATTAAATATAGAGACCCCCCCCCCAGTTCACAAGGAGGGTAGAGGGAAAAGAAAATAAAGGTAGAAAAGAAATAACAAAAAAGTTATAAAAACACCAAATATCTTGTATAATAGAAATTGCAATACTACAAACTGAAATAACTCGATAACAATTGAATAACTCACACCACAGAATGACAAAGATAAATTTCCACAAGTTTTCTATAATGATATATTTAGCAACCATTTACAACTAATTTATATATTGATAATTTAGTTAAGAGATGTTAATTTGTTGTAGAGGCGCTTTCTTGGGAAGGGTTCTAGAAACATGGTATCATAACATTTGATCAAATACTTGGTCATGTCTGGTTGGACGTAATCTGCGGTAGATACCTTTCCACTAAATGCAAATTCTAATACTAATGCTATGGGAACAACTCCACAGTCCGAAAGCATTTGCTTGCACGGCTCCTTTGATCAAGAGCTATGCGTACGCTGTCTGCTAAATAAATCGACTCCTTTGGTGTTCGCCGAACATACGTTACCATTAAGCAAGATCTGGATGGTATAACCACTCACTGCCTGGAACCTAGTCTGTGCTAGCAGCGATGTCTGACAGCCATTGCGACGGTGTTGTTTAAGTAATTGGTGAGCAACATCTATATGCCTGTAATTCGGCCACAGTCTCCTCCTTCCAGAATATGTAGGTCATCTTTTTGAACATTCAGATCTATGATCCAAGGTTTGATATTACTTACATCAATCTTGTTTGTTTGACTAAAGTTGGGTCGCCTAACTTGGGTATAGATGTATATAGTGAAGTATCGCTGTTGCTTGCGTCATTTTCCTTATAAGTAAAACTGTTGTTTGCGGCATCTTCCTTACAAATAACGCTGTTGCTTGTAGCATCTTCCGTACTTGTATCTGCAAATTGTTTTAGATGCCTTGTGTTTACTTTTATTCTTTCTTTATTTGATTTTTAGCCAGCAGGAAATATTATGTATGTTCCTTTGCCCAGCTGTTCAGATACGATGTAAACCACCTGTTGGAGAGTTTGTCTCCTTTTCCGGTTTTCTTCCGATTGTTCTTTTTTATCGCTTTCTGACCAGCCATGAAGTAGGTTCAAGTCGTAGGCAGCTTTTCGTTTCTTTTAGAGCGTTTAGTGATCCAACAAGATAACACATCCCTTCCCCCCTATAATAGAATACCCATTAACACTAATTGTCCATTTGGGGTCCGTGAAGATCTTGAAATGTCGATCCCATAGATACTTGTGAAATTTGCGAACACCGTAGATCATTGCTAGCGCTTCCTTTTCAACATGAGAATAATTCCTTTCTCCATATGCCATAGTTCTGGAATGAAAAGCGATTGGATGCTCCCCATCCCCAATTTGATGAGCCACAACTGCACCAACGCCATAAGACGATGAGTCAGAAGTCAGAAGTAGTGGCTTATGCACATCATAATTTGTCTGCACTGGGGATTTCTGCAGAAGCTCCTTTGCCTCGTTGAAAGCTCGCTCTTGATTATTACCCGGTCGGAAGACCTGGCCTTTCTTCAGTAGTTGGTGTAGAGGTTGAAGGATCGTAGTCAAATGAGGTAGAAATCGTAGACAGAAGATCAGCATGCCCATGAATGACTTGACCTGTGTGACATTTGAGGGTGTGTCTTCCGCAAAATCCGCTCTGACTCTACTCTCTAGTGTAACCAATCCATCTTTTGTGATTCGATGAGCTAGATATTTCACAGCCTCAACACCAAAATTTCATTTATCTTTCTTGAGACATAGGTCTGCCTACGCGGGTCGCCGTAGCACCTCCTTCGCCTTTGCTTTGTGTCCTTCCTAAGTAACACCAGTTACCAAAATGTCATACAAGTATACAGCTGTGTGATGGAAGCCTGCCAGAAGATTATCGATCATCCGCTGGAAGATGGCAGGGGCGGTGAGACTACAAAAGCTAGACGATTGTAGACAAACAACCCTCGGTGAGTGCTTATCATCCGGTATTATTTACTCTCATCATCAATGAAAACCTGTTGATAAGCATGCGCCATGTCAAGTTTGGACTAACTTCACTCCACCTGCAAGTGTCCCAAACAAGTCTCCCGGGGTCGGAAGTGGGTACCGCTCAACATGCGCATAGTCGTTCACCGTAACTTTATAATCCCCACAAATGCGCACTGTGCCGTCAGACAATATGTGCAGCCCATTGAGAATATGCAACTGGCTCAATTATGTTGGCACTGAGTAGTCCATCAAACTCATCGTCGACTGTCTTTTTCATAAGTATGGAAGCGTTCTGGCTTAGCAAAACACCGGCTTGTTATCTGGTTTCACATGGATGGCCGCCTTCACATCTTTCATTGTACCCATGTCATCGCAAACAGGCAAACGGATCGATCGACCCCTTCATACTGTGGAGTTTATGCACTTCTCTCCAGTCCAACTGAAGTTTTCCCATCCAATTCCGTCCCAAGAGAATAGCTCCATCTCCCAGCACTACCAACAATGGAAGTTTCTTCTCTTGACAATTTTGGCGGACTACTACCATCACTTCCCCACATGTCTCCCAATGGCTCACAAGTGTATGTACGAAGTTGTAATATACTAGGTTTCAGAGGTGGTGGTCGTTTTCCCCATAAACGTTTGAACGTCACTGCACTGATCAAGGAGAAAGTAACTCCTATGGCTACCTCCATTTTGAATATCTCTCCACTTATTTCAACCTCAATCTTGATGGGCGGTTCAGATGCAGTCTTTTGCATGGCCACTTCAAAGATCTGTGCTATCTGTTGGCTGTTTTACATAATCTTATTTTAGAGATATGTCACTTGTTTTCCCACAGGAAAACATCGTTGATTCCTGTATCGACAATCTTTCTGTCTATGTAGTCCTCCACAACGGTAGCATTTAACCTTTTGAACTTTGTTTTCAAACTTTGGTAGTGGTTTGCTACCTGGTCTAGGTAGTGTCTCTTTACCTTTCACTCGATTTTCAATTGATGCCTTATCCACCCACCTTGTATTGTCACTTGCCTGACTATGGAGGGCTTTCGCTTCAATGTCTGTTATTTCATCTGCAATCGCTATTTGCAGAGCTTGTGCAAAGTCTCGGTCTTGACTAAGCAATTTTCGTTGCGTGCTTTCACTTCTTATTCCGCAAACCAACTGATCTCGGAGTGCTTGCCCGAGAAATTCCCCAAAATTGTAAGTGGACAATTGTGTCTGTTGTGATTTATCTTAGCGAATATCCTCTCAAACTCACAATCATAACTAATAGTCAGATCACTAAACCTGGAAGTAATCCTTAATATAAAGAACAACTCCACATCCTCGGCCCAGTTTGCCGTTATTACAGACAAACTAATACCCCGGGAGAGGAAACACATTAATTTTAATATATAATAAAAAGGTACTACATAACATGATAAAATGAATAACAAGACCAATGTCTTCTAAATTCACAATTAGTTGTCTTAGCTGGTCGTATTTGCTCGGAAGGCTATGTATATTTAAATGGATTACGGTATACTTGTGGTTGTGTTCCGGTCAACATTAAGTTTCAGTAATTGACTAACTTCATCATCGGTAACATCGCTATCAGCACTACGTAAGCAACTCCTTATATACTCAGCAAAGTCAAGAGTCATATTTCAACAACAAAATATAAGACGCCAAATCTGGCAACCAACGCATCACGGTTTGTAATTGAGGTAGGAACTGTTACCAAGCATGTACAAGTATAAAAACACAGACACACAGTCAATAATATAAATATGTAAGATCCACTCACTCAACCAATTAATTTGAAAGAATACTTCAAATATATGTGGTTTAGAGAGATGTAACATCAAACTAGACCAAGACGAATTAATTAAAAATAAAGGAACTAAGTGTGGTATATAGTACGAGTGGGTCCTTACATACACGCAATAAGAAATAAAGTGGGGAAAAGCACCATAAAGGATATTTGATTTCAGAAATTGTAAAATGTATATTACAAATGTACGATGGACCATATCGTAATGCATGCAGTGACCACCAGGATAGGTTCACATGACACATACAAGGTTCCGAACTGAACCGAAATATTTAACAATGATCAGTGTGTAAGGTACAATAAGGAACATAATTAATATGTGTGGACATAACACGGTATCAATGTTTATCAAATCCAATAAATATACACGTTTATATGTACAGTAACTAACTGATTAAGTGAAATATAGTTTATTGTCAATTATTATACGCCTGTGAGCACAAATCATTGATATGAGTAAATCTCCTGTCGTGGATGTGTGTAAAGCCTGGGCTGTAAGTATGAGTAGCAATCCACATAATGTTAATTATTCCCCTTTCTCTCATCTGCTTCAGCAACACGAACCCTGTACCCCAGTCTCTATCAGAATCAATGTTTTCGATCACTTTTCCCCGACTTAAAAATCTCTAGACAAACATGACATGACTGGCCTTGGTGACATCAGGTTTGTTCGTTACCAGGAATTGCTCGATGGCAGCAACCTCGTTCATCGAGATCGCTTTAGCAGAGCATCCCTTGAAAACACTCTCGGATCGGGCTTCTTCCTACTTTCTGTTATGGTTGTGGGAGAGACACTCGTTTCAGGTGGGTCGGATAAGAGCGCGCCTAAATCAAGTCTGTAGTTTATTTTTGACAAACAGCTTGTCTTGAGGTAAGACGACTTTGTTTCGAATGTCATTTTAGAGCCTTATACTCGGGAAGGACTAGTTGCTTTCGCCCGGCTTTGGTGGTTGTATCTGCTGGGATATGTAATGATGGGTATCCTCCTGTCAATTGGCATTACGAAATACCAATGAACGCTGATTTTACTCAGGAATACGATAAATACTATATCTGGAACGGTCTGATGTGGCCTTACCTAGTCTATGGCCAGACTGAACATACGCGTTTGACGTAATCCCCATTACATTAGCGAAGGAAGAGCCAACAAGTGCAACACAGTTTTAACCCTGTGCTTCCTTGTTGTCGACTACTGCTGGATCTTACCGAGCGGTTGATTAAGTTAGCTCTCATACCACGAGTTTTAGTATCTAAACGCATACTTAGCAGGATATTGTTGAGAAAACATTACCCGTTACAGTACTTTATCAGGGCTCATTTAAGTGTTTGGTTAATGCGCTCATCACATCATCACTTGGATGTGCAGTTAGCTGTGGCTCAGCTTTGATAGCCTGTAGTGACATAACTATTGCTACAAGGTGTGAAGAATTTCTGAGGACTTCAAATTACCAGTTTAGTTTTTCAAAAGGTCATTCTACTGACTTGTATACTCTTTTAAAGAATGCGTTGAATTTTATAAACAACATGACATCCCTGTATTTGTGACTTGTTTAGATGCCTCTAAGGCTTTTGATCGTGTGAATCATTTTACGTTATTTAATAAACCGTTATCCAAATGCCAGTGAAATGGGGAAATGCGACCTCCACTATTTGTACTGTTATTAATGATGTCAAGCAAGGTGGTATATTGTTACCACTTCACTTTAATATATGCATTCATGGTTACAGTTTGACTTTATAAAAACGTTACACTGCTTGTCATTTTGCATATCCTGATGTTTTATGTATATTACGTATGTTGTCGCCCTGTGGAATGCAAAAATTACTTAACATTTGTGAAACGATATGGGTCTGATAACGATATTATGTTTCATAGTAAGGAAAGTTTGACCATTTATTCAAACCTAAGAAAGTTCTTAAATCTCCACCATTATATCTGTGTCATAATTACTTAGACTATGTTGATAATTGTAGATATTTAAGTGTTAAAATAGAAACCTACTCTTGTAAATCTGATATAGAAAGAGAGAACTTTGTAAATTGTATGCCAATACAAATATGTTGATTAGAAAATGTGGTTATTGTTCTGATGATTTCAATGTGTGTTTATTTAAATATGATTATCTTGCAACCTTTATTCGAATAACTAAACAAATCCTACCTATATAAACGTCCGACTGGTCTGGTGTAGCAAGTTCTTCTCTAACTTAAGTGAAAAGTTAAGCTTTTTACAGGCCCTCGGCGTGATAACAAAGATTACAGTTTGTTGACCACGTGAGACAATGTACTCCAACCCAATATGGAATCAGTGAATTGATTTAGCTAGAAAAAAACAAAGTAGCAATACTGCACAATGGATTATTACTGGACTAGAACGAAATATCGTCTCAAACCTGAGTAAATACTATGATTTATCGAACCAAACAGCTAATCCTCATACAATTCCGTTCATCACTAAGTGAACCTTCATCCACTCCTAATTTAGCGTCCCTAAGTATAAAATTACATTTGTTAAAAATATGGGTCCGATCGTGATATTATGTATATTATGAAGAAAATTTTGATCATTTTATTCAAACCTAAGAAACTTAAAGATTTTAAATCTCCACCTTTATACTTGTGTAATAA
>JAODUP010001780.1:0-28730 GCA_025642065.1 Paralvinella palmiformis
ATCACTCATGGTTTCAGCGGGTTTTTGATATTGCTATTTTTCTTTGAAAATTTTACTTTCTCCAGTTTCAAACAGTTTCTAGTTAACATCTAAAACTAGTACTTAGTCGTCCTTACTTCTACCAAACGGTTTCCTGCTTTTCGCCGTCGTTTACATTGTAATCTTAAAGTTTGTTAACATCTTAACAAGTTTTTGTATATTCAAATATTGTCTCTTCAAATAGATCAGAACTACAAATGTACCTTTACCTTATGTAGAGGGTAAATAAATAAAAACTATATCTTAGCCTATTTTATCTCTTATCCCATCTGGGAAACTGTTTCTAAGTTAACGTCTGATAGTTCTAGCAGAGTGATAACTTTCACACCTGCTCACAGTCATATACAAATAACATCTCACTCTTTGTACACTACTAGAAGGTGACATCCATATGAATCCAGACCGTCCTATCCTGCAAATATTCTTGTCATTAGTGAGATTTGGCTTAGCCTTTATGACACAACCTCTTGTATTTCTGATATACCCCACAAATTCTTTCTTTTGCCACCAACCACGTCATTTTAGATGTGGAGGTTGTGTTGGTTCTGTGGTATCGAATACATTTAAAGTAACCTCCCGTTATGTCCAGACCTTTTCTAGATTTTAGTCTATCTGCATTGACATGTCTGACTGTTCTTTTACTGGTTACTTCCTATGTCTGTATGACCCTTCTGGAATAAATTCATCATTCTTTGTCGATTTTCATGATTTGCTAGAAAACGTAGTTACTATTGATCCTTAATGTTTCATCCTTGGTGATTTCAACCATCATTTGTGTACACAGACTACTGCTACATCAACATGTTATGACAACTTTTGACTTAAAGCAACTTGATTCTTTCTCCACACATTCATTGTCACTGGCTTGATCTCCTCATAACCCGGTCTACACTTACTTATTTTGATATTGTAACTGTCACAGATGCTTTATCGGACCACTTCATTTTCATAGCAGAAATATAAAATATGGAATAATTCAGTGCAATATCCTTTATTGGTATACTCACAACATTGCCATCCTGCATTTAATGACATAGTAAAATCTTGACTTATCACTAATCCTAAAGCTTTACTTGAAAAACACGCACCTGACAAATCAAAATCCATTAAAGTTAAATCACCCGCACCTTAGATTTCCCTTGATATATATGATTAATGCCAAAGTACGTCGCCACAATTTAGAACGCATATGGAGGAAATCACGCATACAACTTAACAGATCTAGGTATTCTAAATAGTGTCATTTCTCCAATAAACTCATAAATAAAACTAAACCTGACGTTTATACCAACATGATCTCCGACAACTCTTACAATCCTCGTCAACTCTGGAACTGTATAAATAGGCCTCTTTATAGAAAGGCTTCTGTTTCTCTGCGTACTAATATTTTTAAAAATTCGCTTTGCCATTCTTTATCCAAATATTTCAAGGATAATATCACCTAGACTTTTGCTTCTTTCCCATGTTGTACTGCCAGTTGTGATATTGATTTTCTACTTGTACATCGCCCTTGCACAGTGTTTAAATCAGCCTCACTTACTGAAGTTGCTAAACTGATTTTGTTATCCCAAATAAGTATTATGAATGTGATCCTACCCCTCTGCTAAAATCTTGTCTTCACAAACTATTATTTTGTTATTTGATAGCGATTTCAATTTTTCTAATTTTATAACGATTTTAATTTCAGAAAAGATATTTCTCCAACATGTCGCTCCGGCTTCTTCCATATTCCTGACCTTCGACGTAATCGTCGCTACATTTCTTTTCCAGTCGCCAAAACCATTGCTACAGTACCCAACACTAGTAGAGTACCAGTTGTGATATTGATTTTCAAGTTGTACATTGTTTAAATCAGCCTCACTTACCGAAATTGCTAAACTGATTTTGTCATCCCCAAATAAGTCCTATGAATGTGATCCTACCCCTACATTTCGGCTAAAATCTTGTCTTCACAAAATATTTTTTTGTTATTTGATAGCGATTTCAATTTTTGTAATTTGATAGCGATTTCAATTTCCGAAAAGATATTGCTCCCACATGTCGCTCCTGCTTCTTCCATATTCCTGACCTTCGCCGTAATCATCGCTAAATTTCGCTTTCAGTCGCCAAAACCACAGCACCCAATACTAGCAGGATTAATTCCAGCATATCACTACTTTATAATATCGCATGTAAGGATATTCTAAAACTCCAGTGTGTTCAGACCTGCTTGGTTAGGGTTGCCACTCGGTCTCCTCGGTTTTCCCACTCTGTGCCTCTCTTCATTGGCTCGTTGTTCAATCCCACATCATTACCAAACTCTGCACCAATAGTTATCAAACTCTTTCGTCTGTAGGAACTTCGTATCTATTTTCCATGCTTTCTCTAGCACCCAAGCCCAGAGTTATCCGTGTATCTGGTTGACACTTGTTGTCTGTTTCCAAGGTTAAAATTCATGCTGGCACTCTTGGTTTTTCAGTTGCTGTCCCTACTCACTCCATGAACATGTTAAGTCATCATATAGCATAATTCCTTTCCGTCACCAATTGAAAACTCACCTTTACAGATTTGCTTTTCTTCGTTTCCTCTACATCCGATCTTTTGTTCATGATTTTGTACCTTGTACCTTGACTATGAGATTGCCCATCCCCTGTACTAGGTGCATCATAAACTCGATTCTTTTCGATGAAATTGGTGCTATATAAGTTTGTAATTATTAGTATTAGTATGCCAAGAGGAAATGGATGATTGTGTGAATGGATGGGGATTAAATGAGTGAGTAGGTGAATGGGTGAGTGAGTCAGCGTGTCAATCGACTAGGCAAGATACATAATCAAAGGAAACAATCACATTTGATAAAGATATTAGATCAATCTGGAGAAATGATAACCTGTCAGAACTTACACTATAATGTCAATGCGATTCCGTATGATCGTCAATATACAATCTATGGCAATAAACATTACAACAACAAAAACAACAACAACAAAAACAATATTCGATCTACAATATACACAAATTACTGATTAAAAGATTTATAACATCATCATCCTTAATGACTCTAGACATGCGTTGATATAATTAGGTCAATTTAGCTGTTTATTTATGTCAAAAGATGATTATTTCACATTATTTATTCCGCCTTTGTATGTGGTTGTGATCCTGAAGATCCATACATAAAACTATTACTGCCATCACCAGCTATTTATAAGCTTATTTCGATGCTTCTTTTTTATAGAAACCTCAAAATATTGACAATATAACTACATGTACTTCATTACTGGGTGTCTCTATTTGAAGGTATAATACACTGATAAAAGGCAAACCGTCATCAAATAAAGGAATAATCCATCCAAAATAGCGAATTTAACTTTTTTTCCTTCCTCGTAAAAGATAGGCAATGACCACTCTAAACTACTCTATATCACGTGATTGACGGCTGCTTATGACAATTGTTATAGTCATGTCAGTGGACACGTGAGGTTTATCCCGTCGTAGTTGTTTCATGGCAGGTATATTGAAATAACTAGCTATTTAAAATAAGAATCGCGTGAACAAATAATTCCTTTGTAAATCTGTCCCTTGTCATTGACGTCATCACGACTGATAAACAGATATAATTATCATAATATGTCTACGTCCGTAGCTAGTGATGTATAACAGAGATATATATAACAAAATGGCCGTCGTTTAGATCTTGTAATTACTTCAGGGCTTGGTGATTGGATAATGAATTAGATCGTTTATTATCTTGCTGATAGAAATAATATATTTATCATTTTATATAATAAATTAGAACTTTGACTTACTAGATAATTAACATGACAATAATGTTTTAATGCTGTATTCTGTTTCATGTGTCAAGACAGGTGAAAGAGAGGCTACATATAATAACAAATTTCTTTATTAAGCTTGAAAATGTATTTGAATAATTTGCTGATAGCTGCTTTCAAAGGAGAATCTGACGATTTATGTTTAGTTTTAAAAATTGTGCTGTTTAAGTAATTCTGTTTTGTGTTTTGATTTGTGATAAATTTACTTCATTCAGTCATTGCCAAAGCATATATATATATATATATATATATATATATATATATATATATAAAAGAGAGAGAGAGAGAGAGAGAGAGAGAGAGAGAGTACAAAACCTAAGAATACTCTATATAAGTTTGAGTTTGTTTGCATCAATACGTCATAGATGAAATCATTACTTATTATTAAATTAATATAAATCCTTATAAGGTATTACGCCGAGGCGTTATATGATTATGTGTTTGCTATTAAATTAATTAATATCAAAAATTATTGTCTATTTCTGTTTGTACTTCCATGATATATTTTACTAATAAAAAAACATTGCAATAAATATACCGAAAGCTCTTCTACAATAGCCGTAAGAGCCACTTATATTTAAGGTTATAATTTTGTGTATTTACAAAACCTTACTGAAAAATAAAACGAAAGAATTGACTTTGTTTATTCGTGTTAACGGTCAGTGTCCTTTAAATCGGTTTCATAATTTTAGACATAATAAAATAATATTTAGTCACTCTGTAGACATTATTCTGAAGTAATTATAGATTTTCCTTTATTACGACCAGTCCTTAATTACAGCCATAAATCTGATGCTCAATATACACGTGTATTCATATAATAATACTCAGATAAAAATATCAAGTAACCAATAACAGTATATGCCATTGTTAAATTCGTTAGAAAGATTTATATACATAAAATAATATTTTAATACCTAATAATAGTCAAAATACAAATTAAATAATTGTATCAATGAAAACTTTAAAAAATATATAAAATTAAATACCATAAACAAATCAAAATTAGTCTTCTAACTAAAATTGAATATAAATTTATATATGAAAACTGCTAATTTTGGAAGAATTACTTAAACTATACAATCAAAATATATGAAGAACTAAATAAAATTTTAAAATGTATTTTTTTAAATTATTACCAAGATTTATTAGTACGAAATCTGTGCAGTTTAATATGTGTGTAATACTAATTATCATTAGCGTCGTATATCGTTTACGTTTTACATTTTACACAGTAAACAATCAGAATAACAATAGCACTAATAAAGAGAACACCAACGACAACAGGGATGGTGATATCTAATGTCATCTTTTTATCAAATAGTCCTCTATTCATATATATTCTAACTTCTGAAGTAGTCATATAATATAGACAACAGTATTAATAAAAAATGAATTTTAGTTAACTTTGTGCTCAATATTAGTCGATTTATTAACAAAGACTAAAAAACATAATCACCTTTTGTATCATAATGTTTATTGACAGTATGTGTCAAAATAATATCATAATTATATTGGCTGAGAAAACTAAATAATAACGATAAACAATAAATATGATAATAGTGTGGATGTTAAATTAGAAATGGGTTGATTATTGACAGACCTTAACAATAATATTATAATTGTCTTTAACATACTAAATATCAGTAACTGTTTACCTGCTGGAGCTACAGGCCCATTTACTGCAAATAAAACAAAAGCATTTATTTCATGAATGAATATGCTATCATATAAATATATTAATTACGAAACAACTATATATGCGTGTGTGTGTGTGTGTGCGCGCGTGTGTGTGTATGTACGTGTGTTTTAGGGTACATAGTAAGATGCAACAGGCACAGAGCATCAACATATCTAAACATCCTTCGAAACCTACCTCCATAAATCTAAATACAACTATACATACATTAATCTAAAAATACAATGTTCCATACCTCCACATATTGATAAATGTGTGCGTATACCTAAGCATGTGTCTGGTCTACTCATCAGCCTGTGGGAACCAGCTAATTCGATTTTCGTACGCGACAAATATGTCACGCCCACAGGAAAGCGGCTACATGCAGGCTACGTACAAAAAGCGGAAGCACGTAAAAAACATACCATTGTCGAGCTGTCCATCTTTGCAGCACAGTTATAAGTGTATATTTAATTTTAAGTTAAACCTAATCTTACCTATTTGTTTATAACTGATGACTATCATCTCACATAATACCATACGATTAGGTTCATAACCTTGAGGTAACCTTGAGAAGTAGACATATCTACCTATCGTCTTGTCAGGACAACTAATGGTATATGTTGGTGGAGGTATAGTGTCGCTATTAATCTTAATACACCCAACATCTGGATCACTATATGGATCTGTAGTACTCACTCTAATAATAAAATCATTACGATATTTATCTAAACCACAACATGAAATTAATTTATAAAAATAATACATTTTTGTTCGTTAAACGGTGACTTTTTAAATAATCAATCGTATATACAAATGATTTAAATATTATAACAACAGACTTACAGCTAACAGTTGAAAAATGTATTGTAATGTTGACGATTTTATATTGATAACCAAGATCTACGCTCCATTGTGCTGTTGTACCGCTACTAAAAGCTACATCAGTACATGAAGGTTCCGGTCTACCATCAACAGCTTTACTAGAATCACCAGTAACAGCAGTAGTTTGACCGTGAAATCTGGCTGATTTTCTATAAGACAGATTACCTATAAACAATAAAATAAAATATGTATATCTACATATTAACATTCTCATATCTCAACGATCTAGATAATTACTGTAGACAGCCGAGTGAATGTAATTTAATTACAGCTTTATTAGCATCACCAGTAATAGTAGTTTGTAGTGAAATTTGGGTTATTTTCTAAAAGAGTGATTATCTGCATTCATGAAGATAATTATGTTTAGCAGTATATACAAAATTTGAATTTAATTTAAAATATATTCAGAACAAAAATAAATTAGCCAAAATAATCTGGAAAATCTTGATGTCTTTAAAAATATAAATGTGTTTTATTAATGTTGTTGTTGCTACTATTGTTCTTGTTATTAATGACACAATTAATTGTTATTTTCACCTATGTCATTTCTGCTTCTTTAATTTGTAACAAATTGCATATTCTAGAAAAGTTCTATTTTGTAAACACGATTCCCACCATCAACACCAACACCGCAGTAGATTAAAGGACACATCAGCTTAACAAATATAAATTGTTGTCTCCACTACATTGAGCTAATCCTAACTTAGATTGTTTTCAGGATTTATTTACGAGGATGGTAATCAATTATCTTGTACATTGATTTGCTGGTTACCTATCTGACATGCCGTTCCTCTCCACTTATATCCAAGTATATCGGAAGCACACCCCCCAGGACATGTTACTTCCGGATAATTACATTCCGTGATCTTGCTACAGTGACACTTTAAGACACATCCGTCATAATTACCAAACAGACATCTACCTGTTTTTTGAAACTTAATAAGAGATGTGTGCTAAGTTGAACAAAATACACATACACGAGACGATACATAAGACAATATACGAGCACACACACAGAATAGTTAAATATAGAAAGTTACTGACCCGTGCTGTTTAGAGGTAGGCTGTA
Organism: Paralvinella palmiformis; assembly: GCA_025642065.1. Taxonomy (NCBI): domain Eukaryota; kingdom Metazoa; phylum Annelida; class Polychaeta; order Terebellida; family Alvinellidae; genus Paralvinella; species Paralvinella palmiformis. The sequence continues at coordinate 7,484 of JAODUP010001780.1, forward strand.
AACAGCCACCACCCAAACTAACAACTTTATATCCAACATATGACAATAATGATATCCTTTTGTCAATAATTAATCTCTATGTCATATTTAATCAACATCTCCGTTTAGTTTCCAACCCAATGTTGTATATTTTGTGAGAAATCTAAAAAGAAATACGCGCAAATTTACTCTTTTCTACAAAATGATGTCATTCACTAAACATCACACTCAACCCTCAAGAACCCCCCCCCCCTCTTATACCTGTTTATGATAATAAATAGTATTAATGGCCGGTTAAGTTAGTTCATTTGTTTGTTTTGTAGTTTATGTGTATATTTTGTAATTGTATTTGTAAGAAGTTTGCGTGTATATGTGTGTGCGGGGGGAGGAGAGATATGAGGCCGGGCATGCGTACGTAATGCGTTATACAACCGAGCACTCACTTGTACGGTGGACTGTTATGCTATGCGTAACCCATATCTGTGTTAATGAGCTGAAGCAGTTCATATCGAAATGTTTATTTGGTTATGTTAATTAATCCAATAGTTTAGTTACTATCACTATCATAATCAGCCTAATGTTCTAATATTTATTTCCTGTCTTGAAAAAAAAAGTCCTACACGACGGTGATCACGCTTCACTGAGGAAGGATGTCGTGTCTATTTGTATTTCATTACGATAACCTTAGACATTAGATTTCGTTTTAACGGGAAAGATATATATATATATATATATATATATATATATATATATATACTTTTTGCAAGTATAAACAAAATAAAATATTATGACCGAAGAAGTTAAAGGTTGTTTGTGTTTCAAGAAATCTAGCTACATATATTAATGCCTAATGTGCTGTGAATTTCTCTTGTATTTGCATTTTGCAAAACCATTGTCGAAAGATGCAAATAGATCTATATTAAATCAAAAACATTAATAGCAGTAAAATTGTTTGCAAGTATGCTACTTTAAAAAACATTCAAATCATCAGTTATGTTTTATTTCTAACCGTTTAGGCCCCAGATGACACCACTGGAACGATAACATGCAAATGATTTTCATAATATTAGAATCATACACTATATATACCACTGAAGCAATTATTTATACAAGGTATTGAGGAAATCAGAAAACGACAGAGAGATAATCCATTGCAGTTCTGTAAATCTAAGAACCCTTGGAGATTAGAAAATGATTTACGTATTTATATTAAACATTTTATACAAAAACTGGTGAAATTATTGCTAGCCAAGAGATGATTCACATAACAGACATAATAGTACATTATGAGAAAAAGTGAAATGAGCCTCAATTATGGTCTTAATAACATGATATACTTGAATTAGTGAGTGGGTGAATGAGTGAGTGAGAGAGATTGTGTAGTGACATTTAAACACTGTTGTAGTTAGTAACGCAGTTTCTCATATATCTTTATGAATATCATACCCTTATTATTCCGACAGTAAAATTATCAAGTTTGGGCCGTAAATAAAATATTATGTTTTATATTTGACGTTTTGTAATGATAAATATATCATAATAACGTTATGACTTGACTGTCCATATAATAATTACAATTAGACATTCATTAGTGATGTTTAGGTAATGTGGTGTGGATATTCGTTTTTAGGTCTATCAGCATAAAGAGACCCTTAATAAAACACCAACATCTGCTGAATTAATAAAATGTGTTTTTATTTAAGCAGCATCATCTGTCATGATGTTTTATACCAAGACGAATGATGATACAGAGGGGATGTACGAATGACGATATGATGATCACAACATATTTTATCTACTAGACATAGTGATATTTACCTTGAATATTAATGGCATCCATTGATGAAAATTGATGTTGTGAAATATAAATAGAGACTAATTGGACACATCTAAAAATAATAAGGATTCTCTTGGTAAACAGAGAAGGAATTGTGATTTTATTTCAACATTTGGAAATGTTTTAACACTATAATCATCTATTGGGACAATTATTGGCCAATCAACACTCAAAACGTGCTCCCTAATTGTTCTTCTATGGCCTTAATATATTTGGTGTAACTACGTTGTTGACCAGAATTTACAACATAACCATGGGGAAAAGGAATAATGCCCGTCCTGGGGATAGTCCCGCAGTGGCTTGGGAAAAGCAGGAATGGCATTGAGGCCAACACCGAAACCATGTTCTATAGACTAGACAAACCATGTTCTATAGACTAGACAACTTGTAAAGGAGAGTTGGAAATGATCACAGGACGACTTCGTGATGAAATTGGACACCTAAATTACCCCCCCCCCCTCCAAGTGTAAGAGATGAGAAAGTTTCTAACGCAGGTGATGCATGTACATGTTGTTCACGGGCGAGGTTATCCGGGAATTAAACATCGGGTGATTCTGAAACATGGTAGCCCGCTCTGAGGAACCCGTCTGGCCAATGGAAAACTATGTATGAAGTGTAAAATTCATATTGAGTTGCTGGGAGTTAATTTACCTGATCCAGAGCCCACGGATGTTGAATCTCAAAAAGAAGTCGCTGAACGTGAAAACATAAAGGACTCTGATAGTTCATTCAAAGGTTTCACCGCCATCGTCAACTCAAGTTACAGGAAGTAATAATATTGTCTGATGTCATTAATACGAGTCGTCATACATATGCATACAGGGTATAAAAATAACTAAACTGTGAAAAAATATTTCCATTCCGACGAGGCTAGATGTCTTGCATATGTTACAGGTGTGTGTGTGTGTGTGTGTGTGTGTTTTATGTGTGTGTGTGTGTGCGCGCGCGTGTGCGTGTGACGTAAGGAAAACTGGTTTCATAATTCATAGGTCATATTTATGTGGCTACATGCTATGTGGTAAGCTGATTATTCATTCAGTTTAGTTAACTATGGTGCACTTATTATTTATTGCAGCAGAAATCTTATCGATGATTGTTATCGTCGAATAGTAATATTAATTATGCCAATCAGGTGTTTCTGTGTGACCTGTAAAGATGGTAATGTAATAGGATGGCACATATATTAGGCCTACCTTTCCTATCACTAATAACGCTACACTTGACAGGATCGGAACGAATAAGGAGCTTAGTTTAATAGCTATGGATATTGTTGTGAATAACACCGAATATATATATCGAGGAGATAGGTGGCATGAATATCGATTTTTGTAAATGTGGTTATCATACCAAAACATACGAACATCTTAATATAACTATCTCACATGGTTGTTTACCTGTTATTGGAAAGCCAACAAGAATATGCCTAGTCTGATAGATCATATACACACAAATGACATATCATCTACACATCAATATGGTATCATTATCACCGACGTCGCCGATCATTTTAGATAAATCACTACTCAAAATTCGGATGGTTAAAATATAATTTGGTGCATAAACCTTCCAGTTAATTAATAACTTAATATACCCTAATTGTGCAAATGGTGAATTCAATCAAGTTTACGTTAATCAATAAATGCTTTCCTCTTCGTGAGTCAATTTCGTCGAAACCATTGAAGCGGCAATCTTGGTTCACCAGTCGACTTTGAATTATTGACGCAAACATAATTAACTAACCTAGTAGCAAAACCATACAGAAATATAAATCTTTGAACGATATTTGTTATAAAATAAAGCGAAAAATTAAAACGTTATATTACAGACCAACATTTGACGAAAAGGAACACGATAGTAAAATAACTGCTGATCGATATTAAAGCAGGGGATAGAAAACAATGAACAATAAATTCCCCTCCCCTAGGGAATTTCTTATAAATAATATTCCGATTTGAGATAACAACAAAAACGAAATAGCTAGACGCTTCAATACATTCTTTGTCAAAATACGCACTTGCAGGAGTCTTACCGTATCGCCACCAAACAAATGTTTCTCATCGTTCACGATTCAAACACTATGTAACAGCTTTTATCCAATACGCGTCTCCAGAGGTTATCAATGACATTGTTTTAAAAACCTTAACTCAAATCTACTTCTAGACATGATGAAATATCGACATAGTTAATGAAATTAGCAATCAAAGCACATAATCAATACGATCACTGATATCACCAATCAATCATCACAAACAGGTAGAATTCCAGATAAAATGAAAACAGCAAAGGTTGTACCAATATATAAATCCTCTGATCAGTGACTTCTAACAAATTATAGGCCAATATTGTCAAAATTATTACAAAGAGCCATGTAGAATCAGTTAATAACATTTTTGAAAACAAATAATATTCTATATCAGTATGGATTTCGGCCAAATCATTCAACGATTCGTCCGATTCTTGACCTTCTCAATCATTTTGGAGAAACAACATGTAATACAGATACACTCTCCCTCCAAATTCACTATTACAGATCTACGTCATATTTTAATGGCCTGTGATGTCATAAACATTGACAAATTGTTGAATATATTATTTACATATAAAAAAGGGAGGACAGTGAACGACTGGTTCAGAAATTATGTATTGAACAGGCCACAATTTGCTTAAATAGACGGGTGTAAATCATTGACTGTAGCTGTTAATTGTGGGGCACAACAACGCTCCATACTAGGATCACCACTGGTATTAAGTATATGTAAATGATATTGGCAAATGTTGTAATACATGATTGGCTGCTTTGCATACATCACATTATTGCATTGTTTACCAGTTGCCAATCATGATTTAGATAATCGGTGTACATAGTTATGTGTCAATAAGTTATCTCTAAATCAAATGAAAGCAAAATAGTTAATTATTATGCCATTATATATGAGACCTGATTTGATAGAATTAAACATTTCTTTAAATGGCACTTAACTAGATCGAATAAGGAATGACTGGAATTAAAGGTTTTGTAAATTTCTTGACATTTACATCGACGAATATATTATCTAGAAATATAACATCACCTAAGTATATAAGAAAATTGTTAGGGCTTTGTTCTCAATAAAGCAAGTGAAGCGTGCGGCATGCACTGACTGTCTCAGAACATTATATTACGTATTGATACACTTTCATTTTGCGTATCATATCACATGGGAAAATGCCAACATATCTAGCTTTATAATTTAATTACATTCCAGAAGCGAGCGATTCGTGTATCCCCAAATATACACAGTAAATCAATCCTTAAACAAAGAACCACAAGACAACATTAGAGGCAGCCGAGTGGCGTCTATAATGGTTTCAGCAGGCGGCCGCATTTGGTCATATGGCGGCCGAGTTCGTAGCACGGCCGATTTGGACCTACACCTATCCTATCATAATAACCCTAAACTTTACCCTAACCCTAACCCTTATACTGGTCTAGTTAGGATTCGTATTGTTGGGAAATTTTCCGGATTCGGCCCTTTGGGATTCGTCTTGTTGGGATGACACCAAATACTTGTCGTTTGCGGAGCATCTAGTCAGTGCCAATAAATCAGATTTATCAAATTTACCTGCAACCGTGTGATAAAATAGATGCAGGAATGTCAAACCATCCCTAGGTGCAAGGGGGTGTAGCTACTTATAGAAGGTTATTAATATTTGAGGCCTCGATTTGAATATTTAATGTTACGCGATAAAAATTGACCAAATTAGGTAATAACAACAACAGCAACCTGTGATCAAACTCTCTCAAACTGTCATAGTGCCTCGAACAAAGTACACGTGTCTGTAGTTCGGCGCACGTACATTCAACGAGGCGTCAAACCGACCTGCTCACATACACGTCACTAGTTGTTGCTTACCGGGTTGTCAGGTGATGAGAAACGTACGGTAAGTTTAAAACAAATTGATTATGATTATCTTAAACCAATAATGGATATCTTAGCTATCGCACCTTTCCCCCATTGGCATATGACGCTGACAGTATAATTCTGATAACATAAATTGTTCATATAAATTCTAGCGGAATAAACTCAGACTAAGATAGAATTGGCTCCCATCCATCTGATCTCTAAAGGCATGGATCACAGTGTATGATAATTATTGGATTTATTGGCAAGATACGTTTTTATTTTATTCCATATAAATAATGATAATCATCCGAGTAGTGAACACGAAATACATTTACATCATGAATTAATGACAATATAGCCAAACTAAAATTGTGAACAATAGGTTTCACCAGCTCCCTGTCTCACTTCAGAACAGGTTCGTTTATTCATTTGAATTAACCAAATAAATATACACTTTTTACCATAAAAAGGGACCTATCAAAATAATCAATATTAATTATATTTAAAGGAAAGATCCATACGTTAGTGTGGCGGGATATAATTCGAAGTATCCCAATCGAATGACTAACAGAGACGGTCCCTAGTTATCCAAGTATGCACTTCTACTGAATACAGTCGTCGCTGGTCACAATGTACATCTGACAATAACAACTACGGCAGCCGTTGTATGTCTTCACATCGCCTCTTATGGAGTAACTCAGGAGATAGTGGTGTTTCCAGATTTAGGCAGCGCTGTATAAGACATAGTATCCGATCGTAAATGGCCGTAATTAAATGGCCTAACGCGGTATTTTCTCGTACAACTACGATGTCGTAAATGCTAGTATTTGACGTCGTAACTGCTTGTGTGTGGTGTCTTAAATGTTTGTAAGTGACTTCTTAAATGCTCGTAAATGGTCGTATACGACGTCGTAAATGTTCATAAACAACGTCGTAAATGCTCGTTCAAATTATGGTTAGAACATAATTAACAAGTACTGGTAACTACTTATTGAGAGGTTTATTAAAATATTCCTACATCATAATTCATATTTCATAAGTAATTTGACCAAAACATTAATTCATTTACCATTTGAACAAAGTATTCATATTTGTAACAAAATACGTTTGTAAAACATTTCAAATATAGATCAATTTAAAAAAAATCATCTATTATAATGCAAAATGGTTTTGCAAAGGCCTAACAATTCAAGCCTTATCCAAAACTTACATGACAAACAAGTTCATTAATTCTTTTTTTTCCTAAGCAGCCAAAATACTACACCAAATACTTTCATACACACGCATTATTACTAAATTTAGCCACATCTTTCGCTTCATAAATTTCAGCAGCCGCAGAGACCAAAAGGAAAAGAAAAAGAAAAACAACTTTGATCCAAAAGGGTTTTATTTCTGCTCAGCATTATCTGCCCATTTACATCTTTGGGGATAGCTGTGCACTCCTTTGTGGTATCAATAATAAAGAGGTGCAATAACCCAGCTATAATAGTATCAATTTCTTTTGTATGTCCTTTCTTTCCTGATTCCAGTTTTGATCTCTCTTGATCATCAGGCTCATTTTGCTGGCCACATGAACACCCATGTAAGGTGAAAACTGTGCATGATGACTGGCGATTGATGGTATTAACATGATGTGGATCTGGGGAGGTGTTTCTGTTGAAGTCAGAGAATAACGTTTCTTGATGAGACTTCTTATTTTTTCACCTACTCAGGTAGCATCTGTTACACATCAGCTCATGTTACATTTGGCCCTTGGTTCATATACTGTGGAGGTGGCATGTCATATGTAGTGTGGGTTGGTAACACTGCCAGCATCTAGGAGAAACAAAGCTCTCTTTCACATCTGTTTGACACTGAATATCGAATTAACTGGTTGTTACTGAACATTTGTAATGCTAAGGCTATCAATGCATATTGAGCTATTAGACATTGGAAAATACACCCCCATACATGTTAAATACCAACATGATAAAGTGATTTTTCAAATGTATTGATAAACATTAATAACAAAACAAATATGATGTACTAACAACATAGTTCCAAGCTAAAAACATCAACTAGGTCAGTATGTTTGTAAAAAGACTTGATATATGAATGTTCCTATGAAGTATGATCATGTTAAAGCAATAAAGGGAACTGGACCATTCCCCCTCATTTTTATTTCACCTCGTTTTATATTCGCCTTCGGGAACCATCGCCCTTGATTTTACTGGCGTGCCAGTTAGTTAAAATACATTTTATTGTCAAAGGTATTACCAAATAGTTAAAATAGAATTTATTATCAATATTTAAAAAATAGATTGACAAGAGTAGCAAAATATCTACTGGTATACAACAGAAGTTTAAATCTGCGTGCATGGTTTGTAGACTCTAGCTCTTGCTTACCTCACGGAGTAGCTCTTTTCCATTCAATTTGTTCATAACATAATCATTCTAGAATTGAAAGATCTTTGTCTTCTAATTTTTATATTTTACGTGTTACACCCGCGTCAATGTTTGTGTGATTTTATTATATAACACAAGGGCGAATAGCCCCTTTATTAAGAGCGAATAACAATAAATGGCGAATCGTCTTTTTATACCGAGGGCTAATGCAACCGAGGGCGAATAGTTTAAAACGCGCAATAAAGGGGTGAAACTGTTTAGCTAACAAGCCAGTTATTAATTATTAGAAATGTGCATTATTCATACGAGACATTCATTAAAACGGTTAGCATGTAGTATACCTTTGTGAACGATCTTTTGATAAGCCTATTTGAAGAATACTTGCTTAAACCGAAAATACTCCAGTTTTGCGATAATAAAAAATATATCGGCCAGTGAACAAATATATTCTGGAAATAAAACGAGGCAGTGAGTTAAATCAGTGTACTTTATTATGTGTAAATGTTATCACATGACATTAATGTAATTTGAAATGAAAATAACACACATCATATACAAGATCCACAACTAGAAAGCTGTAAATGTAATCCTTAAATATTCAATAAATCATATATTCTGCTTTATATTATTTACTGATAATACACACATACAGAATATGTATTTTAAATTTAAAAGTAATAATTACAAGCTTTTACATAAAGACACAAGGAATAACAATTAATGACACTGATCAATCAGCAATGCCTTAATTACACAAGTTTACAGTTCGTTTTGCTCTTGCAATCATTTAATTCTCTACAATTCACGCGTAAAAGATGGTGTAGATGTATATTAATATACAAGTGTGCAACAAACTGTAATATTTTACAAGCATCATATTATAACTTTCCTTGTATCTTTGACAATATAAGTGTTACTAACATAGATCTAACTTTCCTTATCTGGAGGACTTTTTCAATATTATTACGGAATTCTGCTTCTATTAACATACACGCTAATTCTGAACCCGGTACAACAAGACCACCAATGGGAAGATCGCGATACTGGTTAGCAGCAATGAATCACATGGAAAGAGTTTGCTTTATTTAAACGACCACCTAAACCTGCAGCACATTTACTATACACCATTTTTGTAATTTTGTGAAATATAAATTATGATACTAACTTTCTCTACTGTGAGCCAAGGTTGTCGGCTTCAAATAACTATGAAACATCGGATGGCTCTTGGAAGAAGAAGAAACTGGTGGGTGTAGATGCTCATTATACAAAATACGATCGACCATGATCTGTCAGAAGGCAATGTGGAAGTGTGGCACCAGGATTGTCCTCGTGTCCAACCTTTCACCTTCCCTGAAAACACTGGTAAATCCACGTGCTTTTGTGTTAATTTGGGAGACATTCTGATAGGTAACACTGAATCGCTACTGTAAAATGAAACAACATTGTTTACTCCAGCTTTTGAAACCGAACCTTGTAAGATTATTGTGTATATTCTTTAATAAATGTAGTGGATCATAGAAGACGATGACACGATTATTGTTTTGTGTAAAATATGGCTTGATAACAGATGCTCCTAGTTTTGTGACCTTTGGCCAAACTCGCGATAATCACAATCATAACCATTTATTCAGCAACAAAGGACTTGTGATATAATTCATTCATTTTATTTCAATATTAATATGAAGGATTTAAGAATTTTACATAGAAAAACACAATGATTCTTGATTGGCAGCCAGCAGCCTGAGCGGGCGATATTATAGGTATTTTGATTATTTCGCTCGGTTACTCTTTCTCGGTCATATTTGGCATGTTACCTACCTCTTTTGACCAATCATAGGACCGCTTTTATTACACCTATGGAGTTTGCAAATATTAATGGCGCGAAGTAAAAAGCGAGTTTTCGATCTATACAGAGTGTTACTTTTACATGCAAGCTTAATACATAGTTTCAGAAAACGAAGTGTCTTTACATACATGAGTTGTATCTTTAGACTAGATGCCTAACCATACGTGATAATGGGCGCCAATCTGTTGGGTTTTCTTTATCGATAATTGCGAAATTAAGGATTGAAGCTGTGATACTGTGTTATAAATGAACAGCACCTGTAACACTAAATGTAGAACAACGCTGTATGATATTGTAGTTCAGCACCACAGTACACAGGTCTACCTGTTACATCCCCGTATTACCGGTACAGAGGAGTGTTACTTAAGATCGTTGATCGGTATCCGACCACTCCAGTCGTGTGTCACCAGCATCTCTTCCATATCAGCCGGTTCTGCTCGAGCTGCTAGCACTTATCTTAGTTGTGGAGCATCAACACAGGATGTAGTGAGCGGATGATCCACTGAGGCCACTTCTACTGCTGGAAAGAATCACGGACGTAGCTCGTTCGTTTTGTTGGGGTGCCTTCTGTTTCGGTGAAGTTGTCCGTGCTGACTCTGGACCATATACGAGTGGTGGTTAACGTGAGCACTTCTGACTACTGCCGGCTCTCACACCTATCCCGTCTAAACGCGGACAACATCGCCAGGACTAAGCTTCTGCAAAGGTGATGAACGTTTGTCAAAGTACAGTTTCTGTCGCTGCTGTCGACGTGTGAGATTGACGTGCGCTGTTATTACCTTTGGGTGCAGCAAACTCTCTTCCGTTGGCAGTTTGAATCGAAGCAGTCTGCTCATCATCATTTGAGACAGAGTAAGCTGGAGACCAGACATTAGTGTGATTCTGTACTCGAATAGTGCGAGGTAGAGTTCACGACTTTACTCGTCAGCTTTCTTTAACAATCCCTTGAGGGTTTGCACAAACCTCTCAGCTTGCCCGTTAAACTGTGCATACGCCGGACTTGACATTGTTGTCGTCTGTATATCGCATTCATGGGCAAAGTCTTGAACTCACGATTACGGAAAGGCATGTTATCATTCACGATTTCTTCTTGTATCCCATCATATTAACGATGAAAAGTGTAGAGCTGTTGAGGGTGCTAGCCTCAATTTGATTCATTTTGCTGTGGGAAAGTCATGTAGATTGTGTGATGAGCTAATTGAGTTCATAACCACGATTTAATACTGATGATGTCCGCATCACTCTCCCTCCCATCTTCAGTGTGGCCTCTTCTGTATCCGTGGACATTATGCTCTCATCGATTATTAACGGGAATTCGCTTAGGCTTGTTATATCTCGCGTTCGTTTGTTAGGGGTGTCGGTTTGGGCAGGTTTAGTCACGGGTTTGCTCCAGAGTGCACTATGCTCCCATTTGCCTTTACGTAGCTCACCTGCCCATTGTCCTTTACCGCCTATCTTCGGGGCTTGATTGCAGTCCTTTTTCAGGTGCGGTCCATTGCACCTGGAACATTTTGGTGTTTGTCCCTTGTGGAACACGGTCACCGTTCTTCTAACCTTGTTTATGGTATCCTCCACATATATTATTGCGGGAATATCCTTGCCTACTATCATCAATGCCGATCTAAGTCCATTCTTGATTTTCGTCCCAGGGTGGTTGTTATAGAAAGGTCCCTTTATAATCTTCCCATAATTAGCCAACTTCCGGCGAACATCGGAATATCCGGTTTCAAGTGGTATATTCTTCACAGTAATCCAAAGAGGCGGTTTGGCGTCTTGCCCAAGGTTTAGATCGAAATGGTGCGATCCAATATTCAACCCCCTAACAACCCAGCCTTCTGCCGCCTCAACACTGGAAAACACCAGCCTGCATGCTGCAGCAGTAAAGAATATCACTGCCTCGATTCCCAATTCAATGGGCGATTTCGCGATGTGCTTAATGACATCCTCCTTCTTGAAGTGGCTAATACTGGGCAATATGGCCGTTCTGTTGGATCTGTCAGCAGACAGATACCCATCACTCGCAACTTTCGGGTCCACTCCAATGCTGCTGACGCATGGCGCCTCCTGTTGACCTGTAGCGGCAGACTCATCAACAGAATCGGCCTGTCTATCTTTACAGAAGTCGGAGAGAGACATGTTAATGTCAATATGCTTTCCAAACACTAATAAAGTAATCTAACAAATAGTGAACTAATATAGTAATCTCACAAAAGTAATCACGGTATTTTTTCTTTTTCGTTTATTCAAATAATAACATAGAAAATACATGAGTGTATAAATATTACAATAAAATTCAACAAATGCATTTGTTATTAACAAGAATACCACCGACTCATACAAGTGGTTCGAATATTAAGATTGTAAGCACATCAAATTATATATGTATTGACACACATATACATATGCATACACACGTATATTTAATTCTTCCCATTATGATAATTCGTCATAATGTATTGATGTCGTGCTGTAAACTACGACATAGAAATTAAATAATTGACGATAAATATATATGTCATAATGCCTTTCGGTGACTTTAAACGTCTGTCACTTTGGATTGGCAAACCGCTAAATGAAAACCTTGAAAAGTGAGACACTACATGTTGAAATGTATTAGATTTAGACCGTCAAGCCAGCACACGGCTTTGTTAGAACACCATCTATTGTCAAATATAGTAAGGCTACCGGGCCCTTGTTCACTGTAAGATACATATTCCTCCATAATTCTATTTTTAATTTTATTCCTAAAAATCGGGAATGGGTCAGTGTTTTTGCCATCTTTTATAAGGCACCTTGCGACCCAGATACAATGCTTAGCTGTGAAGAGTAAATAGTTAGCTAGGCTGATAGATTTCTCGTTAATTCGCTTGTGCAGATGGGAGAACCCAAAACATATATTAAAAGTCCCCAAAGGGTTTCCCTCAATATGCACAAGTTTGTTAGATATGGGACGAACCTTGACCCAAAACACAGTGGCGTTGGGACAAGAAGTAAAAGTGTGCAGAATGGTCTCGTCCGTGTTGCCACAGAGAGAACATTCTGCAGACTCAATTAATTGGCATTGGTTTAAGAATCTATTTATTGTTAAGACCCTGTGAATTGATTTCCACTGTAAATCAGAAACCAAATTACACATATTGTGCGAGTGAGTCCCCGGAAACATCTGTTTGGCAGTTAAATTGTCATTATGAAAAACAGCCTTCCACAGCCTCAGACTGGCTACTGTGGCTTTGCGGGTGGTATTCTTTAACATCAATAGATACAATCTACAGGTGTTGAACTTGCTAACAAGCAACACACCGCCCTTTTGATCTGGATCATGGACATCAGGTAATCCGCTGTTTCATAGCCCCGCTGGTCCTTAATTAATGCGCGTTTCCACTGATGTGGAATATATTCAATAATGCACCCCACCAGCAAAATGTTAGCAGCGTTTGACTCTATTAAAAACCTGTGTAAACAAGACGCAGGCTCCATAAATTCATCTGCATCGTTGATTAAGTCCCTACTTTTCTCAAACCGTTCGTTATAAAGTCGGCATTGAACAAAGACCGTTTGTTTCCTAATGTTAATCCGGTATTGAGAAATATTGGTGTGTCCAACATATGTGCAATTGTGCTCGGCGGCTTTGTGTTAATTACACCAACTGAATGCCAAGCTCGTAAACAATCTTTGTATATGGTTGGCATGTTAATTATGTTTGCTGCACGAGGGAATATGTAGGACTTTAGAATAATACGGCCCATACATGAACCCCTATACAAACCAATAAAGTAATCAGCAAGAATTTGCCATTTATCTGAAAAAGTTGATGTGATTAAATGTGAGATATATTTGATTCTATGGGCTTTGATTTTGAGGGAAATATCCACGAGTCCAAGTCCCCCTTCATCTAACCTTTGTTTAATCACATCTTTGTTTACCAGATGTTTTTTATAGTTCCACAAAAATTCAAGAGATTCTCTATTTATTTGTTTCTCTGCCCAGTCAGGTATTGATACGATATTGCTATAATACCATATACCGGCACTATCAGGAATTCAATATAACTATTTTACCTTTATAACTGAGGGTTCTCCTATTCCACGAACGCAGAATGGTTTTAAATTTGTCCAATCTAGGTTTCCAATTTAGCTGCGAGGTGTCATTATTTCCAAGATGAAAACCGAGAATCCTGACTGAATCACTGGTCCACCTTAGATCCAGAGGGGTATCCCTCCTTCCCTTAAATGAACCCAGCCACAGTCCCTCGGTCTTATCCATGTTAATACGACACCCAGATGCCAATTCATACACTCTGATCAAGGAAAACACACTTTCTATCTAGTCAATATCGCTGATTTTATTTAAATATTTGTTTATTAAAATATCTATGTACACAGAGTATATTAATAGTACAGTGTAAAAATATATTCACATAAGAATCAGATATTATTTACTGTGCTTAATGCAGAACTAGTAGTATTTCTGGAAACCTGTACTATCGAAGTTTTGTTCTGTTAACCGGTGAAATGTGGTGTAGTGGTAAGCTTTGTGTGACATTCATTCGTCAGTTATTCATCGGTCATTCCTTATTTATTATTTTCTGCCAGGTTGAGACTTTGCATTGAATGTTTTTCTGTTCAATTCTTTGTTGGACTTGAGTTGTCGTCCACGTTGTTTTGGTCCTGGTAGTTGTGGTGTTCCAGGCGGCCGCTGTTGGTTAGAATTGGTGACGTTTTTCCTTCGGTCGTTTGAAGACCTCAACAGTCTTCCCTGTGGAGGAGTGGTGTGGTAATCTCGACTTTGGTTGTCTGTTTCTCGAATGGTGAAGATCTCGACGGATCCATAGGTTATAGCTTCGTCGAGATAATCCTCGTTCGTGAGATCGCTTCTAGACTTTTTTGAGTCCTAATATGAGGACAATCAATGAATTTGGATTAGTGGCTGAAACTTATGGTGGAGTGACATCTCCTCAGCAGTGTGATGGAAGGCTAGCCTTATGTCAGCTCGATGTTCTGAACAAAGTGCGTGCTATTGTCTTAAGTACAGTTTATGTTAGTATATTATGAAACTGAATTTTCCCGTCACCTTTTAAAATTAATCCTGATGGCTGTTTTAGCCATAGCTTTTCAAATGATTGTACTGATAATAGGCTAATGTTATTCTTTCCTTAACACGACTAATAATTAGATACACTGTTTCGTGGTTGCTTAGATTTTTATCTTCAAATTTATTAGACTTTCTTATTTCCCAAATGATTTATTTTCCCATGTTAACTAATATTAATGTGATTTGGGTGGTGGGAGTATGTTGTAAAGTATTATTTTGTGGTCTGGGTTGATGCGAGGAGTGTCAGAGTTGAAAAGATCGATAATTTTGAATATTTCGTTCTAGACGAATTACGCTGTATGACATAGGACGAAGAGATGCTCTAGGGATTCCACACAGGGACAATAGACACAGGTTGGTGAAGGATTGATAGAGAATCTGTGTAGTCTTTGATTTGTGGGAAGGATATTGTGTACTATTTTCCAACTTAGGCTTCTAGTGTTATGTTGATTAAACTTTTTCTGGATGTTGCGTAAAGAGGCTTGAAAGCCTATATCTTTTGGCTTACGAAAGGCTTCGGGCATTGAAGCATCTTTTTCTATTAGCTTCCAGTAGATAATTTTAAGGTCGGGTTTTACATTTGGAATAGTAGGGGATTGCCAAAATATAATTTAAAGACTTTGAGACTGTCTCTATAACAAAGTACTGGTTCTAAGTCGTGCGGTATAGAATGTTTCCATACTGATGGTTTATAATTGCGTAGGGGTAGTCCCGTCCAATATTCTGCAAAGGTATGCCACTTTACAAAATCGCCTGTTAAGAAATGTAGTAGGTGTCTAATGTAATAAGATTGTATTTTTTGTGAGGGTCTGCGCGTATTTTACAGGCAAAAGCCTCTATGCAAAGGACGTATAGTAATGGGGAAAGACTACACCCCTGCCTCACTCCTCGAGTAGTGGAGAAAAATAGTCGGTGAGGTAGCCGTTCACTTGTACTCGGGATTGGTTAGAGGTGTAGAGTACTTTCACCCATTTTATGAAGTAATGATGAGCTTATGGTCTCGGCAATATTGGAATAGTGCTTTTTGTTTGGTGGTGTCAAAAAGTCCATTAATTTTGATAGTTCCAATTTTAATCATTTTGGTAATTATTTAAGTTAACTAGTTTATAAATGTGCGTTTCTTTATCGGTAGAGAACAGCAAAAGGAAATTAAGTTTATTTTTTCTTTAGACGATGTGAGGGGGATTGGCTAACTTTTCGATTTAAGGATAGGGAAGAGGTCCTTTCTCGAGGTCTCTTCTCTTGCCTTCGTCGTCGACGGTCGGAAGGCATTATCCATTTTAATATTTCCTGGTAGGTGGTTTCGTCTGCCCACGTTTTTGTAGTGGTGTTGTCTGTGTGGGTGTTCGTTGGTTTGGCGATGGGAAGGTCGTCGTCCGAAGAAACTGTTTTCACAGTCTCTCCAGGTGGGTCCTCGATCTGTTCGGTTGGTTTATCGACCGAAGGTTCTCGAATGTCTGGGGACTCACTCTGGTTATTTTTTATTTGGTCGATTTCCATGTGCTCTTCTTTATCGGAGTCCTTTATCAATGGTGGATATTACTTCTTCGTCCACGTCGGCCGGTTCTGCCGTGGCTGGCGCCACCGCGACAGTAGCACTGGCATAGGTGCCTTATTTTACATTCTGGTTCCCTGTGACCATATTGGCGGCCAGCTGTACAATGCGGCGTACCGCATTCTGCTTGAACGTGTCCCGTCCCTTTGCAACGCAGGCACAAGGGTGGTCTGTGAGGAACCGTTACTAGTGCCTCTCTCTCTTCGCCAAAGGTAGGGTCTTTAATTTTGATTATGTGGGGGATATTTTCTATTTTATCTGTTGTAATGATAACAGATCTTGGGCCTATATAAGTATGTTTAAGGTTAATGCTGGGGTTTAAGTTTATCGTAGATTTATCGGAAGTAATTTGTTTAACCTCAATTTCTTTGTAACTTTGTAAGGTTTCGCAGAGTGAATTCTTGTCAATCCACCTGGGTAGCCAGTGTACCCTGGCTCGATATTCTGACACTCCCGGAGGGAGGAAGTGACCTAATTTCCCGTTTACCTTTATCACCTCGTTAATACGTTTCAACTGAGACTCGTCGTCTTTTAAGGTTACATACCACTCAGCATTTCGGCTGAGTGGTCCTAGACATTCTAGGTTTTCAAAATTCTCCTTAAATAACGCTGTGTTAGCTAGTGCTAGTACTACACCGAGTCGACTATAAGGCTTACCTGCCGGGTCTAGCTTCAGCATCAAGGTTCGTGATCTGATGTCCTTGGCCTACCGTATTCGGTCCGGGTCGGTGTGCACTGCTGAGGAGGGGGTCCTCGTAAATCTGTTGCTCACACCTTGTACGTTACTACCTAAAGCTGTCGTCATAACAAAAGGCCGAGAAGCGATACGGTATTTTTTGTTTGTTTGTTTATTCAAATAATAACATAGAAAATACATTAGTGTATAAATATTACAATAAAATTCAACAAATGCATTTGTTATTAACAAGAATACCACCGACTCATACAAGTGGTTCGAATATTAAGATTGTAAGCACATCAAATTATATATGTATTGACACATATATACATATGCATACGCACGTATATTTAATTCTTCCCATTATGATAATTCGTCATAATGTATTGATGTCGTGCTGTGAACCACGACCATGATACAATGCAATGCCTCATTACGGTCAGCAGCCGCACGACATAGAAATTAAATAATTGTCACATTATAATATTAAACTATATACTGTTTCGAGTTAACAATTCTGATGTGTATATACATTTATTACCTTTATTATCATAACTATGAATCACAACGGTCATAATCATTTTAAGACCCAACGATAAATATATATGTCATAATGCCTTTCGGTGACTTTAAACATTTGTCACTTTGGAATGGCAAACCTTTAAATGAAAACCTTGAAAAGTGAGACACTACATGTTGAAATGTATTAAATTTAGACCACCAAGACAGCACACGGCTTTGTTAGAACACCATCTATTGTCAAATATAGTAAGGCTACCAGGCCCTTATTCACTGTAAGATACATATTCCTCCATAATTCTATTTTTAGGCACCTTGCGACCCAGATACAATGCTTAGCTGTGAAGAGTAAATAGTTAGCTATGCTGATAGATTTCTCGTTTATTCGCTTGTGCAGATGGGAGAACCCAAAACATATATTACAAGTCCCCAAAGGGTTTCCCCCAACATGCACAAGTTTGTTAAATATGGGACGAACCTTGACCCAAAACACAGTGGCGTTGGGACAAGAAGTAAAAGTGTGCAGAATGGTCTCGTCCGTGTTGCCACAGAGAGAACATTCTGCAGACTCAATTAATTGGCATTGGTTTAAGAATCTATTTGTTGTTAAGACCCTGTGAATTGATTTCCACTGTATATCAGAAACCAAATTACACATATTGTGCGAGTGAGTCCCCGGAAACATCTGTTTGGCAGTTAAATTGTCATTATGAAAAACAGCCTTCCACCGCCTCAGACTGGCTACTGTGGCTTTGCGGGTGGTATTCTTTAACATCAATAGATACAATCTACGGTGTTGAACTTGCTAACAAGCAAAACACCGCCCTTTTGATCTGGATCATGGACACCAGGTGATCCCTGTTTCATAGCCCTGCTGGTCGTTAATTAATGCGCGTTTCCACTGATGTGGAATATATTCAATAATGCACCACAGCAGTAAAATGTTAGCAACGTTTGACTCTATTAAAAACCTGTGTAAACAAGACGCAGGCTCAATAAATTCATCTGCATCGTTGATTAAGTCCCTACTGTTCTCAAATCATTCGTTATAAAGTCGGCATTGAACAAAGACCGTTTGTTTCCTAATGTTAATCCGGTATTGAGAAATTTTGGTGTGTCCAACACATGTGCTATTGTTCTCTGCGGCTTTGTGTTAATTACACCTACTGAATGCCAAGCTCGTAAACAATCTTTGTATATGGTTGGCATGTTAATTATGTTTGCTGCACGAGGGAATATGTAGGACTTTAGAATAATACGGCCCATACATGAACCCCTATACAAACCAATAAAGTAATCAGCAAGAATTTGCCATTTATCTGAAAATGTTGATGTGATTAAATGTGAGATATATTTGATTCTATGGGCTTTGATTTTGAGGGAAATATCCAAGAGTCCAAGTCCCCCTTCATCTAACCTTTGTTTAATCACATCTTTGTTTACCAAATGTATTTTATAGTTCCACAAACATTCAAGAGATTCTCTACTTATTTGTTTCGCTGCCCAGTCCGGTATTGATACTATATTGCTATAATGCCATATACCAGCACTATTAGGAATTCAATATAACTATTTTACCTTTATAACTGAGGGTTCTCCTATTCCATGAACGGAGAATGGTTTTTAATTTGCCAACTCTGGGTTTCCAATTTAGCTGCGATGTGTCATTATTTCCAAGATGAAAACCGAGAATCCTGACTGAGTCAATATCACTGATTTGTATCATCGTGTCATCAACATATTGATAAATGTTTGTGACTGTTCTGTCACGTAGGGTAATGCCGCGGATTTTGTCCTCCTTTCTAATATTTACAGAGAACACCTCAACTATAAGCACATACAATAAAGCTGACAAAGGACAACCTTGTCTGGTGCCCCTCTCTAACTTGAAAATTGTACTTAGAAATCTGTTTGTGTGCATCGCACTGAAAATATCAGTATAACATAATTTAGTCCACTGTATAAAATTCGGACCGAATCCAAACTTTTGTAGTGTTTTTAATAGAAATGACCAGTCGACTCTGTCAAAGGCCTTCATCTGATCAATACAAATGATTGCTCCCGGCAGATTCTTTTGGTTGACATATTCTATCAAGTCCCTGATAAAACTTATAGTCTGTTCAATAGACCGACCTGGGACTGAACAAGTCTGATCAGGGTTAATAATTGTGTGTAATACTTGTCTTAGCCGATTGGCTAGCTATGTAGTAATAATGTTATAGTCAGTGTTAAATAAAGAAATAGGACGCCACATTTTCAGGTTTAATTTGTCTCTCTTCTTAAACATTAAAACTATCATACCCCTTCTCTGGGACACCATTAGGATGCCTTTATCAAAGGCTGCATTTGAGACAGCAATGAAGTCTGGTCCCAGTATGTCCCAAAAAGGTTTGTAAAATTCAGCTGACAGGCCGTCGTGACCTGGGCTTTTGTTATTTTTAAGTGCTCTGATAGCTTTTGTCGCTTCCTCTAAGCTGAGAACGCCTTCACATTTATTTATGTAGCTATCAGGCAGTTCCTTATCTAAATTATTTAATAAAATATCTTGAGCTGTTGCATCTACACCTTCATCTGTATAGAGTTCAGTATAGAAGTTAACCTGCTCCTTTGATATAGCTTCAGGTTCAATTAATAATTCGCACTCAGCTGATCTTAAGCTGTCAATGGTTTTGTTAACGGCGTTTCGTTTTTCTAAATCAATGAAATATTTAGAACATTTCTCCCCTTCCTCCCGGTACCTGATTCGGGATCTGATAATAGTTCCTTCCATTTGTTTGGATTCGAGGTCCATGATCCCCGTTCTCAAGTATTCCAGTCTTTCCTCTGGAACACCAGAGTCCGGAGATCTATCTCTCTCGTCCAAACGTTCTGTATATTCTTGTCTCATCGAGTCTAAATGTTCATCTTGTTTGACTCGTTTGTTGCGGCAGTATTCTCGACAGAGAGACTTGATTTTAATTTTTCCCAAATCCCACCAAGTCTGAACATCTCCCTATCTACCTTTCTGCTGTTGCCATGCAGTCCAGAAGGTTGTAAATATGTCCTTATATTGTTTATCATTTAAAGTGTCGTTGTTCAATTTCCACACCCCGGGGCCTCTAAGGGCTGCATCTGTGTGAAATTGACAGTAAACATAATCATGATTGCTCTGTGGCATCGATATGCATCACACTTTGTTACTAAGGATTTGAAAAACTGAGAACAATAAATTCTGTCTATCCTGCTACTAGAATTGTAGCCTTGTGAAAAATATGTGTATTTATGTGTATTTGGATTTAAAACCCTAAAAATATCGCACATACCGTATTCATTTTTGAGATCTAACATTTGTTAACGCCCTACTATGGCCTCTCCCCGTGCATACGCGCCTTTTCTATCCGTATCCAGATCAGGGTCTTCAACAAAGTTAAAATCCACCAAAATAACAGGCTCTCCTTTCAAGGAGCCATTAACATTTGTAAATAGATAATTT